>JASFYC010000037.1:0-23045 GCA_030412335.1 Botrylloides violaceus
AGTCTGTCAGTTACTTAAACGCTAATGCATTCATTCTGATTGACGTGGCTTCTTTATTTTAGAAAGAAGTCCGTTATTTTGGCATTCCGTAGCAATGCGATTTCATCCAAAGACCTCGACTTGAGCGCGATAAGACTATATCAAACAAAGTCTGTCAGTTACTTAAACGCTAATGCATTCATTCACGTTGACCTGGCTTCTTTAATTTGGAAAGAAGTCCGTTATTTTGGCATTCCGTAACAATGCGATTTCATCCGAATACCTCGACTTCAGCGCGATAAGACTATATCGAACAGAGTCTGTCAGTTACTTAAATGCTAATGCATTCATTCTGATTGACGTGGCTTCTTTATTTTGGATAGAAGTCCGTTATTTTTGCATTCCGTAACAATGCAATTTTATCCAAAGATCTCGACTTGAGCGCGATCAGACTACATCTAACAAATTCTGTAACAGGGTCTGTCAGTAACTTAAACGCTAATGCATTCATTTACATTGACGTGGCTTCTTTAATTTGAAAAAAAGTCCGATTTTTTGGCATTCCGTAACAATTCAATTTTATCCAAATATGTCGACTTGAGCGCGATAAGAATATATATCGAACAGAGTCTGTCAATTACTTAAATGCTAATGCATTCATTCTGATTGACGTGGCTTCTTTATTTTAGAAAGAAGTCCGTTATTTTGGCATTCCGTAGCAATGCGATTTCATCCAAAGACCTCGACTTGAGCGCGATAAGACTATATCAAACAAAGTCTGTAAGTTACTTAAACGCTAATGCATTCATTCACGTTGACATGGCTTCTTTAATTTGGAAAGAAGTTCGTTATTTTGGCATTCCGTAACAATGCGATTTCATCTAAAGACCTGGAATTGAGCGCGATAAGACTATATCGAACAGAGTCTGTCAGTTACTTAAACGCTAATGCATTCATTCTGATTGACGTGGCTTCTTTATTTTAGAAAGAAGTCCGTTATTTTGGCATTCCGTAACAATGCGATTTCATCCAAATACCTCGACTTTAGCGCGATAAGACTATATCGAACAGAGTCTGTCAGTTACTTAAATGCTAATGCATTTATTCTGATTGACGTGGCTTCTTTATTTTAGAAAGAAGTCCGTTATTTTGGCTTTCCGTAGCAATGCGATTTCATCCAAAGACCTCGACTTGAGCGCGATAAGACTATATCAAACAAAGTCTGTAAGTTACTTAAACGCTAATGCATTCATTCACGTTGACCTGGCTTCTTTAATTTGGACAGAAGTTCGTTATTTTGGCATTCCGTAACAATGCGATTTCATTTAAAGACCTGGAATTGAGCGCGATAAGACTATATCGAACAGAGTCTGTCAGTTACTTAAACGCTAATGCATTCATTCTGATTGACGTGGCTTCTTTATTTTAGAAAGAAGTCCGTTATTCTGGCAATCCGTAACAATGCGATTTCATCCGAATACCTCGACTTCAGCGCGATAAGACTATATCGAACAGAGTCTGTCAGTTACTTAAACGCTAATGAATTCATTCTCATTGACGTGGCTTCATTATTTTGGAAAGAAAACCGGTATTTTGGCATTCCGTAATAATGCGATTTCATCCAAATACCTCGACTTTAGCGCGATAAGACTATATCGAACAGAGTCTGTCAGTTACTTGAACGCTAATGCATTCTTTTCATTGACATAGCTTCATTATTTTGGAAAGAAAACCGATATTTTGGCAATCCGTAACAATGCGATTTCATCCGAATACGTCGACTTGAGCGCGATAAGACTATATCAAACAAAGTCTGTAAGTTACTTAAACGCTAATGCATTCATTCACTTTCACCTGGCTTCTTTATTTTGGAAAGAAAACCGTTATTTTGGCATTCCGTAACAATGCGATTTCATCCAAATACCTCGACTTTAGCGCGATAAGACTATATCGTACAGAGTCTGTCAGTTAATTAAACGCTAATGCATTCATTCACATTGACGTGGCTTCTTTAATTTGGAAAGAAAACCGTTATTTTGGCACTACGTAACAATGCGATTTCATCCGAATACCTCGACTTCAGCGCGATAAGACTATATCAAACAGAGTCTGTCAGTTACTTAAATGCTAAGGCATTCATTCTGATTGACGTGGCTTCTTTATTTTGGATAGAAGTCCGTTATTTTTGCATTCCGTAACAATGCAATTTTATCCAAAGATCTCGACTTGAGCGCGATCAGACTACATCTAACAAATTCTGTAACAGGGTCTGTCAGTAATTTAAACGCTAATGCATTCATTTACATTGACGTGGCTTCTTTAATTTGAAAAAAAGTCCGTTATTTTGGCATTTCGTAACAATTCGATTTTATCCAAATATGTCGACTTTAGCGCGATAAGACTATATCGTACAGAGTCTGTCAGTTACTTAAACGCTAATGCATTCATTCACATTGACGTGGCTTCTTTAATTTGGAAATAAGTCCGTTATTTTGGCACTACGTAACAATGCGATTTCATCCGAATACCTCGACTTCAGCGCGATAAGACTATATCGAACAGAGTCTGTCAGTTACTTAAATGCTAATGCATTCATTCTGATTGACGTGGCTTCTTTATTTTGGATAGAAGTCCGTTATTTTGGCATTCCGTAACAATGCGATTTCATCTAAAGACCTGGAATTGAGCGCGATAAGACTATATCGAACAGAGTCTGTCAGTAACTTAAACGCTAATGCATTCATTCTGATATACGTGCCTTTTTTATTTTAGAAAGAAGTCCGTTATTTTGGCATTCCGTAGCAATGTGATTTCATCCAAAATACCTCGACTTTAGCGCGATAAGAATATATCGAACTGAGTCTGTCAGTTACTTGAACGCTAATGCATTCTTTTCACTGACATAGCTTCTTTATTTTGGAAGAAAACCGTTATTTTGGCATTCCGTAACAATGCAACTTCATCCAAATACCTCGACTTTAGCGCGATGAGACTATATCGAACAGAGTCTGTCAGTTACTTAAACGCTAATGCATTCATTCTCATTGACGTGGCTTCTTTATTTTAGAAAGAAGTCCGTTATTTTGGCATTCCGTAACAATGCGATTTCATCCAAAGACCTCGACTTGAGCGCGATAAGACTATATCAAACAAAGTCTGTAAGTTACTTAAACGCTAATGCATTCATTCACGTTGACATGGCTTCTTTAATTTGGAAAGAAGTCCGTTATTTTGGCATTCCGTAACAATGCGATTTCATCCAAAGACCTCGACTTGAGCGCGATAAGACTATATCGAACAGAGTCTGTCAGTTACTTAAACGCTAATGCATTCATTCTGATTGACGTGGCTTCTTTATTTTAGAAAGAAGTCCGTTATTTTGGCATTCCGTAGCAATGCGATTTCATCCAAATACCTCGACTTTAGCGCGATAAGACTATATCGAACAGAGTCTGTCAGTTACTTAAACGCTAATGCATTCATTCTCATTGACGTGGCTTCTTTATTTTGGAAAGAAGTCCGTTATTTTGGCATTCCGTAACAATGCGATTTCATCCAAATACCTCGACTTTAGCGCGATAAGACTATATCGAACAGAGTCTGTCAGTTACTTAAACGCTAATGCATTCATTCTCATTGACGTGGCTTCTTTATTTTGGATAGAAGTTCGTTATTTTGGCATTCCGTAGCAATGTGATTTCATCCAAAATACCTCGACTTTAGCGCGATAAGACTATATCGAACTGAGTCTGTCAGTTACTTGAACGCTAATGCATTCTTTTCATTGACATAGCTTCTTTATTTTGGAAAGAAAACCGTTATTTTGGCATTCCGTAACAATGCGATTTCATCCAAATACCTCGACTTTAGCGCGATGAGACTATATCGAACAGAGTCTGTCAGTTACTTAAACGCTAATGCATTCATTCCCATTGTCGTGGCTTCTTTATTTTGGAAAGAATACCGGTATTTTGGCATTCCATAACAATGCGATTTCATCCAAATACCTCGACTTTAGCGCGATAAGAATATATCGAACAGAGTCTGTCAGTTACTTAAACGCTAATGCATTCATTCTCATTGACGTGGCTTCTTTATTTTGGATAGAAGTCCGTTATTTTTTCATTACGTAACAATGCAATTTTATCCAAAGATCTCGACTTGAGCGCGATCAGACTACATTAAACAAAGTCTGTAACAGGGTCTGTCAGTTACTTAAACGCTAATGCATTCATTCACATTGACGTGGCTTCTTTAATTTGGAAATAAGTCCGTTATTTTGGCATTCCGTAACAATGCGATTTCATCTAAAGACCTGGAATTGAGCGCGATAAGACTATATCGAACAGAGTCTGTCAGTTACTTAAACGCTAATGCATTCATTCTGATATACGTGGCTTCTTTATTTTAGAAAGAAGTCCGTTATTTTGGCATTCCGTAGCAATGTGATTTCATCCAAAATACCTCGACTTTAGCGCGATAAGAATATATCGAACTGAGTCTTTCAGTTACTTGAACGCTAATGCATTCTTTTAATTGACATAGCTTCTTTATTTTGGAAAGAAAACCGTTATTTTGGCTTTCCGTAACAATGCGATTTCATCCAAATACCTCGACTTTAGCGCGATGAGACTATATCGAACAGAGTCAAGTCCGTTATTTTGGCAATCCGTAACAATGCGATTTCATCCGAATACCTCGACTTCAGCGCGATAAGACTATATCGAACAGAGTCTGTCAGTTACTTAAATGCTAATGCATTTATTCTGATTGACGTGGCTTCTTTATTTTAGAAAGAAGTCCGTTATTTTGGCTTTCCGTAGCAATGCGATTTCATCCAAAGACCTCGACTTGAGCGCGATAAGACTATATCAAACAAAGTCTGTAAGTTACTTAAACGCTAATGCATTCATTCACGTTGACCTGGCTTCTTTAATTTGGACAGAAGTTCGTTATTTTGGCATTCCGTAACAATGCGATTTCATTTAAAGACCTGGAATTGAGCGCGATAAGACTATATCGAACAGAGTCTGTCAGTTACTTAAACGCTAATGCATTCATTCTGATTGACGTGGCTTCTTTATTTTAGAAAGAAGTCCGTTATTCTGGCAATCCGTAACAATGCGATTTCATCCGAATACCTCGACTTCAGCGCGATAAGACTATATCGAACAGAGTCTGTCAGTTACTTAAACGCTAATGCATTCATTCTCATTGACGTGGCTTCTTTATTTTGGAAAGAAAACCGTTATTTTGGCATTCCGTAACAATGCGATTTCATCCAAATACCTCGACTTTAGCGCGATAAGACTATATCGAACAGAGTCTGTCAGTTACTTAAACGCTAATGCATTCATTTCATTGACATAGCTTCTTTATTTTGGAAAGAAAACCGTTATTTTGGCATTCCGTAACAATGCGATTTCATCCAAATACCTCGACTTTAGCGCGATAAAACTATATCGAACAGAGTCTGTCAGATACTTAAACGCTAATGCATTCATTCACATTGACGTGGCTTCTTTAATTTGGAAATAAGTCTGTTATTTTGGCACTACGTAACAATGCGATTTCATCCGAATACCTCGACTTCAGCGCGATAAGACTATATCGAACAGAGTCTGTCAGTTACTTAAATGCTAAGGCATTCATTCTGATTGACGTGGCTTCTTTATTTTGGATAGAAGTCCGTTATTTTTGCATTCCGTAACAATGCAATTTTATCCAAAGATCTCGACTTGAGCGCGATCAGACTACATCTAACAAATTCTGTAACAGGGTCTCATTCATTTACATTGACGTGGCTTCTTTAATTTGAAAAAAAGTCCGTTATTTTGGCATTTCGTAACAATTCGATTTTATCCAAATATGTCGACTTGAGCGCGATAAGACTATATCGAACAGAGTCTGTCAGTTACTTAAATGCTAAGGCATTCATTCTGATTGACGTGGCTTCTTTATTTTAGAAAGAAGTCCGTTATTTTGGCATTCCGTAGCAATGCGATTTCATCCAAAGACCTCGACTTGAGCGCGATAAGACTATATCAAACAAAGTCTGTAAGTTACTTAAACGCTAATGCATTCATTCACGTTGACCTGGCTTCTTTAATTTGGACAGAAGTTCGTTATTTTGGCATTCCGTAACAATGCGATTTCATTTAAAGACCTGGAATTGAGCGCGATAAGACTATATCGAACAGAGTCTGTCAGTTACTTAAACGCTAATGCATTCATTCTGATTGACGTGGCTTCTTTATTTTAGAAAGAAGTCCGTTATTCTGGCAATCCGTAACAATGCGATTTCATCCGAATACCTCGACTTCAGCGCGATAAGACTATATCGAACAGAGTCTGTCAGTTACTTAAACGCTAATGCATTCATTCTCATTGACGTGGCTTCTTTATTTTGGAAAGAAAACCGTTATTTTGGCATTCCGTAACAATGCGATTTCATCCAAATACCTCGACTTTAGCGCGATGAGACTATATCGAACAGAGTCTGTCAGTTACTTAAACGCTAATGCATTCATTTCATTGACGTGGCTTCTTTATTTTGGAAAGAAAACCGTTATTTTGGCATTCCGTAACAATGCGATTTCATCCAAATACCTCGACTTTAGCGCGATAAAACTATATCGAACAGAGTCTGTCAGATACTTAAACGCTAATGCATTCATTCACATTGACGTGGCTTCTTTAATTTGGAAATAAGTCTGTTATTTTGGCACTACGTAACAATGCGATTTCATCCGAATACCTCGACTTCAGCGCGATAAGACTATATCGAACAGAGTCT
This sequence comes from Botrylloides violaceus, assembly GCA_030412335.1. Taxonomy (NCBI): domain Eukaryota; kingdom Metazoa; phylum Chordata; class Ascidiacea; order Stolidobranchia; family Styelidae; genus Botrylloides; species Botrylloides violaceus. The sequence goes on from JASFYC010000037.1 coordinate 6,776, forward strand.
GTCAGTTACTTAAATGCTAAGGCATTCATTCTGATTGACGTGGCTTCTTTATTTTGGATAGAAGTCCGTTATTTTTGCATTCCGTAACAATGCAATTTTATCCAAAGATCTCGACTTGAGCGCGATCAGACTACATCTAACAAATTCTGTAACAGGGTCTCATTCATTTACATTGACGTGGCTTCTTTAATTTGAAAAAAAGTCCGTTATTTTGGCATTTCGTAACAATTCGATTTTATCCAAGTATGTCGACTTGAGCGCGATAAGACTATATCGAACAGAGTCTGTCAGTTACTTAAATGCTAAGGCATTCATTCTGATTGACGTGGCTTCTTTATTTTAGAAAGAAGTCCGTTATTTTGGCATTCCGTAGCAATGCGATTTCATCCAAAGACCTCTACTTGAGCGCGATAAGACTATATCAAACAAAGTCTGTAAGTTACTTAAACGCTAATGCATTCATTCACGTTGACATGGCTTCTTTAATTTGGAAAGAAGTTCGTTATTTTGGCATTCCGTAACAATGCGATTTCATCTAAAGACCTGGAATTGAGCGCGATAAGACTATATCGAACAGAGTCTGTCAGTTACTTAAACGCTAATGCATTCATTCTGATATACGTGGCTTCTTTATTTTAGAAAGAAGTCCGTTATTTTGGCATTCCGTAGCAATGTGATTTCATCCAAAATACCTCGACTTTAGCGCGATAAGAATATATCGAACTGAGTCTGTCAGTTACTTGAACGCTAATGCATTCTTTTCATTGACATAGCTTCTTTATTTTGGAAAGAAAACCGTTATTTTGGCATTCCGTAACAATGCGATTTCATCCAAATACCTCGACTTTAGCGCGATGAGACTATATCGAACAGAGTCTGTCAGTTACTTAAACGCTAATGCATTCATTCTCATTGACGTGGCTTCTTTATTTTGGAAAGAAGTCCGTTATTTTGGCATTCCGTAGCAATGTGATTTCATCCAAAATACCTCGACTTTAGCGCGATAAGACTATATCGAACTGAGTCTGTCAGTTACTTGAACGCTAATGCATTCTTTTCATTGACATAGCTTCTTTATTTTGGAAAGAAAACCGTTATTTTGGCATTCCGTAACAATGCGATTTCATCCAAATACCTCGACTTTAGCGCGATGAGACTATATCGAACAGAGTCTGTCAGTTACTTAAACGCTAATGCATTCATTCCCATTGTCGTGGCTTCTTTATTTTGGAAAGAATACCGGTATTTTGGCATTCCATAACAATGCGATTTCATCCAAATACCTCGACTTTAGCGCGATAAGAATATATCGAACAGAGTCTGTCAGTTACTTAAACGCTAATGCATTCATTCTCATTGACGTGGCTTCTTTATTTTGGATAGAAGTCCGTTATTTTTGCATTACGTAACAATGCAATTTTATCCAAAGATCTCGACTTGAGCGCGATCAGACTACATCAAACAAAGTCTGTAACAGGGTCTGTCAGTTACTTAAACGCTAATGCATTCATTCACATTGACGTGGCTTCTTTAATTTAGAAAGAAGTCCGTTATTTTGGCATTCCGTAACAATGCGATTTCATCCAAAGACCTCGACTTGAGCGCGATAAGACTATATCGAACAGAGTCTGTAAGTTACTTAAACGCTAATGCATTCATTCACGTTGACCTGGCTTCTTTAATTTGGAAAGAAGTCCGTTATTTTGGCATTCCGTAACAATGCGATTTCATCCAAAGACCTCGACTTGAGCGCGATAAGACTATATCAAACAAAGTCTGTAAGTTACTTAAACGCTAATGCATTCATTCACGTTGACATGGCTTCTTTATTTTGGAAAGAAAACCGTTATTTTGGCATTCCGTAACAATGCGATTTCATCAAAATACCTCGACTTTAGCGCGATGAGACTATATCGAACAGAGTCTGTCAGTTACTGAAACGCTAATGCATTCATTCACATTGACGTGGCTTCTTTATTTTGGATAGAAGTCCGTTATTTTTGCATTCCGTAACAATGCAATTTTATCCAAAGATCTCGACTTGAGCGCGATCAGACAACATCAAACAAATTCTGTAACAGGGTCTGTCAGTTACTTAAACGCTAATGCATTCATTCACGTTGACATGGCTTCTTTAATTTGGAAAGAAGTTCGTTATTTTGGCATTCCGTAACAATGCGATTTCATCTAAAGACCTGGATTTGAGCGCGATAAGACTATATCGAACAGAGTCTGTCAGTTACTTAAACGCTAATGCATTCATTCTCATTGACGTGGCTTCTTTATTTTGGATAGAAGTTCGTTATTTTGGTATTCCGTAGCAATGTGATTTCATCCAAAAAACTCGACTTTAGCGCGATAAGAATATATCGAACTGAGTCTGTCAGTTAATTGAACGCTAATGCATTCTTTTCATTGACATAGCTTCTTTATTTTGGAAAGAAAACCGTTATTTTGGCATTCCGTAACAATGCGATTTCATCCAAATACCTCGACTTTAGCGCGATAAGACTATATCGAACAGAGTCTGTCAGTTACTTAAACGCTAATGCATTCATTCTCATTGACGTGGCTTCTTTATTTTGGATAGAAGTCCGTTATTTTTGCATTACGTAACAATGCAATTTTATCCAAAGATCTCGACTTGAGCGCGATCAGACTACATTAAACAAAGTCTGTAACAGGGTCTGTCAGTTACTTAAACGCTAATGCATTCATTCACATTGACGTGGCTTCTTTAATTTGGAAAGAAGTCCGTTATTTTGGCATTCCGTAACAATGCGATTTCATCCAAATACCTCGACTTGAGCGCGATAAGACTATATCGAACAGAGTCTGTCAGTTACTTAAACGCTAATGCATTCATTCTGATTGACGTGGCTTCTTTATTTTAGAAAGAAGTCCGTTATTTTGGCATTCCGTAGCAATGCGATTTCATCCAAAATACCTCGACTTTAGCGCGATAAGACTATATCGAACTGAGTCTGTCAGTTACTTAAACGCTAATGCATTCATTCTAATTGACGTGGCTTCTTTATTTTGGAAAGAAGTCCGTTATTTTGGCATTCCGTAACAATGCGATTTCATCCAAATACCTCGACTTTAGCGCGATAAGACTATATCGAACAGAGTCTGTCAGTTACTTAAACGCTAATGCATTCATTCTGATTGACGTGGCTTCTTTATTTTAGAAAGAAGTCCGTTATTTTGGCATTCCGTAGCAATGCGATTTCATCCAAATACCTCGACTTGAGCGCGATAAGACTATATCAAACAAAGTCTGTAAGTTACTTAAACGCTAATGCATTCATTCACGTTGACCTGGCTTCTTTAATTTGGAAAGAAGTCCGTTATTTTGGCATTCCGTAACAATGCGATTTCATCTAAAGACCTGGAATTGAGCGCGATAAGACTATATCGAACAGAGTCTGTCAGTTACTTAAACGCTAATGCATTCATTCTGATTGACGTGGCTTCTTTATTTTAGAAAGAAGTCCGTTATTTTGGCATTCCGTAACAATGCGATTTCATCCAAATACCTCGACTTCAGCGCGATAAGACTATATCGAACAGAGTCTGTCAGTTACTTAAATGCTAATGCATTCATTCTGATTGACGTGGCTTCTTTATTTTAGAAAGAAGTCCGTTATTTTGGCATTCCGTAGCAATGCGATTTCATCCAAAGACCTCGACTTGAGCGCGATAAGACTATATCAAACAGAGTCTGTCAGTTACTTAAACGCTAATGCATTCATTCACATTGACCTGGCTTCTTTAATTTGGAAAGAAGTCCGTTATTTTGGCATTCCGTAACAATGCGATTTCATCCAAAGACCTCGACTTGAGCGCGATAAGACTATATCGAACAGAGTCTGTCAGTTACTTAAACGCTAATGCATTCATTCTGATTGACGTGGCTTCTTTATTTTAGAAAGAAGTCCGTTATTCTGGCAATCCGTAACAATGCGATTTCATCCGAATACCTCGACTTCAGCGCGATAAGACTATATCGAACAGAGTCTGTCAGTTACTTAAACGCTAATGCATTCATTCTCATTGACGTGGCTTCTTTATTTTGGAAAGAAAACCGTTATTTTGGCATTCCGTAATAATGCGATTTCATCCAAATACCTCGACTTTAGCGCGATAAGACTATATCGAACAGAGTCTGTCAGTTACTTGAACGCTAATGCATTCTTTTCATTGACATAGCTTCATTATTTTGGAAAGAAAACCGATATTTTGGCAATCCGTAACAATGCGATTTCATCCGAATACGTCGACTTGAGCGCGATAAGACTATATCAAACAAAGTCTGTAAGTTACTTAAACGCTAATGCATTCATTCACTTTCACCTGGCTTCTTTATTTTGGAAAGAAAACCGTTATTTTGGCATTCCGTAACAATGCGATTTCATCCAAATACCTCGACTTTAGCGCGATAAGACTATATCGTACAGAGTCTGTCAGTTAATTAAACGCTAATGCATTCATTCACATTGACGTGGCTTCTTTAATTTGGAAAGAAAACCGTTATTTTGGCACTACGTAACAATGCGATTTCATCCGAATACCTCGACTTCAGCGCGATAAGACTATATCAAACAGAGTCTGTCAGTTACTTAAATGCTAAGGCATTCATTCTGATTGACGTGGCTTCTTTATTTTGGATAGAAGTCCGTTATTTTTGCATTCCGTAACAATGCAATTTTATCCAAAGATCTCGACTTGAGCGCGATCAGACTACATCTAACAAATTCTGTAACAGGGTCTGTCAGTAATTTAAACGCTAATGCATTCATTTACATTGACGTGGCTTCTTTAATTTGAAAAAAAGTCCGTTATTTTGGCATTTCGTAACAATTCGATTTTATCCAAATATGTCGACTTTAGCGCGATAAGACTATATCGTACAGAGTCTGTCAGTTACTTAAACGCTAATGCATTCATTCACATTGACGTGGCTTCTTTAATTTGGAAATAAGTCTGTTATTTTGGCACTACGTAACAATGCGATTTCATCCGAATACCTCGACTTCAGCGCGATAAGACTATATCGAACAGAGTCTGTCAGTTACTTAAATGCTAAGGCATTTATTCTGATTGACGTGGCTTCTTTATTTTGGATAGAAGTCCGTTATTTTTGCATTCCGTAACAATGCAATTTTATCCAAAGATCTCGACTTGAGCGCGATCAGACTACATCTAACAAATTCTGTAACAGGGTCTCATTCATTTACATTGACGTGGCTTCTTTAATTTGAAAAAAAGTCCGTTATTTTGGCATTTCGTAACAATTCGATTTTATCCAAGTATGTCGACTTGAGCGCGATAAGACTATATCGAACAGAGTCTGTCAGTTACTTAAATGCTAAGGCATTCATTCTGATTGACGTGGCTTCTTTATTTTAGAAAGAAGTCCGTTATTTTGGCATTCCGTAGCAATGCGATTTCATCCAAAGACCTCTACTTGAGCGCGATAAGACTATATCAAACAAAGTCTGTAAGTTACTTAAACGCTAATGCATTCATTCACGTTGACATGGCTTCTTTAATTTGGAAAGAAGTTCGTTATTTTGGCATTCCGTAACAATGCGATTTCATCTAATGACCTGGAATTGAGCGCGATAAGACTATATCGAACAGAGTCTGTCAGTAACTTAAACGCTAATGCATTCATTCTGATATACGTGGCTTTTTTATTTTAGAAAGAAGTCCGTTATTTTGGCATTCCGTAGCAATGTGATTTCATCCAAAATACCTCGACTTTAGCGCGATAAGAATATATCGAACTGAGTCTGTCAGTTACTTGAACGCTAATGCATTCTTTTCATTGACATAGCTTCTTTATTTTGGAAAGAAAACCGTTATTTTGGCATTCCGTAACAATGCGATTTCATCCAAATACCTCGACTTTAGCGCGATGAGACTATATCGAACAGAGTCTGTCAGTTACTTAAACGCTAATGCATTCATTCTAATTGACGTGGCTTCTTTATTTTAGAAAGAAGTCCGTTATTTTGGCAATCCGTAACAATGCGATTTCATCCGAATACCTCGACTTCAGCGCGATAAGACTATATCGAACAGAGTCTGTCAGTTACTTAAATGCTAATGCATTCATTCTGATTGACGTGGCTTCTTTATTTTAGAAAGAAGTCCGTTATTTTGGCATTCCGTAACAATGCGATTTCATCCAAATACCTCGACTTTAGCGCGATAAGACTATATCGAACAGAGTCTGTTATTACTTAAACGCTAATGCATTCATTTTGACGTGGCTTCTTTATTTTGGATATCCGTTATTTTGGCATTCCGTAACAATGCGATTTCATCCAAATACCTCGACTTGAGCGCGATAAGACTATATCAAACAAAGTCTGTAAGTTACTTAAACGCTAATGCATTCATTCACGTTGACCTGGCTTCTTTAATTTGGAAAGAAGTTCGTTATTTTGGCATTCCGTAACAATGCGATTTCATCTAAAGACCTGGAATTGAGCGCGATAAGACTATATCGAACAGAGTCTGTCAGTTACTTAAACGCTAATGCATTCATTCTCATTGACGTGGCTTCTTTATTTTGGAAAGAAGTCCGTTATTTTGGCATTCCGTAACAATGCGATTTCATCCAAATACCTCGACTTTAGCGCGATAAGACTATATCGAACAGAGTCTGTCAGTTACTTAAACGCTAATGCATTCATTCACATTGACGTGGCTTCTTTATTTTGGAAAGAAGTCCGTTATTTTGGCACTCCGTAACAATGCGATTTCATCCAAATACCTCGACTTTAGCGCGATAAGACTATATCAAACAGAGTCTGTCAGTTACTTAAACGCTAATGCATTCATTCTGATTGACGTGGCTTCTTTATTTTGGATAGAAGTCCGTTATTTTTGCATTCCGTAACAATGCAATTTTATCCAAAGATCTCGACTTGAGCGCGATCAGACTACATCTAACAAATTCTGTAACAGGGTCTCATTCATTTACATTGACGTGGCTTCTTTAATTTGAAAAAAAGTCCGTTATTTTGGCATTTCGTAACAATTCGATTTTATCCAAATATGTCGACTTGAGCGCGATAAGACTATATCGAACAGAGTCTGTCAGTTACTTAAATGCTAATGCATTCATTCTGATTGACGTGGCTTCTTTATTTTAGAAAGAAGTCCGTTATTTTGGCATTCCGTAGCAATGCGATTTCATCCAAAGACCTCGACTTGAGCGCGATAAGACTATATCAAACAAAGTCTGTAAGTTACTTAAACGCTAATGCATTCATTCACGTTGACATGGCTTCTTTAATTTGGAAAGAAGTTCGTTATTTTGGCATTCCGTAACAATGCGATTTCATCTAATGACCTGGAATTGAGCGCGATAAGACTATATCGAACAGAGTCTGTCAGTAACTTAAACGCTAATGCATTCATTCTGATTTACGTGGCTTCTTTATTTTAGAAAGAAGTCCGTTATTTTGGCATTCCGTAACAATGCGATTTCATCCAAAATACCTCGACTTTAGCGCGATAAGACTATATCGAACAGAGTCTGTCAGTTACTTAAACGCTAATGCATTCTTTTCATTGACATGGCTTCTTTATTTTGGAAAGAAAACCGTTATTTTGGCATTCCGTAACAATGCGATTTCATCCAAATACCTCGACTTTAGCGCGATAAGACTATATCGAACAGAGTCTGTCAGTTACTTAAACGCTAATGCATTCATTCTCATTGACGTGGCTTCTTTATTTTGGAAAGAAGTCCGTTATTTTGGCATTACGTAACAATGCGATTTCATCCAAATACCTCGACTTCAGCGCGATAAGACTATATCGAACAGAGTCTGTCAGTTACTTAAATGCTAATGCATTCATTCTGATTGACGTGGCTTCTTTATTTTGGATAGAAGTCCGTTATTTTTGCATTCCGTAACAATGCAATTTTATCCAAAGATCTCGACTTGAGCGCGATCAGACTACATCTAACAAATTCTGTAACAGGGTCTCATTCATTTACATTGACGTGGCTTCTTTAATTTGAAAAAAAGTCCGTTATTTTGGCATTTCGTAACAATTCGATTTTATCCAAATATGTCGACTTGAGCGCGATAAGACTATATCGAACAGAGTCTGTCAGTTACTTAAATGCTAAGGCATTCATTCTGATTGACGTGGCTTCTTTATTTTAGAAAGAAGTCCGTTATTTTGGCATTCCGTAGCAATGCGATTTCATCCAAAGACCTCTACTTGAGCGCGATAAGACTATATCAAACAAAGTCTGTAAGTTACTTAAACGCTAATGCATTCATTCACGTTGACATGGCTTCTTTAATTTGGAAAGAAGTTCGTTATTTTGGCATTCCGTAACAATGCGATTTCATCTAATGACCTGGAATTGAGCGCGATAAGACTATATCGAACAGAGTCTGTCAGTAACTTAAACGCTAATGCATTCATTCTGATATACGTGGCTTTTTTATTTTAGAAAGAAGTCCGTTATTTTGGCATTCCGTAGCAATGTGATTTCATCCAAAATACCTCGACTTTAGCGCGATAAGAATATATCGAACAGAGTCTGTCAGTTACTTAAACGCTAATGCATTCATTCTCATTGACGTGGCTTCTTTATTTTGGAAAGAAGTCCGTTATTTTTGCATTCCGTAACAATGCAATTTCATCCAAAGATCTCGACTTGAGCGCGATCAGACTACATTAAACAAAGTCTGTAACAGGGTCTGTCAGTTACTCAAACGCTAATGCATTCATTCACATTGACGTGGCTTCTTTAATTTAGAAAGAAGTCCGTTATTTTGGCATTCCGTAGCAATGCGATTTCATCCAAAGACCTCAACTTGAGCGCGATAAGACTATATCAAACAAAGTCTGTAAGTTACTTAAACGCTAATGCAATCATTCACGTTGACCTGGCCTCTTTAATATGGAAAGAAGTTCGTTATTTTGGCATTCCGTAACAATGCGATTTCATCCAAAGACCTCGACTTGAGCGCGATAAGACTATATCAAACAAAGTCTGTAAGTTACTTAAACGCTAATACATTCATTCACGTTGACATGGCTTCTTTATTTTGGAAAGAAAACCGTTATTTTGGCATTCCGTAACAATGCGATTTCATCAAAATACCTCGACTTTAGCGCGATGAGACTATATCGAACAGAGTCTGTCAGTTACTGAAACGCTAATGCATTCATTCACATTGACGTGGCTTCTTTATTTTGGATAGAAGTCCGTTATTTTTGCATTCCGTAACAATGCAATTTTATCCAAAGATCTCGACTTGAGCGCGATCAGACAACATCAAACAAATTCTGTAACAGGGTCTGTCAGTTACTTAAACGCTAATGCATTCATTCACGTTGACATGGCTTCTTTAATTTGGAAAGAAGTTCGTTATTTTGGCATTCCGTAACAATGCGATTTCATCTAAAGACCTGGATTTGAGCGCGATAAGACTATATCGAACAGAGTCTGTCAGTTACTTAAACGCTAATGCATTCATTCTCATTGACGTGGCTTCTTTATTTTGGATAGAAGTTCGTTATTTTGGTATTCCGTAGCAATGTGATTTCATCCAAAAAACTCGACTTTAGCGCGATAAGAATATATCGAACTGAGTCTGTCAGTTAATTGAACGCTAATGCATTCTTTTCATTAACATAGCTTCTTTATTTTGGAAAGAAAACCGTTATTTTGGCATTCCGTAACAATGCGATTTCATCCAAATACCTCGACTTTAGCGCGATGAGACTATATCGAACAGAGTCTGTCAGTTACTTAAACGCTAATGCATTCATTCTCATTGACGTGGCTTCTTTAATTTGGAAATAAGTCCGTTATTTTGGCACTACGTAACAATGCGATTTCATCCAAATACCTCGACTTTAGCGCGATAAGACTATATCGAACAGAGTCTGTCAGTTACTTAAACGCTAATGCATTCATTCTCATTGACGTGGCTTCTTTATTTTAGAAAGAAGTCCGTTATTTTGGCATTCCGTAACAATGCGATTTCATCCAAAGACCTCGACTTGAGCGCGATAAGACTATATCAAACAAAGTCTGTAAGTTACTTAAACGCTAATGCATTCATTCACATTGACGTGGCTTCTTTAATTTGGAAAGAAGTCCGTTATTTTGGCATTCCGTAACAATGCGATTTCATCCAAAGACCTCGACTTGAGCGCGATAAGACTATATCGAACAGAGTCTGTCAGTTACTTAAACGCTAATGCATTCATTCTGATTGACGTGGCTTCTTTATTTTAGAAAGAAGTCCGTTATTTTGGCATTCCGTAACAATGCGATTTCATCCAAAATACCTCGACTTTAGCGCGATAAGACTATATCGAACAGAGTCTGTCAGTTACTTAAACGCTAATGCATTCATTCTGATTGACGTGGCTTCTTTATTTTAGAAAGAAGTCCGTTATTTTGGCATTCCGTAACAATGCGATTTCATCCAAATACCTCGACTTTAGCGCGATAAGACTATATCGAACAGAGTCTGTCAGTTACTTAAACGCTAATGCATTCATTCTCATTGACGTGGCTTCTTTATTTTGGAAAGAAGTCCGTTATTTTGGCATTCCGTAACAATGCGATTTCATCCAAATACCTCGACTTGAGCGCGATAAGACTATATCGAACAGAGTCTGTCAGTTACTTAAACGCTAATGCATTCATTCTCATTGACGTGGCTTCTTTATTTTAGAAAGAAGTCCGTTATTTTGGCATTCCGTAGCAATGCGATTTCATCCAAAGACCTCGACTTGAGCGCGATAAGACTATATCAAACAAAGTCTGTAAGTTACTTAAACGCTAATGCATTCATTCACGTTGACATGGCTTCTTTAATTTGGAAAGAAGTCCGTTATTTTGGCATTCCGTAACAATGCGATTTCATCAAAGACCTGGAATTGAGCACGATAAGACTATATCGAACAGAGTCTGTCAGTTACTTAAACGCTAATGCAGTCATGATTATTGACATGGCATCTTTATTTTTGAAAGAAGTTTGTTATTTTTGGATTCCGTAACAATGCGATTTAATCGAAAGAGCTCGACTTTAGGGCGAAAAGACTATATCGAACAGACACCGTCAGTTACTTAAACGCTAATGCATTCATTCTTATTGACGTGGCTTCTTTATTTTCGAAAGAAGTCCGATATTTTGGCATTCCGTAGCAATGCGATTTCATCCAAAGACCTCGACTTTAGCGTGATAAGAATATATCGAACACAGTCTGTCAGTTACTTAAACCGCTAATGCAGTCATGCTTATTGAGGTGGCTTCTTTATTTTTGAAAATAGTCCGTTATTTTTGGATTCCGTAACAATGCAATTTAATCGAAAGAGCTCGACTTTAGCGCGAAAGGACTATATCGAACAGAGTCAGTCAATTACTTAAAAGCTAATGCATTTATTCACATTGACGTGGTTTCTTTATTTTTGAAAAAAGTCCGTTATTTTTGCATTCCGTAACAATGCGATTTCATCCAAAGACCTCGACTTGAGCGTGATAAGACTATATGACACAAAGTCTGTGAGTTACTTAAACGCTAATGCATTCTTTCTCATTGACCTGGCTTCTTTAATTTGGAGAGAAGTTCGTTATTTTAAAATTCCGTATCATTGCGATTTCATCCAAATACCTCGACTTCAACGCGATAAGACTATATCGAACAGAGTCTGTCAGTTACTTAAACGCAAATGCAGTCATGCTTATTGACGTGGCTTATTTATTTTGGAAAGAAGTCCGTTATTTTTGCATTTTGTAACAATGCGATTTCATACGAAGACCTCGACTTAAGCGCGATAAGACTACAACAAACAAAGTCTGTAAGTGACTTAAACGCTAATTCATTCAATATTATTGACCTGACTTCTTTAATTTGGAAAGAAGTCCGTTATTTTTGCATTCCGTAACAATGCGATTTCATACGAAGACCTCGCTTTAAGCGCGATAAGACTATATCGAACAGAGTCTGTCGTTTACTCAAACGCTAATTCATTCATTTACATTGACCTGTCGTCTTTATTTTGGAAAGAAGTCCGGTATTTTTGGATTCCGTAACAATGCGATTTCATCCAAATACCTCGACTTTAGCGCGATGAGACTATATCGAACAGAGTCTGTCAGTTACTTAAACGCTAATGCCTTCATTCTCATTGACGTGGCTTCTTTATTTTGGAAAGAAAACCGGTATTTTGGCATTCCGTAACAATGCGATTTCATCCAAATACCTCGACTTTAGCGCGATATGACTATATCGAACAGAGTCTGTCAGTTACTTGAACGCTAATGCATTCTTTTCATTGACATAGCTTCTTTATTTTGGACAGAAAACCGTTATTTTGGCAATCCGTAACAATGCGATTTCATCCGAATACGTCGACTTGAGCGCGATAAGACTATATCAAACAAAGTCTGTAAGTTACTTAAACGCTAATGCATTCATTCACGTTGACCTGGCCTCTTTAATTTGGAAAGAAGTTCGTTATTTTGGCATTCCGAAACAATGCGATTTCATCTAAAGACCTGGAATTGAGCGCGATGAGACTATATCGAACAGAGTCTGTCAGTTACTTAAACGCTAATGCATTCATTCACATTGACGTGGCTTCTTTAATTTGGAAATAAGTCCGTTATTTTGGCACTACGTAACAATGCGATTTCATCTAAAAACATCGACTTTAGCGCGATAAGACTATATCGAACAGAGTCTGTCGGTTACTTAAACGCTAATGCATTCATTCTAATTGACGTGGCTTCTTTATTTTGGAAAGAAAACCGGTATTTTGGCATTCCGTAACAATGCGATTTCATCCAAAGACCTCGACTTTAGCGCGATAAGACTATATCGAACAGAGTCTGTCAGTTACTTAAACGCTAATGCATTCATTCACATTGACGTGGCTTCTTTAATTTGGAAATAAGTCCGTTATTTTGGCATTACGTAACAATGCGATTTCATCCAAATACCTCGACTTTAGCGCGATAAGACTATATCGAACAGAGTCTGTCAATTACTTAAATGCTAATGCATTCATTCTGATTGACGTGGCTTCTTTATTTTAGAAAGAAGTCCGTTATTTTGGCATTCCGTAACAATGCGATTTCATCCGAATACCTCGACTTCAGCGCGATAAGACTATATCGAACAGAGTCTGTCAGTTACTTAAATGCTAATGCATTCATTCTGATTGACTTGGCTTCTTTATTTTGGATAGAAGTTCGTTATTTTTGCATTCCGTAACAATGCAATTTTATCCAAAGATCTCGACTTGAGCGCGATAAGACTATATCGAACAGAGTCTGTCAGTTACTTAAATGCTAAGGCATTCATTCTGATTGACGTGGCTTCTTTATTTTAGAAAGAAGTCCGTTATTTTGGCATTCCGTAGCAATGCGATTTCATCCAAAGACCTCTACTTGAGCGCGATAACACTATATCAAACAAAGTCTGTAAGTTACTTAAACGCTAATGCATTCATTCAAGTTGACATGGCTTCTTTAATTTGGATAGAAGTCCGATATTTTTGCATTACGTAACAATGCTATTTTATCCAAAGATCTCGACTTGAGCGCGATCAGACTACATTAAACAAAGTCTGTAACAGGGTCTGTCAGTTACTTAAACGCTAATGCATTCATTCACATTGACGTGGCTTCTTTAATTTGGAAATAAGTCCGTTATTTTGGCATTCCGTAACAATGCGATTTCATCCAAATACCTCGACTTGAGCGCGATAAGACTATATCGAACAGAGTCTGTCAGTTACTTAAACGCTAATGCATTCATTCTGATTGACGTGGCTTCTTTATTTTAGAAAGAAGTCCGTTATTTTGGCATTCCGTAACAATGCGATTTCATCCAAAGACCTCGACTTGAGCGCGATAAGACTATATCAAACAAAGTCTGTAAGTTACTTAAACGCTAATGCATTCATTCACGTTGACCTGGCCTCTTTAATTTGGAAAGAAGTTCGTTATTTTGGCATTCCGTAACAATGCGATTTCATCTAAAGACCTGGAATTGAGCGCGATAAGACTATATCGAACAGAGTCTGTCAGTTACTTAAACGCTAATGCATTCATTCTGATTGACGTGGCTTCTTTATTTTAGAAAGAAGTCCGTTATTCTGGCAATCCGTAACAATGCGATTTCATCTGAATACCTCGACTTCAGCGCGATAAGACTATATCGAACAGAGTCTGTCAGTTACTTAAACGCTAATGCATTCATTCTGATTGACGTGGCTTCTTTATTTTGGAAAGAAGTCCGTTATTTTGGCATTCCGTAACAATGCGATTTCATCCAAAGACCTCGACTTGAGCGCGATAAGACTATATCAAACAAAGTCTGTAAGTTACTTAAACGCTAATGCATTCATTCACGTTGACCTGGCCTCTTTAATTTGGACAGAAGTTCGTTATTTTGGCATTCCGTAGCAATGCGATTTCATCCAAAGACCTCGACTTGAGCGCGATAAGACTATATCAAACAAAGTCTGTAAGTTACTTAAACGCTAATGCATTCATTCATGTTGACATGGCTTCTTTAATTAGGAAAGAAGTATGTTATTTTGGCATTCCGTAACAATGCGATTTCATCTAAAGACCTGGAATTGAGCACGATAAGACTATATCGAACAGAGTCTGTCAGTTACTTAAACGCTAATGCAGTCATGATTATTGACATGGCATCTTTATTTTTGAAAGAAGTTTGTTATTTTTGGATTCCGTAACAATGCGATTAAATCGAAAGAGCTCGACTTTAGGGCGAAAAGACTATATCGAACAGACACCGTCAGTTACTTAAACGCTAATGCATTCATTCTTATTGACGTGGCTTCTTTATTTTCGAAAGAAGTCCGATATTTTGGCATTCCGTAGCAATGCGATTTCATCCAAAGACCTCGACTTTAGCGTGATAAGAATATATCGAACACAGTCTGTCAGTTACTTAAACCGCTAATGCAGTCATGCTTATTGAGGTGGCTTCTTTATTTTTGAAAATAGTCCTTTATTTTTGGATTCCGTAACAATGCAATTTAATCGAAAGAGCTCGACTTTAGCGCGAAAGGACTATATCGAACAGAGTCAGTCAATTACTTAAAAGCTAATGCATTTATTCACATTGACGTGGTTTCTTTATTTTTGAAAAAAGTCCGTTATTTTTGCATTCCGTAACAATGCGATTTCATCCAAAGACCTCGACTTGAGCGTGATAAGACTATATGACACAAAGTCTGTGAGTTACTTAAACGCTAATGCATTCTTTCTCATTGACCTGGCTTCTTTAATTTGGAGAGAAGTTCGTTATTTTAAAATTCCGTATCATTGCGATTTCATCCAAATACCTCGACTTCAACGCGATAAGACTATATCGAACAGAGTCTGTCAGTTACTTAAACGCAAATGCAGTCATGCTTATTGACGTGGCTTATTTATTTTGGAAAGAAGTCCGTTATTTTTGCATTTTGTAACAATGCGATTTCATACGAAGACCTCGACTTAAGCGCGATAAGACTACAACAAACAAAGTCTGTAAGTGACTTAAACGCTAATTCATTCAATATTATTGACCTGACTTCTTTAATTTGGAAAGAAGTCCGTTATTTTTGCATTCCGTAACAATGCGATTTCATACGAAGACCTCGCTTTAAGCGCGATAAGACTATATCGAACAGAGTCTGTCGTTTACTCAAACGCTAATTCATTCATTTACATTGACCTGTCGTCTTTATTTTGGAAAGAAGTCCGTTATTTTTGGATTCCGTAACAATGCGATTTCATCCAAATACCTCGACTTTAGCGCGATGAGACTATATCGAACAGAGTCTGTCAGTTACTTAAACGCTAATGCATTCATTCTCATTGACGTGGCTTCTTTATTTTGGAAAGAAAACCGGTATTTTGGCATTCCGTAACAATGCGATTTCATCCAAATACCTCGACTTGAGCGCGATAAGACTATATCGAACAGAGTCTGTCAGTTACTTAAACGCTAATGCATTCATTCTCATTGACGTGGCTTCTTTATTTTGGAAAGAAGTCCGTTATTTTGGCATTCCGTAGCAATGCGATTTCATCCAAAGACCTCGACTTGAGCGCGATAAGACTATATCAAACAAAGTCTGTAAGTTACTTAAACGCTAATGCATTCATTCATGTTGACATGGCTTCTTTAATTTGGAAAGAAGTATGTTATTTTGGCATTCCGTAACAATGCGATTTCATCT
>JASFYC010000039.1:600000-1069684 GCA_030412335.1 Botrylloides violaceus
ATACAAACTAAAATTGTAATATTTTCTCATCAGCACCTGTGGCAGGCTAAATTTGTATGATGGAATGCCGGTGATTACTGATGGAATAAAGTGTTTCTGAATACCTCAAGCTATACAGAACAATCAGCTACTCCTTCTGTACAGGCTTAATTTCTTTCCTTGATCTCTAATTAAGAAGATTATGAGATGCTTCCTGATGCAAAGGAATCTATCTGCTGGCGTAAATTTTGTAATATTACGCGATAGAAGCAAAGTCGAATCGACACACAGGCTTATTTCAAGTGATATGTTGTGCTTATAACTTCCGCTGAGCAAAATCAACCATCTATTTCTATGATGTAAAACGCATCAGTGTTATCTTGATATTTGTGCAACGGTATACTTCAGATCACCTGGCGCGTTGAATCGCGTTAAGTTCTTTTGTCTGAAATGACATTCGACCCCGGCGCCAATTGCTGTATACCCAAAATTCTCATCACTAAATTCTTTAGAGTACTACTCGCACGAAAACTTTTATGTGGCATCAGCACCTTACACAGGTTTCAATTCAGGTTAACTATCAGTGCATGCAAATTCTTTGCAAAAACGTATATGGGACGTGTTCAATTGTCACAATTGCTATGACGTTTCTGTGGGCATAGATATTTCAAAAGTCTGAGACCCATAACCAGTCCGAAATGCGGAAGTTAAGATCATAACTGACTTGTGCTAAGACCTTCACCATGGCTTACTTCAGAGGCCATGCCTCCACCGTGGATAATACTATTCTATATCAGGATAGCGTATAGATCGAGATTGTCATTTTAGAGTCCCGAGTCTGCGGGTCGAGATCAAATTTATCTCTTAAGTATAGGCGGGAATTTTAGCATTCAGTTGTAGGCCCGCACGCTCAACTATGTTTAAGTTAAATTAGCTTTTTGATCTCATCATGTTCATTAGTAGACATGGCTGGTTGTTGTTCCCTCGTTTGTGAACCAAGTATTACAATAAATGATCGGACGTTGAATCCGTGGCGTCAACTCCTTACTATATTCTATTGTCAATTGCAATAACGTTTTTCTCGTTATATTAGTGTTGCCAAGATCGGAGTGCTCTGTCGAGAACGAAAAATCTAATTCCAAGTGCCACGAAGCAAGACTCATTTTCAAACCCGATCTTCTGTGATCTCGGTCGTCAATCATCGTTGAAAGCTGACGTTCGTGTCGCTGAGTGCGAATAATATGATAAAAAGTTAAATATATAATGCTCCGAGACAAGATAAATCATTCGATACCCTATCGATTGCTTTACGCCCCTTCAGACATAAAATGTCTAAAATTTCTTTTCTCAGCTTCGCATGCATAGATGTATAATAAGTTACGGGGACGAGATTTTTGAGACAATACCTTATGACAAAAATGACGTAATTAGCAAGAAAATGCCGTCGATCAATAAGTCACTCCCTTTAATTTCATTCGGATGACAAAAAAGCCCACGCAAAATGTAGCGTGTTCATCGATTGGCGGCATTTTGCTCATCTCTTCATAGGGAAGTTGTAACCTGCGTACGCTTACAAAAAGACAAATTTAATCTCTCCTCATTAGAAGGTAATATTTGTTTTTTACGAAACGCGCGCCACCCAAGTAAAAATTTCTAGTGTCTCGGCCATTGTGTGGAAAAATGATCATGCGTAACTTGATCCGTGGTCATTGTATTTCTGCTTTTCGCGATCTTTGAAATAATTTATCCAGCCATTTTCGTTGATCTACTACCATTGCATCTTTCTTTCTCTTCGCCGAAGCGTGATTCTTCGTTATTCTTATTATAGACGATGCTATTATCGCATTTCCCGCGTTGTGTAATCATAATCAAGAGAAAGAGATGGATTCAGTTCATCAGTCCAATGCAAGGACAATCAAGCGCAGTTATGCACAGGGTGTGCGTGAGCGAGTCGGGCTGGACCTTCGTCATATGATTCTAAAGCCCGTTGAAGTTGGGCGTCGTTGTATCATTCTCTGTGCTGCTGTCCGTCAGTGTAGCTTTGAGGCGCGCTGTTATGATACATGGTATATAGCTAGTTAGGTAAGCATGTGTTTCAAGGTTGATAATTTAGTCAGTATTGAACCAACAAGGAAGTACCGTATAAATCGATGGAAAATGGAATGCATGCAGAGGTATTCATCATGGCTGCCGATGTGAATGGTTGTGAAAGGTTGTAATTACTGCTTTCTATACTTAGGTATGACTGTGGTTGTGTCAGATCGTGAGTTCACAGTTCACCCTGAGGAAATGTTAATGACGACCCTGATTCTGGTGTGTCGCAGACTTCATAGATTTTCACGTACAGTACAACCGGCTTCTCTCTCGCTTTTGTTGATTGCTCGTTATTTCTTCTCTCTTCCCTTCGCTCTGTGACTTTTTTCTCTTTCCATGTACAACAATAACAGCCATATTCCTTGCTTTGCAGAAATTTCCATGGAAGAATAGAATAATTTACCGCACGATTACTATTTCTTGGCACATTTTTTCCACCACGTTTGTCTCGCGATTGCAATTCCACTTCTAGGAGCAATCGACGCCTGTAATTTCCAATATTTCTCGACTCTCTTGAAGATGTCACGAAGGAAGCAGTCCAAGCCTCAACACGTTGAGTTCCCGGACAATACAAACTCTTTAGTAGCGAGCGACGAACGAGGTAGTAACACCATTTCCGTAACAACGGCGGAGAAAGCAGTCCCGGAGAACGTTAACGGTACAGACGAGGAGGACGTGACGCAAGGCGATAAAGAATCCACTCACGACACGCGTGGCGTTGGTAACGAGAAAAATTACGAAGCAGCTACAGATTACAACGGAAACACCATCGTGAAGCCGTCAGAGAATCCGGTACATATGGCCGTCCATCGTGCTAGCGTTACGGGTTTCGACGCTAACAATGAGTTTACGCCGGAGTGTTTAACCGCCGGACACGGTCAATTTGTGTCGTCGCATCGAAGCTTACTGTACTCGAAATACAACGGAACGTTTGACGCTCACAATCAGATGACTTGGAATGGAAATCAGGAGGCACAAAATAAACGAGGTAAGAATCAAATAGATGATACTTTAGTGTTGTCGACCAAGCACGCGTATTGAAATTACAGTAATAATATTTCGTACAGTAGATAGTGAGTGCAATGTCAGCTGAAATGAAGCGTATTCGATAAGATAAGACGCGCCGCACCGCACACTGTTGAATGCTGTCTATCCCATTGCGCAACTGCATGGTTATGCTTTCCACATATGTGTAGGTTTGAGCAAATTAGCTTCGTGCAGGTTGTTAGTTTTGAAGGTGCAAAGTAGTGCATATCGCGGGCGTACGTACAGCGCACGCCACTATTTAGAGACCTGACATCGGCAATATAGGGTAGATCTATGTTTTCGTGCAATTCCAAAAGTTGGACCCGTTCTATAAACTTGATGGGTTTCACATTGTTTTCCAAAATTTCACCGATTTAGTTGTACTCTCGTTGTGCTCTTCCGCCCTACACCCATGACGTTTCACGAAGTCAAATAGTACCTTACTCCTATTCGAGATCAAAGCAAAATGCGGCGTGTACTCCTTGAAATCATGTCCGGGGAGTTTTGTTGCTATTCGCTATGCAAAAATATGTTGAAATCTTATCAGAATCCACACGGGATTTGTCGGTGGGTGTTATATTGACCAGATAATCGTAAAAGGTTGTCGTCAACGTTCGAAATTTAATGGCAGGCATCGAAGTGTCCATAAGGTCGTAAACGGTGTATATTTCTCCTCGTGTTCTGTATAATAAGAATTATACTGTATATGAGATGTGGAAGATTTGTAATGGCAATCGTTATCGTCGTAACATATGTATACTGGTGGTTTTACAGTAACATTGCAGTGTCTACGCTAAAATATAAAGTCTTATTTTATTGAGCGTATAAGCTTGATTTCTTAGGCTGACGTACATAATGGTGTAATTGATCTTAATAAGTTTATAGGTCAGCGGATTTAAATAGGTATTATGTATTTCCGTCTTGTTTGGACAGCCGACGTGACGATCGCGCATCGCTCAAGTGAACCATCTATCACGCATCGCTATTCTCCACGGGGACGAATAGTTATATGCGTGCCCAACTCACGTAAGGCAGCAACTGGGAAGGAGTACAATATCCAATCTTATAAAATTACCCGAACGGGCTAATTATTATCGTACGATATAGCACGAATAGCTAGTGGACTACACACAATGAGCGAGTGACTACGCGTGGCGATAAAATTTGTTAGTGTTACCGTAATTGGTTCGTAGATCGCTGCCAAGTCTTGCAATCATTTGAATAGGCTTACATGTACCCGAACGGGTACCCAAGTTGGCCTTAGTTTTGGTATTCGCGAATTTTTTCTGGCGTTAGCGTGCGATGGTGCAGTCGCGAGGACAATTTCATGAACTCGGTGAAATTGAAATTAGGTTTGTGGATCTTGTACATTTTTATTAAGTTTCTTAAAATAACACATCGCAACATGGTAATCCTAAAATTAGTTAACATGCAATAATTTGCGTCTTGTTTCGATTTTGTAAAATGTCATGATGCATAGGTATTGCTTTAACATTTCGGCGCCGTAAGCTAAACATAATATGCAAATACACACCGCGAAAGTATAACCTATAGATATATACTGTAATGGTTTTCTCATATTCGTAGACAACAGTCATACAAATTTCCGCGCACTTCATAAGGACGAAACGTTTTGAAAGTCGGGATTTGTGAATAGTAGAAAGCTACACGAGCGCCCGAACGTTTTTGATCATCAATAAAGCCAACGTGCGCACGGTGCGTTCGCTACGTTCACTGCGCATATATACTGCTCCCGTTTTCTTTGCGTCGAAGTGACGTGCTGTCAATACGAGGCGTTTGCCAAATGAAACCCATGAGATCAAAACACAAACAAGCCGTGAAATATTTAACGGTATTAGAATAATTATTAATCGTATTATATTCAATTTATTCTATTAAATTCGCCCGAAAATTATAATTCACTTTGATGCGGCTCCCTCGTGAGCGGGACATGTAACAAACGAGAAATAATATGATAAAAGTAAAACATTAGGCAGCTTACTATTTATACGCCAAATTGGGCGACTTTTATAGTCGGTAATCTGAATTAGATTTTTCCTATTGATATAAAGTAACCAGAATCCTGGTCTAAATTATGCAATTGAGACGAAACCCTCATTGGCGGTCACCTATGACTGTGGTGAAATGAGGACAGGTGGAAGACTGCTCCATGCTTCTTACTTGACAAGTAATAAATGATGCGACAGCGCTTATGTATCCATTGTTTGCCCTATAGGTCTCCGTGTTTGTGATGTCTTTAGGTTGATGTTTTGTAACACGGTTTCTATACCTTGAGCGCATGCTGTTAGTGATAAGTCACTAGCACGCCTTCATTATTACTTTTGTATGGTGCAATTTACGCTGATTTAGTTACACTCAAAGCGAAGTACGCGAGAATCGGAGTTGATATGAGAAAACGACTCTGTAGTGTAGACAACGGCTGGTCTGTCGACCGCAGGGAACGGATTGGACGGCCGATTCAAATAATGACATCGAAAAATTTTCTGGATGACAGACTATTATAAATTGCGACATTCTTGATATCGACATTGAATCAATCCATCTATATACATTACGGCACGATTCATAAATTATTCCATAATATCAATAGGCCGAGTAATATTTTAGTAAGCAAGATGAGTCATATCGCTAATTCTTTTCCTACGCTGCTCATCGCCTGGGCGTCGGCAATTTTATGCCTAACTTCAATGACTTGTGACATATGAACATTGGACGGCTGCTTCGTTCTCTCGCAAGCTCAACTTCTGTCATGACAAGGCTTTTTGATGGCTGTAGGTAGCCACTAGCCAGCCTGTATACTTTATATAAAGCTGAATCTATTAGCAGTAACTCCGGGTTCCAACGCGATTGGCTACAATCGCGGAAGTGTAGTGTAGCCTGCGAGAGAATTACGCATCTCTCGTAACTTATCTTTCCTCCATCACTGGATGTTTATGTAAAAGGCATCAATGAGCATATTTCTAGCAGGGGCGAATTTTGGTTGTACCATGTCTATATAATTGTTATTGTTTGATCAATTATTCAAACGTTTTCGTTGGTCGGATATCTCATTTCAATGACTACCGCGTTGGAAACCTGCTAAACTTGCGTCATTTTGAGCCCCGAGTGACTCCGTTATGCATATTTCCGATGTCGGAACGTCCATTGGCGATCAAAGTAACCAAGTTAACATTATATCGTGTATATCACTTTCTTGGTACGTCATTTGTTAGCCTTGCGAACCAACTAAGTGGCTACTAGCATTGGTCTTGTCATAGAAACTTGAATCGTCACTGATTATGACCCCAGGTTTTCACTAAAGAATGGACTTGATGCTTGAAGCCGGCATTTGTTGAATTTCGGAAAGTCCTTAGAAACGACGAGACGCCATTGGGCTTGGGACGATCACTCCGAACTTGATGTTAAAATTCAAAATTAACTTCAGCCCGACTCAAAATTGAACTTAAGTCCAAGTTTTTGAGTAAGCTTCCAAGTCGCCACTAGGTTGATACGTAGGAATTACTACCTAGAGCATAGATAAGCTGTTACGCTTCTCAAATTATGGAATCGGCACGTCGTTGTAAAAGGTATTGTGAGCGATATAATAACAGATGGACTGCGCGGTGCTACTGTATATTATACGCACGGTGAATTTTATCAGTCTGTTTGGGATTGTACCGGCAGTGTATTCCGATCGTAGTACTTCAATAAGAATTTTTCAGTGTCAGCCAGTCCTTGAAATTCAACACAAATTATAGCTAATGCGCGGGATTATGTATGACGAAATTGACGTATATTGATGTATAAAAACCCGCACGGTTTTCTATACTATGTAGTGCTACATATCGTGTAATCTCGCTGTAGCAGTGGCCTAAATTTTTAAACAGAATAATGTGTCTACGGGCATATTTCCCACCTGCTGTGATCGTTCTTGTTGATGCATTTTGATATTAGAGAATTCAACCGATTTTTTTTTCATGGTTAGATGTGTATACATGTGTTTAACTTGGAAGAAAAAAGAGGCAGATGTTTAATATACCGATTTGTAGCCAGAATTATAACGTGTTGCATTAATTTTTAATTCGCTTTGACATATTGCTGTGTGACACTACTGACACACATCGCATCGCAGACTATGCATAAAACCTTAACAAAGTCAGCACTTTCATTTTCTGCCCTTCTTACCAGCTAATCACATCGTAAAGCACAGTCTGTATTCAAAAGCATTCCTCGACGCAGTCTCATAGGACCATTCAACATGGCCCAACTTGAGATTCAGTTCAACGTGTGCAACTCAACTGAACTATAGGGCAGAGAAGCAGTCCGGCCTATGAGGCACAGTCATTGCTTGAAGATTTTCAGACAAATAGACAAAAGTGTATATATGTACCCCCAAGCTTACACGATTTTGCAGCACAAACTTAGTGTTTCCATTGCTGCAGACCGTGAAGGCGGACTTTGTGTACGTGCAGAAACTGATCATAGTTTTCTATTCTAATATGCCTTAGTTTAATGCGCTCGCGTCGCTCGACGTCAGTATAAACAAAGCCGCAATTGATTCAATGCAGCGGAGGTTTTATATCTTCTGCTCACTTGAAAATGATTCTACGAGGAAACTCTACCCTTGGCTTTTTTGCGTGCGTTACATATCAGATTGTAACTCCATCTCAACCCCGTTTCCTTTTCATAATGATATTGTGACTCCTTTCGCGGTGGTAACGTTTGATTGGATAAATTGCGCTGGCAATTCAATTGAAAAGCAACAGGCGTTAATGGGAATTCGATTTCATCCAGTCGATTTCAATTTATCGCATAATCGCTCATGGGACATAAAACTTCCCAAGAATTGAATCCGACACGAAACTCCTGCGTCTACTCGATATCAAAACAAATTTTCTATGCGATTTAGCATTTTTCAGAGAAAAGCACCAATTTCGTAGCAACTACCCATGAATAGGTTTAAGAAGTCAGCCGGGGTACACTATCATATAACCCCCTATGGTCTTCAATATGACTGAGACTGGGATATCAAGTGGGGTATATCTTTATAACGTTTCTAACGATGATAATTGCGCGATCATCAACAATGACGCACGAGGTAAGATCTTATTGCTCCTTCGATATGAAAGAATCGATGAAAACTCCTCGAAAATGTAATTAAAGAAACATACGGGTCACATTCCCACAACACACCGTCATCACCCTATAGTTATGACTGACGACCCCATCGTGATAACTACTTTGTGATGTTACAATGCTTGTTGTCAATCGTCTTCGCACTCGTACTTGTGTTACAGTAAAGGTTGATGCGATAAAAATTCCGACGTGTCTGCGGATCAGTGAATCGCGTGCTGTGGCATCCGCTTCCGGTAACCGTGGGTGTGCTTTCGCGCGCGTTTTCTGATACACGTGTTATGGGGTTGCCTTATGACCTCACTTAGAAATCAACCATGCGTGGATTATCTTCATGGGAAACAATTCCAATTTTCATCGTGAGAATTCGGTTAATGATATATTCTGTTTACCCTTTTGAGTCACGACGTCTGGGGGCGATTCGGGAAGATATTATGTTTCGTTACAAAAACTGACAATAGCGACATTGAAAGCACATGAGAAAATTACTAATGTCTCATTAATGTTGATACCCAATACTGCCTCTCTAGATTTTAATGATGTTTGATCGTATACCGAATTCCCTTCTTTCCCCATTCCACGCTGACTTTTCAGTAAATTTCAATATCGTGTCGTAAAGTTTTGGCTTGCCTGGATAAGAGAGCGTGTGAGAGAATGCTAAAATATCCTTGCGACCACATGTCCATACTGTATAGCACGCGTCCTTGTAGCAAATGTGATAGCATACACACGAAGTTCATGTTCCGAAAACCATGATGTTTGTACGCTTTTGCTGTAGCACTTGAAGCGCTTTGGGTCGCTTACGACGAGACGAACCATTACAGAAGTTGAAAGTGCATCCGGAACCTTCGTCGCCTTAATTTATGATTAGATAAACCCACGGTAATAGAGGAAAGTCCCAAATTTTTCAATTTATTTTTTAATATTTGTTTAATAATTGTATGTGCGGACTAGGGAGTGTTGAGAGTCTGACATTGGAAGCCATATCTACAAAATCAATATGCGGTATGTAACCCGTTGTGACTACCCCGCTTACGATAAAAGCGGGTGGATTGAACACTCGTGTATTTATTTAATCGTAATCGTTACGATAAGTGATATAGGATTATTCCCAGATTAAATGGCAGAGATACCTAATTTGGATTAAAGTTAATCTTCAATTAGCAGTTGATGAATAACGATAAGCATAAAGGAATCTGAGTACCTAGTGCGTGATGCAACACTCGGGTCTTGAATTTGATTGAGAAATCTCTAATATGACCTGCAAGATAGCCTATCCATTGCGGGAGACACGAGGATTTGTATAAAGCAACACGTTCATTTTTGATCAGACATAGACAGTTAGGTAATTTCAGGTATTGTATCTGACACCGACGCCTTCGAAAGGTGATAGCTGCGGCCTGTGGGTATTGTACTTTGATGAAGGCATTGCAATTGACCTGATCATTGTTAAACAGTATAATCGTAGATTAAACATATTCCCTATTTATGAACTTCACTAACTTTATCCATAATTATGAGAAATAATATTTTCACTCCTAATTCCTTAATGACGAGTCATAATCATCAAAATATTAATCATTAAAAATATCGTGATTCATACATTCTTGATAAACCGTTTTTTTTGTCAGACAATCGCTTTAGTTTTTCGCAAATTTCGAAAATATAAACAGTTGCTGAATTAACATATGAAATCCTATACTCCTGGGATAAAAATTTCCGAACCCACAATCGTTATCTGCCTATTGCTACCCGTAACAACTGTTTACACACTGCGAGTTGGGCAAAATGTTCCCTCGAAATTGATTCCTCGTAAAATCCGCCCGAAATTAGACTAACGAAGCCGTTAGCGAGATCGTGTGTTTGAATTATAGATTTTAAATTCTTTCCTCGAAAAAGGTGCGGTTTTTTCCATTTATGCGCCTAAAATTATATTGGTGAAAATGTACATGGGAAACATGACAAAATCCTTGTTAATTGTTAGTGACGGATGATACCCGATCCCCGTTTTTTTGTTCTATTCTCTAGTTATGTTATTTCATTAAGTTTTTGAAATCAGTTCCAACTTTTGGTAAGTTGATACCATCACTAAGTGGAGATACATCTCATTCGACATATTCTTTCAGCAAAATACGTTGATAAAAGGTGTGAGCCGCGATCCAAAACACACGCAAAATGATATCATATGCTTTTGTCAGCGATCAATGTGAATCAAACGCAACAATGAAACGTAGTAGTAACTTTATATTTACAATTGTTAATTGGGTTATTGATAACCTGCTATTAAACGACGGTAACGAAGATGCCTTGTGTTTACTATGGTGTCGAGTATTACGACCCTGTGTTAATCATGAAATCGCAATAGTAAATCACCACGAGCTGGAGGCGTGATGCGACTTGACAAACATCAATGGGTGGCAACAGTTTTATCAATATGGCTGTTGCTAACTCTTAACTTCTGCACTTCTGCTTTTTAGGTGTAAACAACTGCTGTAGTTGAGGAAAATCAACTTATTGTCTGTTGAATTAATGTGCACCTTTGATTGCTTCTAACTCGCAGTTTAGTTCATCAGTTTTCAATGCGGTATCGTATTGTCCCGTTGATTCACCCACCACGAGATGTCGTTGTTGCAAATCGATTTCTCATGCCTTACGTTTGGTAGGCTATAGCGTTTTGGTCATAAAATGCGAACAAGCCCACGATCTCTATGGCGGATTAGGGATGACTTGGGTTATTATAAAATATTGTGACGCCATAACGTGCGATAAGACCAAGCGCCACATCGTAGCGGTGAAACAGGAATATCTTGACAGGGGTCAATTCAGCCACGTGGTGGAACCATGTCCATCGTATCAAGATTTGGCACCAAGGTGTCTGAAAAGCCCTACCCCGGAAAATGAGCGACTAAAACATTCGATACGGCCTCAATTTTTTTCGCGGTAAGGACAATTTCCGGTCCGACCAATTTTGACCTATATAATCAGGCCTTCGTCCGTTGCCAGCACATTGTCATCTTAGGTCATAATTATTAATCGTCAAGTATTTATAATCTTGAGAGTGGCTGCTAGCATAAGCATGCTATCTTCTCACTCCGATTCCGTGCAATAATCTTGAATATGTGATATATTTGGAGGCGGCCGTCGTTCGCTATAAATAGCCGATGAAATAATGATGATTTTCAGAGTCCCATTTACTTCACAAACTAATGTGCAATGTCATACGCCAATTTTCCATAGCGTCTCATTAAGGGGAAAAATATGCCTATTTCAGACGCATGAAATATTTAATATGCTTATGACATGCCTTACCCTCACCTTCTACTGTTTATGTGATATTTCCCACTTAAGGTCGCTTTATGTCAAATCCCAACCATTCATCTCCAAGATGGCGGACGTATTATAATAAAGGAGGCAATTTCGAAAGGGAAGCCTTTCGATCGTATGAAGATATTTCCGAAGACGAATTTTTATCTGTCATCTATATTGGTTAAAATACTTGAGGCCCATCCGCCGTGTTTATGTTACTGTAAATTCATAGGGATTTTCAATAAATCAAACGGTGGTATATGCAAGGAGATTGTTTCCGTGCGTGTAACCATGGCCCGTGACGCTTGGGTCACAAATGTTTGAAAATACCAAAATATCCTCTCGAATATATGAAAGATCTCCATATGATTTTATTGGAGTTACGAAATGAGGTTATTTAAACGAAACATATTTCAGTAGTGCATATCATTGCCGTCGAAGAATACCTGTTGTTCTCATTAGAGTTATGTACCGTGTGTTCATCAGGGCATTATCAACACTGCCCCGGAACGAATGTCGGCCTCATGGTGCACGGTGAACTGCTATTGCCGTGATCTAGGAGTCCAACATTTGTAGTCGAGTTGACTTCACGTGTCGTCACTCGTCACTCAAATATACACGGGGCTAGGAATCTTTCTTCATAGAATCTGTTTTTATAGCATTGCAGTCGCGGCCAAACCAATAACTCGAAACGCATCATGGGCTTCTAACGTCAATACACAAACACACGAGACACCGGGCTGCTAAACAAATTGATTGAGTAATGAGTAGAGTTTATAAACTTGAAGTATAAATGCTTAGTAGCTGACTAGCCATGCTGTTGATTGTTATGAAGGTGTGATTTCGATGTGAAGCTATCGGCACGACGCTCTTGTCCGGTTCGTACGACACAGTAAATCAGTATAACGTACTCGTCTGACTATCAAAATGTGTTCTTGAAACCTTCATCATAAAATAGAAATCCATCACAACAAGGAAGCAAACCTTCCAGTGAGATGTTCAACCTAGTTTATCATGGATTGCATGTAGATTATGTCATACTCTGAGGAAGTATTATAACATCCAGAGAATCGATTTTCGCACTTTGACTAAAATCTGAACTACATGATCCCGCTTCAACGTAGAAGGCTAGGAAATTATATCATTAATCAACATGTTGTAAATTCCTTTCACAGATTTTGATATTCATAATCAAACACGGCTCTTTGTTACTTAGACTCATTATGTAACGCTGATTAATTGGTACATTGCGTCTCTGACCTGCACATGCAGTATAGTGCATTTGCCAACGTCATAGAAAGTGCATATTGAAAGCTCTATTTGTGTGTGTGTATTTCAGGATGGTAAGGTAGCAGAGATGGGTTTGAGTCGCGCATGGTTCGCTGTTACTGACACCACTCGCAATTCAGTATCGTTCTCTGGGACTCGATGAGTCGCTACGTGCATAAGTACTGTAGCCTACCTACCGAAGGATTGCAGTGAAGGCAAGGCTGCGGATAATCAATATCCTGTAATTCGGATCCAGCGTCCCACCTCAGTTTATTGTAAAACTGAGCTCACAAGCTTTCGCATCTCCGTTCCTTCTCATCAGGTGTTAATCGCGTATGGACCAATGTGCTTAAAAGCCCCGTGGGCGTGGGCCAGTCACACGCGCGTTGTCCAGTGGATTCAAAATTTCAAGCCAGCCTCTTTTCTAAAGGTGTATTTTGAGAATTTGTAGGTTTTGTTAAAAGAATAGGCTGGAATGTATAACGATGTCTTTGACTTACTTTTTGTCCAAACTAATATGCGAAGTGCTGGATCCAACCATTGTATTTAAAGTACTTGACCTAAGTTTTAACGATTAGTGCAATGAGATCCGTGCTATCGCAGAGATGTGAATCTTATTTTCATTGTTGACATTCTGACGAACTGTGTCAAGAACTCGCCGTATAAACAATAAAATTGCCCGATTCCCCGTTCTTGTTTACTGACATGCAGCCGACAAATAAGCCAATCAAATACAGAGCTATCTTTCATCGCCTTAAAATTACTAATACTCGGCCAATATCACTTGATCAAGTAATGTGTACTCAGAAGATGATGGCCTTCGATTAAAATTACTTTCAAGAGTGGGTGATCGCGGGAACGTGGAATGTGACGTCACAAAGGCATGTGGTAACGTCGCCTTCTCTCTTTTTGCGAGCTCTCCTTTTTCCTTCCATCCCGTTTGGCGAGTTCGCTCTCTCAAAGTCGTGTCCGAATTCTATAGATGGTCATCCCAATTAAAAATCGTTAACTATCTAAGAGTTTTCTTTTCTCACTTGGCAGCTTTATGGTTGATTGCTCTTAGCAAATTTCTTCCGATAAATCTCCCGGACTGAAACGTTGTTTCGGCAGTGCGCTTTTGATTTGGTATATACACGAAATGATTGCTGCCTGACGGAATGAGACGAACGTAGTAAACGTCACTTTTATGATTCTCGATCGGACAAGAATGAGGCTGTGAACAGGGAGTGATAACGCAACGCTTTGTATTGTTCTGCGCAACTTAATTGACTTTACTTATGCATTTGGTCACAGAATTATACTGTATCACAAGATAGTTTGAAAAGTGAGTACAGTCTCAGCGGGCTGCATGTTTTGCATATTTTTGCATAAGCAGTAAGAAACACAGATAGTGGATCGCATACACTGTAGTATGTAGAGTATCATAGGAGCAATAGACATCTCTTATATTGAAAGCTAATATCCGATTGTCAGTGCATGTTCCATCCTCACGGATTATTAACAAGACATATTTGCATTATTCGATTTCCGCGCACGGACTATTTTATGGTTCGTCTGCGATATACGAGTATATATGCCAACGGCGGAATATATCATTTTTTTTAATCCAAAATGGCGTCGTTTATAATGATACGTCTGCGTTCCGTGTGTTCATTGTTGAATTTTGCTTCGAGTTAAGCGATTGCGTTAAAAGCGCGTGGATTTTATTTCAAGTGATCCGTTTTATTCATAGGAAGTCTACACAAGATCCAAGACAAAGACACTGAAACTACTTTGAAAGGTAGGTTGAGTTTTTTTGCATTGTTACTGGGAGGAAGCGCTAATCTGTGGAAATTCCCATAAGCGATATTTCGCTAAAGAATATATTGTAGGCGCAGTCAAAGCTTCCTGAAATTCGCGTATGCCAAAATAACCATTTTCGAAGCGTTAACGTGGTGAATAACATGGTGAATTTGGCCGTGTGTAATGTGTATGACGGTGCGAGACGTTATCAGATGGCAAAATTGATTAAGTGACCGTTCGGTTCTGGCAAAAGCGTGTGTACAGCTGTCGTTTGGTTGTTACAAATCACCGTCGTGGGAACAACTGATGACTTTATCTATATCGCGTTCTCTTTGGCGAAATTTCGTTAAGAGGCGATTTCGCTTCTTCCCGGGGAAAATTTTGATCAGTTTACCTCAAGTGTGTTATGAAGCATGCTAGCGAAAATCTGAACAAACATGGTTTTTGCGAAACGCCACCGACTGTTTTACACATTTTTAAGTCGATCTATTAAAAAGCCACACCTCTTCAGCACTTTTCGAGTATTTGAGCAACGCGTCTGACTATGATTCGATTTGATCAAGTCGAAAAGGAAGCTCTTAGCGACATTTTGGAATAATTCAATTACGCGAAAAAATCCGCCGCGCTATTATTGCAAATGGCTCAAGAACAATGAGAATTTCTCGAGATATGCGTTACTGTTAACAAATTCTTTTGACAAGTGACGAAGGGACATACGCTGAACACACATTGATTGTTTGCACATATTTCTGTTGAGGACCATCGCTTACGGATTGAAAATTATTATGAAATGAACTTACTAGCTTAACTCACACAATGAGAACACTAGTTAGTTGGTAAATTGGTTCAAATTGCTCAAGTGCACTTGGAATAATCTTATGTAATGTTCTTGCCAGATTTACACGGGAACTATATGTTTTCTCTTGCGATGGTACAATAGTCTACCACTTAGGATATTTCAATTGGGTAAAGGGGCTGTTGAGTATGCTGGTGCGGCTTGGTTATATCTGGGAGGGGGGCTGGGGACGATTGGGGCAAGGATAGATGTGGGTCGAGTTGTTCGAGCACAAGCCCAAATTATCACTATGAATCTCGATTTCTGCCCGAATTCCGTAGTACAGTATTATACACCGTTTTAATTTCTTGCGATCAATCGGCCCGGACAAATTAGGATATATTAAGAACACGAGTATGGGCTAACCCGTCTTCCACCTCAACATCGACGGACTGGCCCAACTCTCTCGCATTTGGTCACATTGCAAGCAGCATTTACGTAAATGTAGCGCCTTAATATAGTTCCCGGCTAAGACCGACCCGTGTCGAGTTGGTCACTCTTATAATCGCTTCAGAAACAGTAGAATAGGGACGTTCGTGACTTGTCCTTGCGCTTCATTTTACCTATCAACATCTCAAATATTTCAGTATGAGGCAACGTTTCGTAGGGAGGCCACTCTCGCTCGTCTCTAATTGGAGGCGTAATTGAATGAATGCGGACAAATGCGGTCCCACCGAGGATACTATTCAGTCACAGCCTATTAGCCGCCTTGATGTGATCATATACCAACTCCTTGAAAGTTTCTCCGTCTATATGATTGACGTATGATTAAAGTTTGCTCGGTATTATACTATTATAACGATTTATCATTAACAAAATATGCATCTGGCATATTTCGCGTCGCCTCCTTTTTCGATCGTAACTGACCGCAATTATAGCAATATCGCTCGTCAACCTCGATTGTGCCGGCGGTAATATTCTTTACGACATCGCTGTTTTGCGTCGACCACGCCATCAAAAGACTTGACCTGATTGTTTTAGTATTCCATATCCAAACCATATGGCGAATATTGAAAACAGACAATGCCGTTACTTTCAAAATATCCCCGTCAATTCACACCAGCGGGTTCGACAAATTCGATATCGCGAGATTTATCAACGAGGTTCATCCGCAGTTCGTGACTTTGAATTTTATCAACTCCTATTTCATGGTGCGACATCAAAACGTTGTTTGTCATTTCTTGTTCTGTCATCATAATATTTCCCAACAATTTATTATTGAGGCTGCGATAACCACCTTCTTCTTCACTGTTCGTCATTGTAGTAGTAATTGTAAGAAAATCACTGGCGATATAAGATCAAAAAGTCTATTTGTCACATAAAACATAAAGTCACATAAAGTTTCAATGAGTAAATGTAGTGTAGAATGCAGTCGGGTGTGAGTTTTATAGACAGTGATTGTATTGTATTTAATCGCTGATTAGTGATCTAACTGCGGATTTGCGAACAAGATGCCCAAGATGATGACGATTTAACTTCAGTCGATTCTGATTTCTGATGCGCATTTTAATTTTTTTATTCTATATCGGCTTCAGCGCGAGTTCTGGAAATATTTGATTGCCGTTTTTGATTACCCTGTTCAAAATAACTGACATTCGAAGACTTAATCGGTGATTAACTCTAATCTGGATCTATAAACTATGCCGTGAGTTGACTTGCCCTTGCGGAAGCGTGTGGGGGTTTTGCCTGTATATGGTGCGTATTCGCTTTCATTCCGATTTATAAATTCGCAGAATCTAATCAGCGGATGTGAATGACTAGTATTCTGTTTAGTTTATTGTTGTTTTATGGGCTTGCCAATATTAAATTCTAGTTGCTTAATCAAGCCGTTGATTTTCGCGTCCTTGCGCCAGATTCTACACCGTTGCAACAGAGCGAGGATGCCAGCATCAGTATTAAACGTTATAAGACAATGCGTGCTTGACAAGCGTGATCATGATACACCATCGGTCTAAGCTACAACTATCCAAATAGCTGATAAAAAATGACAAAGTGGTAAAAAGTGTGGTTATTAAAACAAACTCTTGTTACCTATTTAGCGTGTGAATATTATGGTATCCCTTCTAGAATTTCTTGGGCGATATTCATCCATCTTTCGCCGCTTTGCCGATTTGGATTTTCGGTACATATAGTATACGATGCTATTATTGACCCCAGCTACCCCTCGTACCCCTCGTAACGCTACAAGTAATGACTGTCTCCTCACGAGCGAAATGTAAACATGACTAATCAAAGTCACCTTTAACTCCGCCCAATCAATGTCTAGAATGATTTTGTCGCGCGAAACGGACGCAAGATGTCGCTGCGTACGCTTTTCCTATCTGCGCAGCATTGTCTAGTCGAGTGAGTCCGGTCTTGTCATTGCTTTCCGGGAGATTTTTCTGTCGGTAAGATCATTGCGGAGTCTAATTTAGGCCGAAATGGTAGTGTAGCGCTATCCTGTGTATATTTGCAAGTTACACCGTTAGTGACATTTTCAGTATCACTACAAGCGTAGGCCAGCGAACTCTACTGGCGGCTAAAGATCTTTCGGGAGCTACACTACGTATGATATGGTCCTTCAGAATATCTAGTTTCTAGTAATCTTTACACTGACAGTATTATACGCTACGTTCCTATCGCCAGCTCCTAATCTAAAAAGACCTTTAAAACATCATCGAATTTTTCGTCACCATTATGTGGCCGACTCTGTATGGAATTTAAGATCTTTTGAATCCTGACCACACTCTCGGACTGTTTACATCAACAGTGAGCGCTCCATTCGCTTCGTTTGCCGCCAATGTGAAATTATTTTATGCAGTCACATAGCATGATATCCAAGATTTTCAACTACCAATGGTCTATTCCGGACGATACGAATATTTCAGATCCTTCGCCTAGTTAGCGCTCTTGTAGTAATGGTCATTCAATGGTCGTTTATACAAGTGATTAAGGCCGAAGCAATCTCGCAAGAGCAGTGTGCTGAAATATGATATATATTACAAGCCAACAGCTCGATGGTTGTGTATCAGAAATATGTATGTGTTCACGGGAAGCCGTCTGGAACGTTAATCATCGATTGTCATCGTCGGTGTAATCCGTCGTATTCACAATTTTTCTCAGTGGTTTTATCATCGTAAAACCCATCGGCCGTACATCCTAGCCTGGTCGGGTTACATTGTAACTCATTTTTCTTTTTCTAAAAACGTAATGCGCGCTGTTGTTTTTAACCAAAAATGACCAGTAATCCGTCTGAGCGTAATTGTATTTTTCCAACACTTTCCACTGCTGTTCTTTTTCAATCGACCGTATACCATCAGTCAACGAGATTGGGATATTTTCGTGAAAGTAGTTTGCCCTAATCAGTCATATCAATTCATACCTTGTTCAATCTTGTATCTATTCTAGTCTGTTCTTCTCTCCCGCGGCACGAACGAATATAATCACGGCCAGAGTTAATAGAAC
Organism: Botrylloides violaceus; assembly: GCA_030412335.1. Lineage (NCBI taxonomy): Eukaryota > Metazoa > Chordata > Ascidiacea > Stolidobranchia > Styelidae > Botrylloides > Botrylloides violaceus. Next base: position 618,869 of record JASFYC010000039.1, read on the forward strand.
ACAGAAAGCAAACTGGGCTTAGAAAAATTCTTAAACCAGTCCGGAATAGTCTTTGGGAACTATCTCTGCACAACGAAATGTGTCAGATAACAGCTAGTATGACATGTAACGTTGTGTTTCGCGCCACAAAATAGAAGCCAATAATTCAATGTGCGAGGATAGCTGAATTCTGCCATGACTGTGGTTGCATTTGCAGTAGATGCACCAAACCGTAGCCAACGCCATCCATTTATGCCCACTACACATCAACTAATGGACGGAATAGTTGGGCTGCATTTGGATGAGCTTTCCAGAGAATAATTTCTAGCTCTCAAAGTAGAATTTGGAAAAAAGAAGTCATACCTATGAAAAAGTGTTGCTTACGACGCTGTGCGGTGCGTGTCTGCCCACGCTTGATTTACCTCTTACAAAAACTAATTGTGCGCGTTAGATTTTAAATCATGTTCGATACGCCTTTCATGCTCGTCATGATTTTAGTTATTCAACGTAATTTGTCGAATCATTTCAACGAAATTTATACCAACACATGCATAATATATGAAGAGCGACAGCCGCCACTCGGCAAGTTTGCGCCGTGTTCATCCACGGACGAAATTCCATTGTGTTGTACGCATTGCGAATATGGCGACGCGAATAACATGTTCACAATTCCGTCAGAAATCATGTTCAATCGAATCTGTTCGTAACCGAGCGGCAAAGTGATTTCTGTTCCATCATCGAATTAATGCAATTTGTTCCGGTGTCTCAGATTGGAATAGATGCCCATTGAATTTGGGCACACCAGGGACTTGAGATATTAACTAAGAAATGTAACCTTTCGTGCATCATTGAGCAATAATTGAAGGATTGTTTAGTGTGAAAGATGGATCTTTACGCTTTTTAATATCGAGGTCTCCTCTATTGATTTAATCTATGCGTTTACTAATGAAACGGGAGACATCCGTTGCTGCCTAAGAAAAAATTGAATCATATACTACAACAATCTTGTAGAGCAACGCATTTCTCCAAGCTCAATCCCTCGCTAATACGAAAGGTGAAATAAAATAATACAATAGTTTTTGTTCTTGATCTGATATCTACGTTCTCACCGGTACGTACACACTTCATATGCTGGTATTCTGGTATCTAACATGGCCTGGCTACTAGTACAGGCCTGATTATGCGACAGTTCGCCTTTGCAGTCTGGCGTACGGAGATGCTGAAAATTCCACAAGGGAAGTCCTGTTGCCATGACGCGATTTTTGTTGGTGTAATAACCATATACTGCTACTACACATTTTTGATGAATCGCCAAGTAGGGTGTTTTCTGCGGTGAAAAACAACACAATCACTGGTATGGTGTTTCCCATTTGGCTTGACGCAATTCATAGATCGCTATTATGGTACATAGCCATCGGATAGTAAGCGATATAATGCTCACTTGGCGAACAAAACGTGGTAAAGGTGTATCAGTCCACCTTCGCGCCCTTCAACGTAACGCAAAGTCCGATGGTGATATCGCGAATTCCACTCCCAACCGCACTCGCATGGAGAGTCAGTGAATATGATACGTTAAATATGCGTATCATAATACAGAACTGTTTTGGTTAACAGACATCACAACCCTAAAAGTCTTGACAGCTCTAATCTAAACAATCCTCTCTTTCGGTTTTGAGTCGATTCTACGATGGTCGCCATTTTGTAGCCGAAGATTCACGAATATCATGGCCGTAAGCGCTTTATCTACCACAAAGCGACATAACCGAAGCTCGTGTAGACTTTATGTACGGATCCCTGTGAAAATTTTCATCTCCATCATTCAATCGTAAGCCTTTTGAGAATAGGAAGTCAGCGTAACGTGGTTCATCGTGAAAGGTCTCGTTTGTCATCTTCCACGTTTAACCACTCGATGTCGCGAGGTTATCGAGCATGTGTATGCTGTAGGTTGCGAGTCCGCTTCCATTATCCACACTTTGTTTTAAATGTAATAACTGAAGCAGTGATTTTTCATGACGAATTGAAAGCTAAAATGAAACATGGCAACGCGTACCGTGCGTACATCTAATATTTTGAATTTCGTATTCAAACTGAATCGTACCGTAACCGTCATGTTTGTCAGGATTTTTATTGAGTTGGATGCAATAGCAAGCAACTTGTGGCCGCCTGTGTTATGATCTTTTCAGAATGCTAGATTTATAACGATATCGATGACTAGGGGAAGATAAATGATATACTTTTGTGTGTGGCGCCACTTTTCGCTGTGTTATGATATTACTGAAAAAAACCATTGCGATCAAAACGTCAATAATGATGGAACGGTGTCTAGCTTGTTATTGGCAAAGCTAAATTGCTCACATCGTTTGCAGCCGATGCAACTGCGGTAATGCTACTAAAAAAATAGTGTTAGTGGATTGAACAGCGCTGTGTGGTGATATATCGGACTACGTATTTTCAACCGACAAGATCCGACACACCACAAACTCTATATAATTTAGGAATATTCATAAAACCGTCCGTGTGTCTATCTGCGCGCGTCTTTTTTTATATGAAAGCGGACGTTAATCTTGGGAGTGATGATGAGTCGGCCAGGACACGTACGGCCAGGGAATTTCGTGGCCCGCTAAGTCATGATGAAATATAGGGTTCAAAAGTTTGCATCTTACAATGTACATAAGCATGATAACCAGAGTTAATCGCGCGAGCCAGCTAGTGTGCGATATACAGTGTGTCACGTGGTTCATCCGCAAATTACTGCTGCGGCCCCGCAGAATTTGCAATAAAATATAGATTATGTTGAATAAATTCTGCTTTCCTTCAGTATTGTAATCCGCCGCGGTCAAGACTCCAACGCCCGAAATGATAGTAAGTAGTAACGTCGACGACAGCTGTTTTCTAAGCGTTGGATCTTGAAGACGATTCGTTGGGTGTTAAATATTCATACACTTGTCAAATTGCGCGCGCCTTACACCATATTAATCGTTTTAGTGATCTCATTTCTTGTTTTAACCTATACATCAGCCACCTGCCCTATACGCAAAACTCGCTGGTTCGTACGACGGCCAATTTGTTTGATGTTTCCGTCAAATGGCGTGAACGGAAGCAATAAATTATCATCGACGGGAATGTATGCAGGAAGTTAATATTGAAATAACACATTCAACGTTTTCCATCGCTGTTAGAGTTACACAAAGCTTGAACTTCCGAGTCCAAAACCTGGCTCTTCACCACAAGGCTTGTCAATTTGCGACTCTAGATTAGACCGACCTAAACGCTAACTAACGGAATGGCGCGCAACTTCGCGGTTGTAAATACCGAATTTGCGTCGTCTTCGCGTATGGTCCGTTTATAACATATATTCGGCTTTACTTCCCCACTAGCAACTCATAACTAGTAGACCTACTCTAAAAGCCCCGGTTATACCGCGTAGCGCATGATGTCTGCCATGCACGAATAACGAGTTGAGGCAGTGTACCAGCGTCCATTGTTAGTGACCTAATGGACTTTGACTACGCGAAATCTTGTAAATGTGCTGCTTCGTACGCAGTGGTTGGTTCGATAGCGAGTTATCCAGATTCCAGATTTTCGCTTAAAGGAATGAGTTGGTGTAATGACTGATATTCTTAGGAAAAATAGTGGCACAGCGGCAATCTAAAGTGTGACGCCTTGTCACGACTTATTGAAGGTTTCAAACTTATCAGCGTATACTATAGTGGGTAGCGGTTTCCCGCAATTTCTTCTCATGTATGGAAATGTAACGGCTTATATTTGTGTTTTCCGGAGTCTCTATTTCTATATATATGATGAATACCGCTTGCTATTGAGTATTGATGGTATGGGATAGCAATTTGATATGTAACAGGAAGCATATGAAATGTTTTGCTGGTATGGTTTCAAATGTGCCGAAGCTTCTTTGCCGTCATATACAACCGTTGGAACTCTCTCGCGTTACGTTTGGGAGGTAATAAACAAATATAATTCGGAAATCGCTTATTGCTCTTTAACGCCTCGGCAAACAGTGTTGCATGTACTAACGATCCTTGCAAACCGTCGTGACACGATTTGGTGTAGAGCTTATTGCGGCGTATGACACTTTTTTTATAGTAAATATGATACGTTCCGTCATTCGCTTCAATTCGCAAATAGTATACGTCTCGTTTTGGTGCTTGTAAACACTTGTAGTAAGCTATAAGCGCGGTATTGTACCGTCTAACCTGCGAATGTGAGGGCCGAATCATTTTGCAGTCGCTCAGAGTTAGCTCGATTAAATTCATTGACGGGTGTTTGAGAACGTGACTCTATGGTAGCCAGCGTGTTGTACATGATATATTCTTGTTGGGTTTAGTTGATGCCGAAGAAAAGAAACGCCCCCGGCAAGGCGAATCAAGACAGGAGATGTACACCTGCGAACATTGTAACAGACACTTTGAAATTTCAGATGACTACATCCGGCACAAAGACTTTGAGTGCTCGGTAAGTCAATTAAAAATTGTTAAAATTCCTCAACATGAAATTCTAATTAAGACCGACACGTTTTTGTTCACAGGAAAATTCACCGCCTGATCACATGTCGGCGGAAGTCGACGATCGTTCCGACGATTCCAAAGATGGGACCGATGCGAATGGCGGTTACGTCATTAGCGGTAACGTCATCATGGCTACTGAACAAGAGCTGATCAACGAACGAAGGCGGGCAACAGCGGTAGACGACGAGGAATTAGGAGAACTGAACATTGACGAGGGGCAATACATGGATGAAACCGAGCAGTCAAACCAGAAGCGGGAAAGCCATGAAGATTTCAGTAACGACGCAGAGAATTCGAATGCGATGGAAACTTGTCACGGTACGCTTTCGTTATGCAATAGTACTACCCAACTTTGAAGTGTATATCACACACTAATTTTGAATTTGCAGATGTCCGGTCAATTTCTCCTGGGTCGCTTGCTGAATCCGAGAGTACGTCAGACAAGAACGACCAGCCGTTTGTACGAAACAATGGTCGGGACCGTCACAGGTCAAACGGCGAGCCTTTGAACGATGAGAATGACCGCGGCAAAGTTGGTGAATTTGAGGAAGCCGAAAAGTTGAGTAAAGATATCATGGCGGCAGAAGCCATGGCTCATGCCATTCAAAACATGTCTGCCTTTGCTGCGCAAAGTGCGACGGCGGAGCGACCCGATATCAGCGCCATTAAATACCAAGTTCGTATGATACAACAACAACAGGCATATCAAGTACAACTGTTGAACTTTCTCCAATGGCAGCTTGCTTTGTCGTCCGCTAATCCACATGCAGCGATGTCGGCATCTGCTGTCAACCGACCATTCAATGGCGGACTCGGTATGAATCCTGCCACACTGCAGTCAAGTCTTATGGCAGGACCTCGTGCTATGCCAGGAAATCCTTTCATGCCGCAGATGATGGCCGCTATGGCCATGAATAGCTTTCAAGGCGCTGGTGACAACAACGGAATGGCAGAACTTGCCAAAGCAAGATTGATGATGGGCATGCAGCAACCTTCATCAGGCGATGGAGGTTATCCTGTCAGAAGCGTGTTCCCGCAAAACATGGCAGAGCACGAGGACAGCCAACGGAGCGATAAAGAACAACGCTATCAGCTGAAAGTTGCCACCGTCGTTGATACCGATACAAATTTGGAAGAAAAGCAAGATAAAGGCGACGTCACTTTACCAACTAAATCAGAATCCACCTACGACGAAGGAGATCGTTCTTCAAGCCTTACTAACGGACAAAACGCAGATGACACGTCGTCGTCGCACGAGTCGCAAGAAGATGGCGAGCTACGAGACGGCGCGTTAAAGTCTACAGCAGAAGAACACAGACATAGATGTCGGTTTTGTCACAAGATCTTCGGAAGCGACAGTGGTCTGCAAATTCACATTCGATCACACACTGGCGAACGACCATTTAAATGTAACATTTGCGGCAACAGATTCACCACCAAAGGCAATTTGAAGGTGCATTTCACGAGGCACAAATCCAAGTATCCGCACATTCCGATGAACGGCCAACCGATACCTGAATATTTGGATAACGTACCAACTTCGAATGGTGTACCTTACGGGATGTCTATTTTACCAGAAAAGGCTGCTCTCGAAAGACCACGCCTGCATGGCAACCCGAGCATTCACTTGAGTCCACAGCAAGCTGCTTTGTTAAGCCAACGAGAATCAAACTCCCAGAAACTTCCAGGTTTATTTGCGCCGCCAATGTCAACTCTTAATGGAAAAGCAGATAGCGAATTACATACACCGGAAAGGCATGATCGAAGCGAATTGGCTGAAGAACGATTGGGCGCGGCCGATTTAGCAACTGCTTTTCAAGCTCAATTGCTACAGCGTCATCGAGCAGAATTATTGGAGTCGCAGTGGCATAATGGTGACAAAAAAATGGATATGCTGGATTCACGCGATCCAAAAAGTCAAATGGCTTTACTACAAGCCGCGATGTTGCCGCTTTTCCCTGGTTTTGCTGCGAGACAGCAACTCGAAAACGTACCACCTCACATGCGTTACTTACTTCCGCAACAGCTAAGCGCTCTTCAAAATCAAATGGCGGCAAGCAGCGGCAATAATAGCAACGGTATGGATATCAGACTACCAACTCTACCGCGATCGACGAGTCCGCGAGCAAATACCAACGTCAAACAGGAATTGCATAACGGCGGTACAATGTTATCATCTCGGGCACATGCGTCGTCTTCAGAAACTAGTAAACTTCAAAGGCTTGTTGAAAATATTGATAGAGGACGCGTTCTGCAGAAAAATGAATGTCATATGTGTCATAGAATACTGAGCTGTCAAAGCGCCCTTAAACTTCATTACCGCACCCACACAGGTAAATATTAACAATTTTATAGCGTCATCAATTTTATCTAATCCAGTGACTTTTCTGTTAGGCGAGAGACCGTACAAATGCGATCTCTGCTCGCGAGCCTTCACGACGCGTGGAAATCTTCGCACTCACTACAGCAGCGTTCATCGCCAACAGATGCGTCCTTTGCCGCCGTCGAATTCACGATCTTCCAATTCGGAATCATACAACTGTACGTTATGTACAGCCAGATTTCGAGAAACTATCGAGTTTCAACGTCACATGCAAATGCACGCTATGGTACAAGTACAACAACAACAACAGCAACAGGAAAAAATGTTTTCATTAGGTAAGTTGTAAGTTCATGTTTGTGCGTATTGGTAATCCATTCTGCTAGCACAGATTTTCAGCCTCGCGGTCGCCATTCGGTAGGGCTGGGTGGATAAGATCATGGCCTACTTTACCTAGAGTAGAAGATATATTATGGGCACGCGCATAATCCGGAGCCGCTTGCTTGAAGCAATTGTATCTTGGCACATATATATGACGTACCTGTCAATTCCTCATCGACTGAAATCCTGAGCCCTTTTTACGGTAATGAATCCGCTGGTGTGTATAGTAGGCCTACTCAGCGACCATCCTATAGAACACATGGTTGAATAGTCATTTTTTCTGTGGCGGCTACATTGCTTGCGTGTCAAAAATGTAGTAAATTCATCGCGATGGACATCGGTCAAGACGCGCTGTATTTCGTCCCTGATATTTTAGCGCTTATTGTCCGTCATGCGTGAGTAGCGAGACCAACATCTACATATATATATAAATAAACGAATGGCTCTGATTACGCTAGGCTAGGCCACATCTACGTGGCAGGTAGTGTCAAATGAGCGGTGGTCTTTCTGGCTATAGTTATTATGATGATTGAAATCTAATGTTGTCGTGTTCCTTCACAGAACAACGCAGCAGCAGCCCAACGGATGATACCAATGCAACGTCAAAGCATGACGAAACTTCCGCAAGAGATGAGAGTGCCTCCGTGAAATCTGAGGGATCCTCCCATGGATCTGCAAGTCTAGCACCAAATGATGTTGAGGAAAAGGATATGGCTGACAGTGACTCGCCGTCGTCTCAACGCGACACTAATAGGCAGATAAACGAAGCAAATCAGGAAGGACTTGGCAAAGATGAACCCGGTGAAGAGGCCTCCGTTTCTACCCCGCCGCGAATAACGAATCCCTTAGATCCCTTGGCGGCGTTATCGAATCTTTCTAATGGGTATGAACTTCTTTGTGTTAGTTCTTGAGAGCATCGTGAAACATACCGCTGCTTTGTTTGCAGTTCAAATGTGATTGGACATACCGGATCGATGCTCGATCACCAACTAGCGGCGTTAAGCAGAGCAAGAGCAGGCCGCTTGACGGTTTGCGAGATTTGTGAAAAGCCCTTTTCTTGTCAAAGCGCTCTCGAGGTAAGACCAATACGAAAGTTAAGTGCAATATTTCCAACTTCTAATCTTCTTTCTCGTTATTTAGATTCATCTTCGCACCCACACCAAAGAAAGACCATTTATCTGTCAAATATGCCAAAGAGCGTTTACAACAAAAGGCAATCTGAAGCAACACTTACTAACTCACAACATTACAGACATTCCGGAACAAATGCTGGCTCCTGTAGCAAGTCCCAAAAGTACGTTAGCTTTCCATCTAAGTGTGCGAAGTACTGTTCTATATGATACCACTGTACAAGGCACTGCTGTATTGAATTCATCCGTCTATCTAATTCGTTAAATTATCCTTTCGAACTCCATTGCAGATTCACGTAGCACGTCATCATCTCCTTCTTCATCTCCAACACCAAGCGATTTGCAGGCTGCACCGGCCCAAAAGGTATCTATACATAATATACATTATATTCTGGTGGGAACTTGTGAAAAAGCAATAATTTCCTTTTAGCGACTATCGGATGCTGTCGATCCCTCAGAGCCTCATGCGAAACGAGCATTTCCTCGTCATTGGTGCCATATTTGTCAGAAGCAATTTTCGTCCGCCAGCTCGTTGCAGGTACGATATGATTGTGTGCCAACATGTTGCAATCATCAATGCACTGGGACCTATACTCATGTGACCCATTGAGACTTATTCAAATGCGTGACTGTGGAAATTTGTTGTACAGATTCACAACCGGACTCACACAGGCGAAAAGCCATTTGCCTGCAATGTATGTGGACGAGCTTTCACCACTAAAGGAAATTTGAAGGTAAGCACACCCATCGACTACATATCGATCATAATCTCAACTTGAGGACAATATTTACCAGGTACATATGGGAACCCACGTCTGGGGTGCTGGCGGGTCAAGAAGAGGTCGCCGTATCTCTATGGATAACCCACTGATATCTCCGTGGATGAAAAATATGACGAGAGCTCAACCAAGCCAGTCAACGATGCCGTTACCCAACGCTGGTCAAGTTACTGATCCTGCAGCATTATATCAAGTGAGTATTTGTTTGCTGGGAAAGTATGTACAGCAATACAGCAATAAGAGTTTATTTTTACTATTACAATGAAATTTTTATATAGCAATACGCTGCTTTAGCAAGAGGCATATTATCAGCAAAACAAGATGCTGCTTCACGCTTCATGATGCCAATGACCAACAGCCAAAGCGGGAACTCGGCATCTTCACCAGGTAATATCTTCGCCAAAAACATCAAAAGTCATATCTACATTATAGTGAAGACGCACATCGTTATTAATAACTTTTCCCGTCGCAGTGTCTTCCAATGGATCTCCTCTACCTACTCCAGAAATCGGTAGCCCCCAAAGCAGGGCGAACACAAATAACAATCCCAACATTTCTGCGGCAACTGAATGGTTTATGAAAGCGTATCAAAGAACTCAAGAACAGGTTGGTCCATTTATCTTGCTTAGGCCGGTTTTAGAAAGCTGAAGTGCTTATCGTGATGTCCATATAAGCAAAAAAGAGGCGTGCATATAATACAGGTCTGTAATATTTAAGCAATTCTTGCACAGTCCTGTCTCCAGTAGATGAGGAAATAGTGTACAGCGCCAGTGCTCACGCGATTTTCCGCTAACAGCGTATTGCCGTCACTATAAACGTTAGTAAATGTACGCCCAAACACGGTAGTCTGCCCGAAGGTCCTGCGAGACGTTTGCCGTTTTACGGATAGTGCTAGATTGAATATACAACGCCGTATTGGTCTATTGGAAATGCATGCTTATTTGTTAAATTTCGATGTGTTCGCAGGTCAACTGATGGGTCGACAGAATATGAAGATGCTGAAATAAATTTTTCCTCATTTGTTTATGGACTCGTTTGGTGGTGCTTTTCATACCTTCGAATATATATCATATCATCGCACAGAAACACGCACACGCACATTCATCGACCAACGCACGAACACTCAATGTTTGCTTTATTGTGAAGTTTGCATATTTCTATTAGATCCTTTTGTTTTTGTTTAATCACGGCTAAAGCTCGTTATAAACTAAAGTCTGCTGCTACTTGTAGTTACATATTTCTAGGCTTTGTTGCACAATTAGGTTAACGCTGCTACTATTACCAATATTCATATTATTTGTGTGTGTGTATTTTTTTTTGTTGAGGTGGCTGCTGTTAAGTATGTTACAGGCTTGGGATGTGTTCGAAATCACTGAACTGAACATTTTGTCTGTGCTTATTTCATATTACCTATATCATTATACAACTAACACTGTTACATGCTACTGTAGTGAATGTAAAAAGGAGTCGTGATCAGTCAGTGGCATATCTATGAACTATGTATACCTTCATAGCATTCAAATTTCTTACTGTAGACCAGTAAAAGATATTTTTCAATTTCTGATGAGTGTTTTTCGTTATCGATTTAGTTGCTGCTTATTTATTTGTGTGAGGTTTGTTCAAGTTGTTAGTTGTGCTCGTCTCGAGCGTTTCCACCACGGATTTCGTCGCTGCTATTGTTACGAATTCTCAACAAGGTAAAGCAAGATAAATACAATATTTCAAACCATTGAGTTGTTTACACGACTTTTGGCGACGGGTCTGCGCGGGTGGAAAGCCCGCAACTCCGAGAAATCAGAAAATCAAAGTCTCTCTCGTTTTTTGCCCCTCATCTGAAAATTAGTAACAACTTCCGCTGTCAAACTCTCGATTGGGTCCAGTCCCGCGGGCGGTGTGCGGATGCGCATTGGACAGGTTTGAGAGATCGATTCTTTCGTGTAGCTCAATCGTCATCGGGAGTCGCTAATAATTTACCGAATGCTAAGGTCCAAAATCCATTTGTTTGTTCGCAGCGCTATTGGTGTATTCGAAGCATTTGAAAGACATGCGCGAAACGCGCGTTATCGATGCTTCTATAAGTAACCGACAATAATGCTGAACCTCGTAGCTGCGAATACAGAGCATTCTAGCGGGCAGCCGGGGCGAAGAGGGCGATGGCACCCGGTCTTGATACCCCCACGGCAGGATGACATAAGTTACGAATTTTTTTGTCTGTTTATTGGGTAGACACTTTTGTAAAAAGTGTAGGCCTATACGAATACACAGAGAGAGATTTATAGAGCTTATCGGTGAAAAATAATTGCGAAATACACTTCGTGTCTTCGTTAGAACAACCATGATCCTTGGCCTCACGAATGATGGCTTTTGGTGTCCCGTAGTACCTGCGCCTGAGTCAGCAATCACCGTGAAAATCGAACGAGTGCAGTACTTCCCCTCCAATTTAGCACCAACTCCCGATTCCGAACGGAGTCTTTGATCTTCCAAACAACCCCCGGAACGATAATTATCCAAAATAGGGTTTTGATTATTCCCACATTTCTGAGGTAAGTCCAAAATGATGCAGTTACAATAATTTTTAAGTAATAAATTATTTGGGTTAGTGGGTGTTTTTCGTATAAGGCCTCGTAGATTCTTTCGAAACCGCTGGCAAATATGAAGGGTTTCATAGCAACTCCAATTACGTTGACACACCACAAGACATCCAACGCCAGTCCAATGAGTTGAAGAAGAAAATCCAGCACACAAAATCCGGTACGTAATCTAACAAATCGTTCACGGTCTGATAGGGCGTAGACGTTTTCTTGGCGGCTTAGAAGACTCATCGAATTATTTGTAGAGATTCGATGTGCGGATATTTCCAGAGCATGGAGGAATTCTGCACCAGTGCAACCTGCTAAGCAACTGATTTGGTTTTGAAGGTGTTTTTGTTTATAAGAAACGTCGATTATGATGTAACAAGTCGGTGTCATGGTTGGACGCTCACGCTCATGCTTACCGTTGCTGCGTTGGGCAACATCGCAACAGAGTACAGAGAGTCAGATAGAGATGCAGGGTTGCAGCTTGCAGGCGAGTATCCAACATCCAGCATGCAGAAGGCAGGATGGCTATCTGAAGCTGCAGCTGGCGATTGGTGCATCCTGAAGACCATATGAGAATGACTCAAGTCGGTATGTACGGAAAATGGAACGACATTTCTTCACCGGGGCTAAATCTGGCTAAGTTATCCAGCTGCCTACTGCACATATTTCGAGGAAGATTTTTAACTATCGGCACCTCTGGAATATCATCTCTGACTGTATCATTGGTAATTTATTGCAGATACTCTATTAAAACGAACTTATATATCTTTGAGGGTGGCACACTCAAGGATTAAGACTTGAGAAAATTCTACCCCGCGGTTACAGGTAAACAATTATTAGGGATTTGGATTAATTAGGTGATATAACCTCAGGAACTTTAGCAGATGATAAAAAAAATCGGTGGAACGACCTGACAAGGGAGTCATCGCCATGGCTATTGGCTAATCCGAATCTGATAGCCAGATAGCCACTAAGTGAAATAATGTCACAATCTTTCTAAGGTATGGAAAGCATAGCCTAGGCTTACATCACGCATTTAACCACATGCCACAGCTGATGTTGGGTTGATGGTGAGTGCTGCGACGTGATAAAAATTTATGATTAGTCATTCTGTGACAACAAAATCGATACACTCGGACGAAATTGGACATATTCGTGGAAAGGTCGCCAGCAGCCACCGGCGCCACGTGACTACCGTACACGCGTGACCAGCCGCTAACTACCACGTCTTGCTAGATTGTTTATCCCTTTCTGTATCATTGGTTTGTCTTTCCTATGGTGTTATGCAATTACGGATATCAAGATACATATGGTACATTTGTGAGGCGAACTATTACACAGTAGAAATTTCAATATCCTGAAATGGGTGTCGATTGGTGCATACTGCATAGTGTAGACCTATGTATAGTTCTCTCTCCGTTTGAGATGATCCGGGTTCGCGTCCTTTCCTGGGAAATCGCGTTAGATACGCTTTGGCATGAGTAAGGAGATTAATTAATTAAATGATATCATTCACAGTATATCGTACGTCGTGTTCACTCGATATACTATCAGTTCTTGCATAGCCAACTCTTATCCCAACTGTCTGTGGGTATCCACCGACATATCTCCACCCGTCTCTTCGACCGAATTGAGGCATCTTATTTGATATACCCTTGTATTCTTTTGTGATATCGTGATGACGATTGGACCAAGCTTGGTACATTTTTGCTATACCAATATGATACAGTTCTAACGCACTGATAATGATCATCACTACTGCAGATCCTGAAAAATAAAGTAGGCAATGGGCTAGCCTATACGCCAAAACTACTTGACTGATAAAATTGTTCAACTTATACATATTCATACCGACCGACATATGGTCTATGGCAAGACGATCTTAAGATCGCCTTGGTCTATGGTCATATACAAAAAAGGGATTTACCAAACATGATCCATAGCAACACCGTTTTCTCTTTTGGCCTTGACACAAAACAATCCACCGTATTCGGGCACGGCCACCTCGAACATTTGAAAAGTTCTGGTATATAAAATTTGAAGACGTACGTCCGCATCTGTGCAATTAGGAAAGCGATCTCCACTAACAGTCGGAAGATAACCTGAAAAATATGTTTGCTTTATAATGGGATTCGAATTTGCCTCTGCTCAGTGCACACATTTTAGAGTCCTCCGGTAGGTGGGACAGATTAACAGTTCACACAACTGTGCATGGTGAGTTGGTGACCAGGTGACGCATTCCATTTCTTTGTAAGTCGGTATGCTGAGTTCTATTTTTTTCGGTTAAGTGAGAACGAGGATAGCAATCCTACTAAGCCACAACTATGGAACCCAGTTTTTTTCGTTTTCTTACGGCCACCAATCAAATCGGGGTATCGTGCTTCCAAGATAGGCCTACTGTGAAAATCTTGTGCAGAGGCTGCCTTCAAAATTCAAAAGGACAAGTCGGTACACTCCCTCTTCATTTTTAATATACAGTAATATATTAGGACCATGACAATGTTAATATTCACCGTGCATGTAACATATTTGTACGCTTGATAGGGGTTGTGGCTAGTAACCATCGGTTACATATTGACCGGAATTTTTTACGTCGCGATGATTTAAGAATGTTTCAATATTTAGGTTCGACGTTTGTGTAATATTCATTCTGTAAATATTTATCATAATATCACGGATGTAACCTCTTACCTGGCCGACGTATGCTAACAATAACCGGGGCGGGTCGTCGTCTTGCAGTTTTGTAGCTATCACATTAGGAGGTTTATCTTTGTCGTCTTTATCCTTGTCGCCTTCTTTCTCTTTCGGGTCTTTCTTCTCACCCTGTCGATATTGTACAGAGTTCACTCAATACAGTATAAGCTTATCGCTTGCAAATTTTTATCATTCATTCGATATATACAGGCGCACATATCCAAGCGTCACGGTAATGTTTGTATTCACTGCGACTGGAATTGAGTAGGGATTCCGGGAATAATCTATTGGCTACTCATATAATCTTATACATACCGGACTATCATTGGCACCTTCCACACTTCCATTGACCATTCGATTATACTCTGAAATTGAAAGTGATGTTATATACTCTGATTATGTTATCGAATAGCTGATTTATCTATATATAGCATGGTCTTCGTGCAGTCAGTTTGACGCAGTTATGGGAGGGAAGCGTGGAGTTGAGTCTCCAGATTATTTTCGCTGCAACATCCTATTATGCTTTCTGGGACCCCTTCGAAAGTTAATTTACTGTTCAAGGAACGCCTAACGATGTGTTTCGGGTAACTGGAGCGGAACGAGCTAATAAGAGCTGGGCGTTTTACGTGTTATGTAATATAGTTCAGAAAACCTGGTGGGTCTAATCCTGTCATTTCCCTCCATCGCTGTGTTCTTTTTGCCTCCTTTTTTATTTTCAATTTCTCCAGTTCCTTCCTTTTCAACTTTTTTGATTGGTCGATTTTATCCATCTTGTGGACCGTATATACGATGAATATAATGCTTGGAATTGATACTCCAAGAACCTATGGAACATACCGTCCGTTATTATCGGTGCTCCTGGAGCCTAACTCTAAACCATGCTTATATCAACTTAAAAGAATGGGTAGCTGTTTTCGCTGATTCCGCGCGGGAGAAGTGGCTTCGAAATCTACCCGGCGCGCCGGATCCGCAGCCTCAGGCAGTTTCCAGGGTCCGACCAAGCTGGGGACAATAGCGATTACTGCGGCGCGAAAGTCATCCGGCGTAAAAGCTCTGCCACATCGCTATTGGCATCGAGCTGAAATCTGTCTCAAGTACATCTCGTCGATTTGAAATGCGATCTTAGTCCGCAAAATCTTCGGAGAATTTCCATTGTGTTTGTTGGTCTTGCTTGAGCATCATCCAGAATAATTTTTTCGCCCCGGAATGTTGTAGTTGGCCATGATAGTAGCTATATGTGGACTAACGATCTTCCCTGCTTTGTTACGCCATGAAAGATGAAACTATATGTTCATAGACGTCAAACACCTAAAATATCTATACCTGAAGCGCCCATAATCTCAATAGCGATATAGGACTAAATTCGTTGAAGCAGACGTTTGCGCAGCCTGGCGTTAGAGTGTTGCAAACGAATTCTTCTTGCTCATCTTCAAACACATCATCAGCGATAGAGATCACGATCACGAGCCGCAGGACAAAGAAGAATGTCGTCCAAAATTTTCCTATTAAAGTTGAATGTTGTCCAACTTGCTCTATTAACTTTTCAACTATATGCCATGCCATGGATTCACGGTGCAAGACTAAACAAACTAATAGGTTTTCTTCTGAAAAATCTAAAAAAGTCTTAATAGTTAGCTGTAGATCTCGACTGTTCTAAGAGCCGACCATAACACTACCTCGTACCTAGATCTACTGTATGTATCACATATAGCATCGTCCGGTATAGGCTACTGTACATATGTGACAGATTGTGTCCGATAACACGTTCCAACCATACTGCGTTAACAGGCGCTATTATGTCGCGAATACGCGATCGGTTTGTTTGCGTGGCCGTCTGTTTATTGCTTTTTTTTATAATTAATGGCTACGTCGATACTTTGATTTGGAACGTTTTATGATTAGGAAGGGAATTGACTTTATGTATGCTTATTTGACTTGGGTCATGGAAAGTCCTTGAAAAGTCATCTGAAATGATTTCTGATCATATTGAAATCAAAGGACTATACATCACAATGCGGCTCCGAACAAACGTTGGGCGCGTGCCATCAAAACCACCTTACATCGCTGGTTATGTTGTGGGGAGGCACGTTGCTACGAAATCCTTATTCTAATCGAAGTAGAACTTTGACATGCCTATTGATATGGAGAATCAATACAATTCTAGGCTTCGACTAATTCCTCAATGCTAATATCATATAGATCTGCTCCTTTCGCAGACGAGAGGCCGCGGAGTCTGTTCTGCATAATGGGCTGAGGAAAGGATATACTCCCATCATTCAACTTCCGACATGACCAATACGTTTCCATGGCCTTTATTGGTTTTAAGGAGTGCACTGACCCAAAACGATATAGCGGTTGGGTAAACAGAACATCGGCACCCGAATTTATGGTCCCTCTGAAAATTTCTTCGGCGACGCGCGCTAATTTGTTACGCCAGATTGTCCTCGCTAAGTGTTAGAACAGCCACTGCGCTATCACTATTGGCAGTTGGGGCAACATGGGATGGCTTGTATATACTTTGATAAAACGGCAGCAGTATACGCACCATACAGCGACAACCTGGTCACATGAGCACCCTGTTGCAACTGGCGCTACTGATTTACTGTCTGCGCTCTAGTCTCAGGTCATGCTATTACCGAGCATAAAAAGACTTGAGTAGCCTACCTTCATCAGCAAGGCATTTGATACAGTCCACAAAGGATCCTTTCTATTGAGGGTCTACTTCTGATTCTGACAATTTCAACAGATTATGTAAATATATCTTAGTGACACTCCTTCACACGATTTCTACGCCTTGCTAAAAAGGAGTTTCTCATTCGCCATTTTTTACACCTCTCAGTATAAACAATCAAATACGCTAGTGTGACCTGTTGTTAATATCTGATGTCGGTGCATCTGATTTCAATGATTAATTTGCCCTGGTCGTAGCTCATTTAACGAACTTTCATAATTGCCTATAATAGGTCGTTTCGTTAACTTTTCGAATCAAAAATACACGCTCACAAGACAAAAAGTGATCGAGTCCATGACGGTTGGTGCGACAGACTGCGACTATACAATAAACTGCTCAGTGATGATCAGATAAATTGGCGGTTCAAAAGCCATAACAGGTTCTAAGACTCGTTGAGCTTGTGGCACTCGCTCACCTCGTATTGCTTCATATTATAATATCTGTATTAAAGTGTTTTTGTCGGGTTGTCTCGTATGGCAACCAACCCCATGTACAGGTATGACGAGCTATACGCGTCTAATTGTGTGATGGATCTCTAATACTGTTTGCCAACCCTTGTCATTCTAAAAAAAACCATATTTGCCTTTCAAACATACCCCATGATGGTTCTGAGGATATAATTGCCCGCTATAGACTATAAGACTTTTCCCCACAGTTATAGACACTATGTGAGAACATAACACGACGTGTAACTACTCTCTGTCTATACGATAGATATTAGATACTCCTCACGCCTTTCACGGCCGCGCCATAACTTATCCAAGCACTGACTATACTACGCTACGTCTCCGCGCGGATATGCAACCGACAGATGGTCTAAATGTCTTGCGTAAGCTCACGTCGACTGCTCCTCTCGCGAACCACCCTGCCTTGACTGCCGGCCTTGGGCGATATGACAACTATACTGTAGAGATAGACCTACGTTCTACATGTGCTAACAGTGGTTCCCAACCAGGAAGGAATGTCAAAACTTTGATTTTAAGATAACTATATTGGCTTTTGAACAGGGTGTTGCGGGTGTTTACTTCAACAATATTGCCCAGCATGGAATCGCATTTGTTCTTGTCGAAAATGGGTTGATAGCATAGCGCAATGGGTCGACTAACTAACTGCTCGACCTTTTTTTTTTACTTTTCCTGGTTTAGTGCATATTTAGATTAGGAGAGAAATTTTATTTTTAATCAAAAAATGGTTGGGAAACACTGTGCTAGAGAATAATCATTTCACAAACTTTCTAAAGCTGCGGAATGCAGCAGGTATATAATATAGTACAGCAATGCATTCCTGCAACATATGTATCGCTGTTTCCAATGAGCATGAAAAGCAGCTGTCTCGACAAGATTCTTCTCGTTTTTTACGGGGTTATAGAAAAACATGACTTATAAGAGAAAACTGTCCAAAACCAACACTCCCCAGATCTCAAATTCAAACATTCAGTACTTCCGTATGTCCACCAGGGAGTATAATGTAATGATTGAGCAAATATTGCGACTTGCGTAAATGCGAAGTCCCCATCGGGGATATGATCTCGTGACTAACGACCTTGTAGTAAAATTTCTTTATGTGACGGAACTGCGTCTATATACTTTTGTCTTCAAGACACCATCACGTGATCGCGCGTATACAAGCCCAGGCAACAGTGCACATAACCACAGAAACCGTCTTGGAAGCTCAATTTTGAGAGCAACTGTATCAGATGGGCGACAAAGAAAGTGGAAATATCGCCATCATTTCGCAATCTGCACTGTGACGCCGGTAGGCTGTATAAACCGAATTAAATATATATAGTTGTTGTCCTAACAATGCTTTTGACTGTTCTATAGACACTGCAACTGATTGTACTCCATTTGGAAAATAAAGAAATGTGGCAGCTGACGCCAAAGTCTGGGTAAAGCAAAGTTTGGATCACAGGAAAGTCAGTATTCATCTTCTGATAGAATCACAGGTAAGATTTTTCTACTTCAATTGTAGCTGGTGCTGTTGGGGTAGCGTTTAATAAAATTCCATAGCTGCGAACGAGAGGGTAACCCGTTAGAGGGTAAGATGGAGGTTTTCCGATGTCATCAAACCCAATGGAGTCTTCATCTGACGTGTCTCGTGTTCTCCTTCCATTCTCTCGTTGAGAATAGTTGATCCTACTCTTATGTCCCATCTCCCCGTTTGGACTCTTGACGTTTATAGATGAATCCGGTGTAGTGGAGTCTGTATCATGTGCTCCGTGCTCTCCATACAGTGAGGTTTGACTGCCACGGGTATTCGACGTAAATAATACTTTGATAAGCTTTTTCATTCCCAGGTATTTGATTTCTTCGGATAAAAATAATATCAATTTACCGAAGTTACCGCGATATGATAATAATAATTTATGCAGAATATCTAATTAAAGTACTGTGACGATGGTTGCGGTATCCAGGGGGCGAACGCCTGTGGCGCCTGTCTCGATATAGCGTCATCAATTCCAAATAAAATAAAAAAATTCTCATTTTGAAACACTTTGCATTTGCCCGTGGAAGGGTATTGGCACGTGCCTCATTTCTGGTCACTTGAGATGAGACAGACTTTCTCATGAAAGTCAGTGAAAGGTCTAACACAATCTATTTTGGAACGTGGGTCCTTCGTGGGATAGGCTTTTTGCAGTTTGTCTAATTATCCTTTTGTAGTCCATTACAACACGTCACTAGGACAGATCAAAATGCCTTACCGATAATATTCAGGGCTAAGCAAATGCACGAGACGACAAACATGAACCATAGAAATATCGTCTTTTCCATTGGGCGCGATACGAAACAGTCAACTACATGTGGGCACGGCTCCCTGAAACGTAAAATGGTGTGAATCAACCTCAATCATATAATACTTATTAACATTTCTTAGTGGCCATACCTTTGACAGTAGTAGATTTCTGGCACTTTGAATCCATATAAAACATATTGCAACCAAATAAATACTGATTCAGATCCAGTTCGTAGAAACAGAGCTATAACATAAGCGAATTGAACTCGTTTGTTTATTGACGAAGATTGCCTATCTTGTTTTTCCAATGCTGCCAGTTGCTTTTCAATGTCAGCCAAAGTCTTATCCAGATCGGCCTCTTTCTCAATCGCCTCTTCGGAGTATTCTTCTAAAGGGTAACAGGACAAGGTTGATCATCGGTTTTTTGAAAACCACGGGCACTTGTTTTTTTATGCATGGAATTTATGGCGTTTCAACTACTATGGTCATATACGCCAGGTCAATGCTCACGGTATACATCTCAATACTTCCGGCTTATAGAACAGATCACTATTACAATCACGACTCTCCGCACTCCCCCAATACCGACTGCCGAACAGAGAAGGAGCGGATAGCAATTTTAAAGACTTCGATTTGACTCGGTCGGGAATCGAACCGAAACCCCCCAATAGTCACTCGGCATCTGTTTTCATTGTATGCGTGCTTGCTAATCGCGCTGCATCGCAGATAACAGCGTCCGCATGCATATGAGATATCCTACGTGAATTACACCGGAATCGCGGTTTTTACAGTCTATCCCTCGTAGACTACATATAAGTCAAATTAAATTACCGTCTTGCTTGTTACTTCTCCCCTCAACGTTATCAAGCTTCCCATGTTGATTGCCTACACCTTTTGTCAATCTCGAACGTTCTACTTGCCTTCGCGGGGTCGCCTTCCCTGACCTATGTACAAATTGAAGGCTCATAGTGTAGCGTATACCTGGGATTTTCGCATTATTGTAGTCAGACTGAGAAGAGCCTATATAGACGGTCATAGACGGAGTATAGGTGGCGATGTTCAAGACGAGGATTCTAAAACGCTAAAAGCATTGCGTTGCGTGTAGTTGCGTTTCAGTTGCTCTCAGTAACACCGCAGGAATTCATCGGGATCAGGGGGAACAAGTTTTTGGTATGTTATGACCAGTGTGAAATAAACAGGGCCTGGTTGAGTATTATGATTTGCAGTAAGCCTATACATAGCCTATCGAAGAAACTTCATCGTCTAGAAATGTATATACCTCGTACTTGACTTTCTGCTACTTTTTCCTCTTTTGCCTGACGACCCTTGTCTTACCTCAATCGAAGCGAAGTTTTCATCTATCGTTTGCTCTTCATCGTCTTGATAGACTGTCTGAGCATAAAAAAAGAGCATTGCACACCGCTCCATGATGTGCAAGAATTGCTAAGGCGTTTTGCGTTGCCCATTCACGCAATCCGATATGGTGCCCGGGTAGAATCGGTTTCCCTTTAGGGACCTTGGGGAGTTCCCATATTCGGTGTAAACATTTATAGCGTGGTATTATCGCATTTGAAATAGACAATGAACAAACAAATACAGATACCAAGAACAATTTGTTGCGTAACACTCACCTGTTGGTTATTTTGTGACTTCATTAAAACATGAGTGGCGTAGACTATGAAAACGATGGACGGAGTGCATACAGCTATTATTTGAGCGGCCCAGAATCGTAGATGGCTTATTGGACTGAATTCGTCGAAGCAAATATTTTCGCAGCCTGAAATATTGTATAGGTGAAAGTCTAGATGGTATAGATCAACGCACAGTGGATTGTGATTTCTAACCCGTGTGAAATTAAGTTACGGTTACACATTTACAGCGAAGATTGTTGATTGCAGCTTGGAATGTAATAACGGCCGCACCATTTTTCCTGAATCCGAGTACCAATTTCCTTAGAATATGCTATCGGAGAACCCGTTAGGGACATTGACTGTTCTCTATCTCTTCCCAGCTTACTCAGCTGTTGTATTGGTGGTTGGAGTAAAAGATGTCTATCGGCTGACGTAATACATATGGCCATGGATAAAGAATAATAGCATATTTACAAAATTGCCTAGGCGTGCGCGCTCAGTTTATTTGTCGAGAGTTTTACGATGCATTGTGCAACAGCATTTTAATTATCCAGTGTATGTAAATTTTTGTTTTCCCCGCGTGGTGTACCTGCCTAACTCTGATGTGTCACGGAATATTTAAACAGAGATGGCCTACTAAGCTATTAGACCAAAGTTGTAGCTCGGCAGATAGCGCCCGGCGTAGGCTACACTTGAAATTATGCTGTGTAAGAACTTCCTTCTCGCATTTCTGAACGTAGGTCCTTGTCAAGGATAAATATTCCACAACAAGGTACTTTCATGATGCAAGGAAAGTCAGAACACGAAGATGAGACACACGAATTCCGCTATACCAGAAATGTGAGTATTCCATATGAAACAGTTTTGCCATGCAATTTAGTCCTATAGTTCGTTGGGTTGTAGAGAAAGGTATAGTCTCGCATATCTCACTCAGTGCATAGCTATCAGCTGATAAAGTAGAAATGATGATTACCGGTTTTCGACTTGGAATACTAATTTATTATCGGCCTCGTCAGTATCAATCGCGCCGTGTCGTAATATCTCTAGCGGAGCGGCTATCTTTAATTTTAGGTAGGCCTGTATCTACCGTACAATCCAGGCAGGTGGTCAATGAATATATCAGCTCGTTCGGATGGCTTAAGACATTGCTATTCGACCCTCCAGAGAGTATGCGATTGTCCGCCATTGAAAGCGAAGTAGCGACCATACAGGCTAAACGTACTGCCCTGCTTTATACTACCACCTTGCGTGGAAATATCTGGCGATTGCGCTTATATAATGATTGTATAAACTGGTAGTCCTAAGAATTGCCTACTCGCGTTGACGGCTTCATTACGGTCGTATCGCCGCCTCCGTAACTTACTTTCTTACTGCGTCTACGTGATTTGAAATATACTCAGGGCCAAGGCCAAGGCGATCAAGATCTTAATCTTACTTAAGATCGCCTTGGCTAAGGCTGTTGTATGGTCAATTGATGATATAAACCTGTGTTAAATCTGTACCTGGTGTTTCGGTGTTGCACTTGAAGTCCGATTGCTCATCCGAATATACGGCATCACCGACACATGCAACAATGACGAAACGAAATACGAAAGTCCCAGTCACCCACAGTTTTCCGACCAGTGTCGCGTGCTCGCCAACTTGTTGCAAAAGACTTTCGAGAAGATGCCAACCCATGGTCGTTTCTTACACATTCAGCATCTTAAAAATTTTTGTTCGATTTTTAAGCAAGTGAAGAACAGTAGGACATTCGGAATTTGTCGTGGTTATCGCCAAAAGCCGATTCACACACTTTTGAATGTAGAGGAATTTCCGGATATAGAAAAAGAGGGATCATTAATTACTAAAAGGTTGATTAGACATGATTGAAATTAATCAATTTTCATATCACCAACTAACTCGCGGTGGCATGTCGTTAATCACATGTTATTTCCTCAGGCAAGACAAGCTGGTTCCTAGATGCTACCGCTAGGTGATGCAATTAAGAGTTCAACAAAAATTCCCACATATAGGCTACACTTCAATATCGACTCAGTGTATCTAAACACAATTCACGAATCAGTCTGATATGTTGTTGCAATTTAAAAAGTTTTCGTTTCATTTTAGCCTTCAATAACGTTGCAGGCCCATTGTACCGAACTAAAATTTTCTCTGCGTGACACATTGAATCCGTATCTGACAAGCATGCATAGCGTCATCCTTCCCTTCGATAGCGTTCCGCTAAGCTGGAAAATAAGCTGCGGTAGGCTACCGCTACCACGTTCGCACCTTTATTAAATTGTATTGATTGGAAAATACTCATCAGGTACTTAGAAATATAATCGTGCAGGAACGACGTATTTTCTTCACTCAAGGTAATCTAAGCTAATGTTGGGGGTGGATGTGATCAGAAAACTGTCCTACTAAAACAGCAAAGCAAACCAAAGCACATGAATGCCAGGAATGGTCACATCTCCACCAACATTGCACTGATTGTGGTACGAATATCATAAATGAATTATAATAGTAGTCTACTATATGTAGACAATACTTCGTAACTTTATCTATAGTATTAACATCAACGGGTCTTGATTCTTGTCTCTCTACTGCACACCAGATGTCTGTAGACATTTTGCACTATTGTTCGCCCGATCCACTTTCAAGGTTTCAGCCGCAGCCGATATGGTGCTCTCCATGGTAGTTTGGTAGGTAGTATCACTCTTTCATGCCTCACCTTCGCTATTCTCAAGGAATTGCGACCAACACTGTTAGCCAAGAAGCTTGGCTTCTTAGGTCACGATGTTTTGTCGGGTATCACAGCTTAATACTATGTCAACCCAGACTGCATAAATATACCCCAACGCAATCAACGGCTAGACGTGATTACGTACTATTTTGATGAGTTAGTGCAGGACATTTCACATAATTATATTCTTGAAGCGAGCAGCAAATTGAATACGGTTTGTTTAAAACATGGAGCTCTTTTTAAAAGGTCACATCAAAGATGTCGCCTTACAATGATACATACCTCACTGCCGTGCCACTGATAAAGTCTGGCACCTAACCTAGGGCTATAAAAAGAAATATTGCAATGGATGCATTTATGTATACAAACTGTATATACTCTATATGTGCAGCGTACAATAAAAAGCATATTTGGGATTGACGTTTGGTGACGATCAAATTTTGGCTTTGAAAACGCTACTTATATGCTAAAAGCGCGCGCGAAAAATTATAATCTATCAAATCGAAACGATATTGCAAATACATTTTGGCGAGATGTCAAAGTATTGTTCACAATAAGAGACATAAAATGACAATAAAGAATAAATTGATGTTTTGTTTGAAGTTGCACAAAATTATTTGCTCGTAGGTCTCATGGAATGATATTTCAAACAATTTCATAATCGAAGGTTACATAAGTTGCTTAATTTATGCCAATGCTACGAAGATATGTGACATTTTTTTATTAGATTATTAGATTATATAAGGAAATGGAGAAAATGAAAATTTGCAGGATCCGATACATCGTGCCTTTATCTCTATTAACTAATGGAAGCCAACGAAAGGAATTTCTCTCAAATGAAATCAGGCTTAAAAAATCTCCTAACAGCCATCTTTAAAACAGTGGTGTGTAAATTTTGGAATGTTCGTATTGGAAGAATTTGCTGTTGTCACAGTAGATTCGTGAATTGCATCAAATGAATTGATCACCGTCAAAGTCTCCACCTCCCTCACCAGATAAACTACTCCTAGCATATCCGACCCGTATTCCCACTGCTTGCGGATATCCCCCTCTGTACCGATTGTATCCTCCGTATCCACCACCAAATTGTGGCATACTGTTCGATGGCAATTTGTATTGCTTTGTGATGTCTTCGCCGCGTCTCTTCCAAGCATCGTACACCTTCCTCATTCCCAAATGATAAAGTTCGATCAAATTCAATGCGATCATGATGATGCCGGTTCCTGAGAAATAACATCAAAGAGGTTTAAAGATAAGCATTTGTTAACTACATAACATATCGTGATATGATCTTCATGTACAGTGTGTACCGAAAATTAGTTCAATCTGTTTGCTGTGGCGTGGACATGGTCAGAATATTTTTCCAGGTGCTGCGTACACAGGAATTCGCAAGCTGATGTTTAGACAGTACATATATCGCGATTTCGACGAGAAATAAACGCCTGCAGGTACCACTCCAGTCGTTGAATATCGTTATCGTTTCTCACCTATTGCTATAAGAATAAAGCCTATTCGCAGAAATGAGCAAGACCATAGCAAGATAGTGGATAGCAACCATGGCCTACTATGCATAATTGAAACAGACTTTTCCAAATGAAAGATCTAGAGACGCGACGTTTGCGTTGTCCACTGCGTTCGCATGTTATAAATAGGCCGATATCTTTTCGCAAGGCATTTAACTATATGCGTGGGTCATATTTCTTATTCAGAAACGGTTGACATGAAGGAATAACTCTGTAAAGTTTCAACGAAGTACAACATTGTGGACAGAGTGTCTTGTTTAGTGATCGCCGTCTCTTGGTAAAGTGGTATGAGGTAACTATTAACTATAGTATACATTGATCAGACGACTCCACGCAAACTAAACACTTGAGTATGGTCGCATCACTCGCATCTGATGTTACGAGTTTAAATTCTACGTTTAATACATTTGCGATTGGCTGAATAGAATCGCCTATACTTCACATGATTCTGATGCACAATACGTCGCACGTTTATTTACACACGATGTGCAACGATAGCCCCATCGTAACATTCCGCCGTATATGATCACCATATTTGATACACTCTACCAACTGGAGTTACAACGTAAGGAAACAAGCATAGGCCTACACAGTGTTCCTGCCACGAACGCAGTATAAACCCTTACTGTGTGTTGAAATGTAGTATATTCGACGAGAATTTGATCACGTTAGCAAAATCGTAGTGACAATTCCTGATATCCTATGTTTATGTGACGAATGTCCGGATTTTTTAAAACGAAAGCGGGGCCCCGGAGAGGAATGACACAGTTGCGCGCCTAAATTCGATTCTTAACGTCAGGTAGGACGGATAATGCTGTGGCGGATGAAAAAATGAGTGCATCTTATTTTTTCATTCACTACATAATGACCCGTATCTTTCCCATACGGTTCGCTATGCATCTCTATGACGGACCACGCCCTATATAAAACCCGATTGCAGCATGATATGCTGCTCGATTGTAAATTTCAAACCATGTGACGTTATGCAGTCGTAGAGAGAGACACGAGGCCGCTTCGGGCGTTCTATATGGATTGTCGTGTACCCACCGCAACTAACCGCAACCCATTGTACTTTGCACAGGACTATTAGTCGAGATCTCCAAAATCATTATTTTGGGACAAAATTGTGTAGACTCAACGTGCAGTACATAATGTATGCACTGCTTCCCGCGCATTTTTATCGGAGTTACCGGATCACGCCCTATTTGGAAATCCTAAAACGGCAAACAATTGTATCAAGCATTTTAGATACTATATGAATGGTTTGGATATGTTTGAGTATATATACTTCGGAAACTCTCTGATAATAAGAGATCGCAATGACAAAGTAAATACTGTAAATCTATAATCCAGAACATTCGTTTATGAAATATTGAATACTAACTTCGTCTACATCTGTGGTGCGATATTTACTAACGTCCTGGTATGACCGACAGACGACGTCATAATGGGATGAAGCCCAAACAACGCTTAACGGACATTTTTCTTGACAAATTCGCACAATTTCAGGTAAATTGCAATTGCAACACTCTCCTGGCGTTAGGAAAAGTCCCATTTTTTCGGCGGCCCCGGTTTGCGTCGACGAATCGACGATAAATCGACGAAAAGCGAGTGGAATTTCGTTACGCCCAGCAGTTGAGCTGTTAAGCGAGTTATTACAATCTCGCAGCGCCTTTAATCGAAATTTTCCATATTCTATATTGGGAAGAGTGAAGCTTATTCGTGATTGATGCCATGTTCCATCAAGGTGAGTGAGTATAGCATATCTCAACGATGCTATAATTTCATGAAAATCGGTCCACCAATGAAATTTACCGTATAAGAAGGATATCGGCTCGTTGCTGATCGACTGGTTGCTTTACCACATTGAAAGTGTTCAAATATTTGCTTGACCCACATTAATCGCGTCTGCATGTACTATTAATGTGCTACTTCAGCGGAATTTTGTGGCATAGTTACAACAGCACACTACTAACTCCATACATACCATATCGCTGAACCATCTTGAATCTTACATCACAATCTCAAGAGACCAAGCAATCCCTAGAGTCGCAATAAAGTTTACAAGCCGCCATCGTAAAACACTCACAACCAAACTACCTATATGCGTAATATGTTCGTTTGGGTAGGTCTGATAATTTCGACATATTATATTTGCCTTTTACGTAGCACAAAGAACTTTAAACTCTGATGAGAATTGGTATAGGTCTATATTTGTAATCGGGGCGTGTCGGCCATATCATCTAGTCGGGCTTACCCGCATATCTCAACATTGGCGACATTGAATTTACTATCGATGACAATTTATCATACATGAACAGTCAGTGGGTAATCGTATAAATATTTGTCTTTGTTTATTTGTCAGTACTACTCAGTATACGTCTTTTTTTCGCGTAGAGTTTATTGCCACGTACAGCCTTTCACAACGCAATATATAATCGCCGACAGGGTCAATGTATCAAAAATTGTTGGCCCGATCTCGCTACATATTTCAAAACTGTGGCGCAGGTAATCTGAAAATCCTCCTTTCGAGAGCTAAAATTGGGCTTTCTATTGATATACCCGTACGCGATCCGGGAACAGGACCAATCGAAGGGTGTGTGTGTGCGTTGTTCTGTATTATAGCACCACTCTGCCACGCACCAATTTCGGTCGCAGGAAAGGTGTAGTGGCGTATGGCTGTAGCAGCGTCCATGCCTCGAGGCGTTATACAGACGATTTATATATATATACTGTATTGTGGGGGTAATGGCTCAGTGTGAAATACTTGGCGCTACACAACAGAACAACAGTCACCACACATACACAGCCTTCCTAATGATTGAAATTGATTTATAGACACGTCAGGGTGGCGTAAGAAGGATTTATTGAAACGTATCCGTTAATTGTCGAATGCATGTAATCAGGGCCGATGTTATTTAAGAGCAACAGGCTTGCGGATTAATGTTCTGCCTCCCTGCCGCACGCAGTTGTTACGTAAGCGCGTGACCTAGTTACCATGCATAACAGCGATTTCGACGTACTCTGCGGGGTCATTTCGCCAAAGAATGTGTAGGCGACGCTTGCTTAAGATACTGTTTGTTCGCGTGTATTTGCGGGTTACAGTAGAGACAGTAATTATTGCTTCAATTATCCATTAGTGGCAAACTGTGACTCATCAATTTAACTTTGGGAAAACATTAACGAGTTAGGAATTTGATAAGATTAGTCTAAATTGTGATATCTTTCTCGCATCACGCCAATTACGGTAAAATATCGAGAGTGGGCGGGCCGTATTCGTTCAACTTATTCGCCATTAGGCAAAAGGCAACAGGTATAATCGGATGCGATTCTTCAAGTGATATTGGAATGTGTAGCAACATTATTCCGTTGAGTGCAACTTGCGACAGTCATGCAGGCGCCGGGTGCATTTAGCGGCCGGAATGAATTATATATATATCATATTCTGAATGCTCGATATTTCATGACCAATTAGCAATATACACTGAGCCATCAGCAAATCGACATTTGAAAATTCCCCACACAATTTTATATGTCAAAGGGCAAGGGGAGAGCTGTAGCATTTGCACAAGGAATCAAACGTTAAAACAGCAAACCATGCCAAATAAGACCTTTAGCAATGAGCTATGAGTGGGGAGACAGTTACTCTTAAATTTAAACGAGTGTATATATAACTGAAATCAATTACGCGAATGCAATGTGGGCCTGTGCTTGTCGTGGTGTAGTCAAACCGTTTTATGTTCCACATCCAATGCTTTCTCTAAATGAAAAAGAAAAGGCACCGCAGAGCGCTATACCTTCCCTTAACGCCATACATGATGTTGCTTTGCTTAGAAAGTTGAGTACTAATGTTCTTATCGTGGAGAGCAATGTTAATTTAGATGTCCGCGTTATTGATAATTTCTCTGTGTACATATTTGGACTTATTATTTCCCCTCTGTGACTAATAAAATGCAACGTCTTTGTATGCGCGCGTAAAGATACGCTATCAATGTTTTAAGAAAGTCAATATAGCCGAAAACAGTTTTCTTTCGCGTTGAAGATTAACAAGCGAGTCATGGCATCTGAAAGTTCCGACGAATAGTCGAGGATGCCAAGTTTACGGGGATAAAAATATATCACTGATGCTGACCCTCTAGTCTAGTGTCTAGGGGATTTTCGGCGTAATCTAGCACATATTGGCTTCGTTTTAGACGTCAACATATTCTTACCGAACATGATCCACAGCATGACCGTCTTCTCTTTCGGCCTTGATACAAAACAGTCGACGACGTTGGGGCACGGCCATCGAGAACATTTGAAGAGTTCGGGTACGTAGAATTTGTAAACGTAGATATTGAATTGAATAATCATAAAGCCGATTTCTATCAGCAAGCGGAAGATGACCTGAAATAACATGAGCATTTATACGATTGGTGAATATGATGTCTTTCTCAAATTGCGCTACGATGCGATTCGTCATTTAGAGAATCACACGTTAAAGCTATAGCGATAGCAAGAAGGACTTCACAGACAAATATGTATGTTTGAGAAAACCTTTTTAGTCGGGGAAATTTTCATTATTAGCTCCTACTAACGTATATATATATATAGAATATAAATACTATACACTACTTGCGCTATGCGTTGTAGCATTTATTACAGGCCTACAAGAAAATATGTAGATTGGATAGTATGGATACCCTTTTAGCGATCAGTACACTTCATTTAGGTCCCCAAACTTGCTGACACAGTCTGCAATATGACAAACCGTTTACACTGTTGTGAAAACATGATATTCTAGTAAAGTTTATGTACCGTTGAAGACATTTGGTGGCATTTATCATAGCAAGAACAAACTCGATCGATTTTACCTGTGACACATAAGCAAGAAACAATCTTGGTGGCGTATCGGCGTTTAGTTTCGTTGCAACTATCTCGTCTTTATTCTCGTCCTTATCATCGTCTGGTTTTTTATCAACCTTTTCTTTCTCGGCAACTTCTTTCGCGGCTTTTTCGGTCTAAAAATTTGATTGATTTTCTATACCTATATGTTCAATCAATGTCACGATGTTGTGTTATGCTCTAAACGCATTTCTTCTGCCACTCAAAGCGGTGAAGTAGTGTAATATTAAATCCCTTTTTATGGACGTTCTAGCGACCGTTGACAGGTCGCAGATTGGTAATTTAAATATGACGTAAACATTGAACGCAAATATCAAAGTGATTGGCATAAAGTTAAGCCTATTATTTGACAATTTGTCAACTTTCGGAATAACGCCTTGAGTAAAGTATGTGTTCTCGCTATGGGAGACAGCAGACAGTGTATATAAGGATCACCTATTGATTTATTGACTCACCGTGGGATCAAAGCTATGTACTCCCGTGAAGCGGTATTCTGAAAAATATGACTCGACTTAAAAAACATATTTTTCGACCACATCGAGCACAACATTTAGCTTCTGTGGGTTAAAACGCAAAGCACCTTTTTGTCAACTCTATTCGGAAGATTGTTCGGGGGAATTTGGAGTCGTGGGCGCCAATCATTTCGATAGCGACATAGGGCGAAGTGGAACTGCGAAACAACGCGATTGGGATATAGCGTCGATGGCGACACGCCCTTGCGCACGTAGGGACCTACACATTCAACTTCAGTTTGTGCGACAATCGAAGGACAATACAGGCTCTTCGTGTGGCGAAACGAATAGAGGATAATTGATACCGCTTATCGCCTGGGTCAAATCTTAACTGCATCTGCGTAAGCAATATTATCATATACCTTACAACGCTCCCTAAGAGCGCCATTTACCTGGGGGAAGTTCTTCCTCAGTCATTTGACGCCTCGCTTTCTCCCTTGCTTCCTGGCGTAGCTTCTTGGCTTCCTCCTTTTCTCTTTTCTTTTTGTCTTCTTCCTTCTTTTTTAGTTTTCGTGCGTGATCAATTTTCGTGAGCTTGTGAGCCGTATACACCATGAATATAATTGCGGGTATTGCGACGCTCAATACCTAGAGACAATTACACCTATGTCATCCATCAGTTATAATTGGGAATTCTCCATTGATTGATTAGTCGTGTACTGTGCGCGGAAACAGCCAAGCCGACAAGAATAGCGTCGGGACCCGGCATGTTAGAAATCAGCGAATGCGATTATCGAATGTTTGATACACCCGCTTTGATAAGGGAACGGAACGGCGAATTCTGTAAGCACACATAATTTGCTCTTGATTGAGACCATCTTGCCACCATTTCTTGACGGTCATAATTGGTTTAACTTTTTATCTAATTCGAAACGCCAGCAATCTTGCTATCGCTATCTTGCGCGACACTGGGGAGGGGGTGCTGATATCTTGATCGACGCACGGTGTACATACATATTTAGCAAGATTGATTATTATAGGTTTAATCATTTTCTCTGCGCCAAAAGTGTAATAAATGTGCATGCTCACCTGTAAGGCCCATAACCTGATGAGCGAGATTGGACTGAAGTCGTTGAAACAGACATTCTGACAACCCGGCGTCAGAGTATTGCACACGAAATTTCCTTGTTCGTCCCCAAAAACTGTATCCGCTATCGAAACCACCATCAAAAATCGTAGTACGAAGAAGAAAGTAGTCCAAAATTTCCCAATTAATGTTGAATGTTGGCCGACTTGCTCTATAAATTTTTCCACAATATGCCACGCCATATTCGGCTACTGTATAGTCCTATCACGTACACCAGTAATAAAGGCACCCAACGAATTATACGATTGTGGTATAACCTGCTGCAGATAAATGACTCAAAATCAATATATGAAGTTTTTTCTCGTGACATCATGAACGCCATTATACGTAACCTGAATAAACACGCCCTCACAATGAGGAGAAATAACCCTCTGACGTAGCCGAACTGGTCGGAAACATAGGCTAATTACTTTTTCGTCGCTACGATGCACAAATCAAAACAGTTTTAATGACAACCTCATACTAACTAATTTCATATTACTCTGTGCACAGTGTGCGCTGATGCAAGTATAGTAACATATTAGTATATCTGCCTTTATAACCTTGAAGATCTTACGTTCATTGATAACATCTCTGTCATTGTCAACGAGGCTTCTCTTCCTTCGAGATAAATGCACTTTCCTAACGCATGCCGTACAGGTATTGTACAGTAATTTTGATTTATGGAATACTCTATCTTGTTTCAGACACAGAAACGCAAGAACCCATAGTATTCGTTACTGCTGAAGATTAATGTCGAGCTGTCGCCAGGGACACGTGCACCAGTAAATGACTGATAGCTTCAAAATTTTCAGAGATCCTTACATTATCTGTGATATTTCTGTGATTGCGTGTTGCAATTACTCGCCAAGACTCGACATAGAGAGCACAAGTCTGCCTTCTACACTGACTAATCTGAAATGTCTTGCAGCTCTCTCGAATATAAATTCCGGCCAACAACCAATAAGGTAAGCGCCACCGTCAACATTCTACCCACCCACGTTCCTTCAGAGTCCTATATATGTAGGCCTATATATATATCGATTGTATGTGCTTACAGGAGAGCCACTTTAGGCGTAGGACTACGGAGCACTTGTTCCAATTCCCCACCGACAGCGTTCGAATTGCACCTATCCAGGTGATCCAATATATATATTTCACATGCTTGACGTACATGTGTAACTTATCTAAATTACCACATAGTAAAAGCCATGAGCGGCGGGTTATGCTGATAAAAACATATTCGCTATTTCAACATGTAGTTGTATATCATGCTC
This sequence comes from Botrylloides violaceus, assembly GCA_030412335.1. Classification (NCBI taxonomy): domain Eukaryota; kingdom Metazoa; phylum Chordata; class Ascidiacea; order Stolidobranchia; family Styelidae; genus Botrylloides; species Botrylloides violaceus. The sequence continues at coordinate 652,336 of JASFYC010000039.1, forward strand.
GATGATGACGACCGCACGCGAGAAGAGCACTTAAAAAAACGCAGAAGTGCCTGACGAACTGTTGCAACTAACTATTACAGCCATACTCTATACACAATATCAACTGTCAACCGGTAAAGCGCTGCGAACTTTGGTTTTGGTGTTGTTTGGTGGGGTGTTTGGGGGTGGGTTTTGTTAGGCCCTACTTACATAACTCGAATTTAGCCTATTTTTGTCTTTCACGGCTTGAGCAAATGATGAACAAAAGATTGAATTGGAGAATGTGTATCCAGTACCCACATACAGTCATCGGGAATTAACGATAAAGCAGATGTCTGCGTACTTACATTAGTTAAACTGACATGAGTGTTACTGACACAGCAGATTTTATACACTGGCCGGAATTTAAACAGTCCATAACAATGACGAAGCCGGAACAATCAGTAACCCGACAAATCTTTCTCCTCGCTTCTTGCGAACAGTCCGTGGCGAGGATTCTGTACTGACATATTATCAAAGTTGCTTTCGAGGGAACAAATCTTTTATGCAGTCTTGGGACAAGGGACAGTATATATATAGTCAAAGGATCAAAATGACTAAAATTTTCACTTCATCGCTTCATTGGGGTCAAGTCAAAATTCGTTTTCGAGTGACACAACTTCAAGCAGTTTGCGACCTCGAAGGCGTATAGTTTCTCTGTATTCCAACTCCAATGGAGGCTACCTTTCTCACTTTACTCACTTTACCGTTCAGTTGGCCGAGTGGCTAGACAGTCCGCCCTCTGATCGGGAGGTTCCGGGTTCGGTTCCCGATCGAGTCAAATCGAAGACTTTTAAATTGGTATCCGTTTCTTCCCTACTTGGCAGTCAGTATCGGGGAAGTGCGGAGAGCCGTGATTGTAATAGTGATCCGGGCTATAAGCCGGAAGTATTTACACGTATACCGTGAGCAGCGACCTGGCGTAAATGACTTTAGTAGGTGAAAAACGCCATAAATTACAAAAACAAAAAAATATTTTCTCGCTGACTGTAAAGACTTCAACTACGCGAAATTCGGGAATTCTGACAAACGCTCTCAGATCGTCAGATGCAATATACAGCGTTATTATTTACACATTACGCAGATCAATCGAACTTGAAAATAAATTACTATTGTTGATTCGTACCTCGTCGACAGATTTCAATAGCATTGTATCTTGACTCACCCCATTAGTGTTTGATTAACATTTTCGGTGCTCCGTGAAACAATTGTTCTTCAGAGGATAATGGCGATTAAAATCCTAATCGATGCTGCTTCCATTATGTAATGGCATACCACGCATATGCGACTTATTAAGGCAAGTGAAAGCTTCTATTCTTGGATAGCGCGAAACAACAGCTGCAATTCAATCCCCTATAGTCGAAATGATTCACTGTTGCGCTAGGTTTTCAACCTACTTCACCAACCTCTTATGAATTTTCTTGGATTCCTCTTGCGTGCATGATGTGCATAAGCATGCCGGACAATGAGGCGCCGAAGGAGCCGGGAAGCTATCGAAGTCAGGCGTCCCCCTCCGCACTATCCTCAACGTAGGCTACTGGCCGTCTAGCGATGGAGCTACCGATACCATTTTTAATGTTTTAGGTATGATGCAGTCTCGGGATTCGAACCCCGCCGATACCTACCGGTTTCGTGGCCGACAACATATACCACTACACCACAAAGCATAAAGAATAAAAGATCGAGGCCTACGCTCTGCAATCATTCGGAACTCGATAGAAAGCTAGGACCTAGGATATACATGCGTTGTGTTATGGAATAGATAGGGCCTATATAAGCTATAGCCCGTGTAATAACATGCCTAATTGATTCTTCGTGCTCCTAGGCCTATTCCCATATGATAGACTCCGGGATTGTTGTACTTGTTATATCCGGTCCCCCATGACTGGAAATAGGCCTACTTGCATTCAGTGTTTGGCTTCTTGGATTAAGTTTTTCCGGTTGACGAAAAAAAAAATCCTCACCGGAAGCGTCATTGTTTTAGCAAAGTTTCGTTCTGCCAGAGACACCTCTACTTTCTCCTCTTCATTCAGATCAGAGTGAATAAAAACCGTGATTGACTTTGAGTCAGATGTTCTTAGACTGCCACCCAGTGATCAAATACTGACACAAGGCATGAACTGATGGTGGAGCTAATGATCAAAGAAGTACAGTAGGTAACAACGGCAAGTTGAAAGCATAGAGATTTTTCGATTGGTTATTTTTCTTGTAGCGTAGGTATGTACGGTTTCGTCTTTCGACTTGTTAGTCAGTTCCATTCACGCCACATTTATCGATAGGACGATGGGGCCGGCTACATATCAGGCCGCCAACGCAAAGCGGCAAGCGATGTGCTATGTCCTTGTACCTAAAAATTTGAACTGTGTGACGTCAGAGCGAGGCAGACCTTCGATTGGTTCATCTGTTGATGCATAGTCTCTATAGTTGATGCATTTCCTGAAATGTAAGCGAAATTCATAAAGAAAACAAGATTTTGGGTGGCCTTTGGCGGTCGGTATAAAATTAGCCAATGAGGGGCCTCGTCTGGTAGTTAGCAGCGGGATAATGGTCGTCGAGGTTGTACTTGTCCAATCATACTTTTTGTATATATAGGCTATGCCGCCGGTAAGATAAGCAAGGGTGGTGCGCTTTGCAGGTTCGCACCGTGGTACAGAGAGAGAGGCAGGTAGGCCCATAAAATATTGACAAATGTACACGTCCTGGTTCTGACATTGCAGTTGCTTGTTCAATCGTGGAGGTAGTATCTCAGTAGGACTATTAGGTACCGGACTGGTATACCTTCCGATTCTTTTGACTACGTGAAGCAATTAGTGCGCCAGAGTGTCAGCCATTCTCACTTTGTTCACGCAAGTTCTGTTCCATTAAAAGAAAAGAAACACTTGTTATAGGCTCCCGGTAACGTCCAGACATACCATAGGCCTACTGGTATCAGGATAATCTAGGGTTTTTCTTCGAAGGCCTTTGAAATTATTTTCATATTTGTTTGAATAACACAAAACATTAGAATGAAAATACCGCGCAATACGAATTTTCCACCTGTAGTCAGTGGGTATCCTGGACAGACAGACAGACAGATTTAAGCTAAGTATAGTATATAAATAACACAACTAGTCCAAAGGCACAGACCTATAGTTCATGACATGATGATCATGATACAATGACATGAAGGCACCAGAATTTAGAAATGAGTTTTGAATAATTCTCAAGTTCAGTATGATCAAATGAAGTGCTTATTCAATTCACAACTATCGAATTATCCCATTGTTGATATTTTTCACTTGCGTTTCGCACTGTTTCCACATTGACATTTAGTCTGCTGTTTGTATCTACCGTCGTTGGTCGGTGAAAAATCTGAGAGCTGGTGACGTCTAATTTACTGCTCACTTAACCAGTTGATAACTCATCGATTGATTGCAAGTGATAACCTAGAATCTAGATAATGGTTTTCTAGTAGTTTTCACCCTGAAATGACATTAGGCAGCATCCAAAGCTTCACAGATTATCCTGCCAGTTGACTGAGATAGCCGACTGGCTCTTTTAGTGCCTCCTAATCCAGCCTGTGCAGAACATGCACACATGATATTCATTCATTCACCAGAATAATAAATGCAAATTGTATATAGGCACTTAGGCAGGTCATTTATGCTGTAGATAGATAGTGATATTTGGCCAATGACTTCCAGCCGCCACCTGCCATATTATTATATATATTATCAACTCGTGCGCTGGGACTACGAAATATCAACTCCTTTCCAATGCATGTGTGTTCACAGCCAACCTTGTACATGTAGTAGTTGATTATGTGATATACTAATTATCCGTAAACGAAAGATATCGATGGCCTTTTGTTATGACGATCTATTATATTCTCCGAGGACAACTTATTACTTATAATTGATGTGAGACCTTTATTTCCATCCATTCCTAAAGTCAAGCTTGTTGATTTTTCCAAGTGGTTAAGCCTGTGAACTTTGTTGGGTGTCTCATAATGGAAAAAGCTCTTTACTCTCGCACTCGTGTTTGCTTTTTCAAATTCTTGTGGTTGGCGTATTGTCATTTGGTTCACTACCCTCAGTAGACTAATGGGGTTCTGGTTCTCAATATACTGCGTAAACGTATGCCCATTGTGGATTACACAACTGGACCTGGATGAAATGGATGTAACCGGGATAATCAAGATAGAATAAGTCTGTTTCACGGTAAGACAAGTACGCCTTGCACCTAGTACCTACTATATTGTTACAGGTCAAAGAGTTGATGGGTGTAACTGTGTAAGTCAGGCTTTGCAACGACTGTTCCTGTCAACGCTCATCCTGTATTGTTTGATTAAGGAATTCCTCGAATTGTCAAACGGCTTCGTCTTGTATGTGCACCCTTGCTCTCTTCCATGTGTTGATTTCATTTTGACACATTGCCTACCTGTAATGCATCAGTAAATGTCTCAGGGCAAGGATTTCACACTCTACCAGGTGCCTGTGTTTATAAACTCCTGACTCACAATGTTCATATATGTCTTCACTTCTTAGTCGTCCGGTCCAACCCCAAAAGAAGAATCTAATGATATACCGGTTAGGGCTTAGAGTAGGCCTAATGGTTTCTTTGAAGTGCACATTGTCTCTTTTTACAGTCTACAATTTAGTTGAATTTGTCACGTTCATAGTCTATTAATATTGTAGTAAGCCCCCCATCTCGATTTGTGATTCTTGGCGTGTCTTGCCTCATTCATTCTTAGTATGTGTAGCCTTAATGTGCTACTTCTTATTCTCGCGCTTTTATGATTTAACAATGACATGAAAGTCTCGGTTTTTTTATATAGTTTAATATCAAAAATGATCAATGTTATCACTAATGGTCAATAGCCTAATATCAGTAGCGATTAGCTGATAGTAATGTGTCGACACCAGGGATCACTGATCACCATTAATGTTGGCTATTGTATTCCTTATTCAATGGTCAAGATTGATGTACAGCACTGGGATATTCAAAACTTTAGTTGAAGTTAAGGAAATTGTTAGCAAATTGATGAATCCCGTCTTTCATGGCAACTGATAAAACCATCAAAAATTGAACAAGGAGAGAATTGATGATGAAATATTTATGATATTGACTCGGCTGTTATACGACTGTGATGTTTATGGCACTCTTGTTAGCATTATATTATAGGCTAACCTACCTGTTGCAATTTGTTAGCCTAGGCCTATTCAATGCATGGGGACTGGGGAGTTAGTTACACTATGATGTACAGTCTTTTAGCAATGACATTATTAAAGCATTAGCCTATATATATATATACTATATATAACTAATTAAGATATTGCATTGTCATTAACATTCATATCAATACTATATTATAATGTTTTTCAGTTTATTGATTTAAATCGTATTCAGTTACTGCCATTATTATGACGGAAGAGGATGAATGGAAGAAACTGCCGACGGATCAAAAATGCCAGCATAAGACATGGAAGGCAAGAGCAGAAGGATATAAAGAATGCATTAAGCAGTTTGGTCTGTGGGATGAAGACAGTGCTGAATTTAGCAAATATTTAGGCTTAGTTAAAAAATTCGTAACAGATCCAAATGAACTGGTCAGAATCCAAGGGGTGGAAGCGGTCAAAATATTTGTGGAAAACGCAAATGTCGCTAAGAAAACTTGCGGGGAAGTGGTGTCTGGGATTATATCAAAATGTTTCAACACTAAACCTAGACTCAAGGAAGTTGCCATCGAAGTGTGTCTGATGTACGTTGAGATAGACAAAAACGAGCAGACAATCGAAGAATTGCTGAAAGGTTTTCCAAATAAACAACCAAAAGTTGTCACATCTTGCATAGAAGCATCTACCAAAGCCCTCAGTATGTTTGGTTCGAAAGTAATCCAAGTAAAACCATTGGTAAAAGAGATACCTGCACTTGCCGATCACAGAGATAAAAATGTTAGAGAAGCAGCGAAATGTTTGGCTGTTGAAATTTATAGATGGGTCGGACCTGCAATCAGAACTTCTTTACAAAATCTTAATCCTGTGATGCTGAAAGACTTAGAAGAGGAATGGGAAAAGATTGGTGCCGGCTCCAAGCCGACTCAGTCTAGGTTCATGAGATCTCAACAAAATTTGAAAGAAAAAATGGAAGCCAAGGCTGCGGCAGCCGCAGCTTCCACAGAAGGAGGAAGCTCTGCATCTGCTGGACAGGTGGAAGAAGATCAGGAAACTATTGATCCTTACGATCTCCTTGATCCTGTAGAAATACTCGGCAAGCTACCAAAGACATTTTTTGAACAAATCGAGGCAAAGAAATGGCAAGAGAGGAAAGAGATGTTAGAAATTTGCCAAAAATTGTGTGAAACACCGAAAATTGAACCCGGTGATTTCGGAGATCTCGTTAAAGTTCTCAAGAAAGTCATTTCAAAAGATTCAAATGTAATGTTGGTTACCATAGCAGCAAAATGCCTCGCTGGTTTGGCGAAAGGCATAAGAAAAAAGTTCCAGCCTTTCGCTGTGGCGTGCATTGATGCTATATTAGAGAAATTTAAGGAAAAGAAACCTACTGTGATCGCTGCTTTACAAGAGGCTGCTGATGCTATTTACCTCACAACCACGCCCCAAGCCTTGAGTGAAACATGTTTCGAGTACCTTACAAGCAAGAATCCATCTATTCGTGAACAAACTGGGTTATTTCTTGCGAGAGGTTTCTCAAAAACGAAACCTTCCATCTTGAACAAAACAACAACCAAACCCTATGTCAAGGCTTTGCTAGTCAACATCGACCACAGTACCCTTGGCGTTCGTGACGCTGCTTATCAGGCGTTAGGTATGTTGTTGAAAATTTGTGGTGATAAGCTAGTGATGCCATTTCTTGCTGATATCGACAACTTGAAACTTGAGAAAATTAAAGAATATGGGGGCAAAGCACAAGTGGCAGCCAAAGCGGAACCTATTGCAGCTAAGGCAAGCAAGCCACCGTCACAACCAACGTCACAGGCTAAAACAGATGCTACCACGGCCTCTTCGGCAAAGGGGAAAGCCGGTGATGTGAAGAAAAAAGTAGTCAAAGGAGGAGGTAAAAAAACTGACACAAATAAACCTGCCGAGACCACAAAGCCTCAAGAGCCTGTGTTGAGTGATGTGGCTGTTGAGGATCAAATGGCCGCTTTTCTCACTGACGAAGTGATCGCGCAGCTCACAAATGCAAATTGGAAAGAACGACTCGAAGGTCTACAAGCAGTCACACAGAAGTTGAAATTGTCCGATGCAAAGTCAATTCCCTGCCAAGCGATAGTGAAAACTTTGGGATCCGGTAGGCAAGGCTGGAAAGACACAAATTTCAATTGTTTGAATGAGAAATTCGGCATAGTGAAGATTCTGGCGGAAGCCTCTCAGTTCAGCAAAACATCGGCTGAAGTCTGTATACCAGGCTTGATTGAGAAAATCGGTGACACCAAATGCGGGAAGTCATCTAAAGAAGCTTTGACCGCAATTTCTGAAGCTACAGAGTTTCCTTGGGTGACTGAGATAGTGCTTGAAACTGGATTGGTGCACAAGAACCCAAAAATACAGGCCGAATCTCTTTCTTGGCTTGCGACAGCAATTGAAGAATTCGGTATAGTTGGATCAAATATAAAATTTCTCATTGCTAAAGTCAAAGCCGGTCTTTCATCCACGAATCCTGCAGTGAGGAGTTCTGCGTTTAGTGTGTTACGTATCATGGCTCTCTTCATCGGTGCGAAAATTCGTATGTTCTTTGAAAACGAGAAACCAGTGTTGTTGCAACAGATAGATGCTGAAATTGAAAAATGCTCCGGCCAAGCACCTCCAGCTCCGTCAAGGGGCGCGAAGACAAAAGATCAAACTGCTTCAAGTGATGTGGAAGAAGGTGAAGCTCCTGTTGAAGTTGATGTAGAAGATCTTGTTCCAAGAGTTAACGTTGCTGATAAAATTTCAGACCCTCTTGTCACGAAGCTCTCTGACAAAAACTGGAAGTTAAGAAAAGAGGCGCTTGATGAGGTTATTGCCATACTGAATGAGGCAAAATTTGTCGAACCCACTATTGGAGAACTTGCCACTGCCTTGAAAAAACGTCTTGGCGATTCCAACAAAATTTTAATCGTAACGTCTCTAAATATATTAAGCCAACTCGCTGTTGCACTTGGCCGCAATTGCAAAGTGCATGTTAAAACTGTCGCCTCTGGAATAGTGCTTGCTCTAGCTGATAGCAAACCTAATGTGAGACAAGCTGCGTTGAATGCGATGAATCAATGGTTAGAATATACAAATTTATCATTGTGGTTTGAAGATGAAATCATGTCTAGTGCTTTGTCAGTACCTAAGCACACGTTTTTGAGGAGTGAATTGCTGAACTGGTTGACAGAAAAACTTCTAGCAACTCCAAAGCTCACTGCTTCCGCGAAAGAAGGATTGGAAGGCTGCGTAAAACATTTGTATGCTTGCTGCGAAGATCGTAACGCCGATGTTCGAGCAAAGGCTCAAGCTACTATACCTGCTTTCATCTATCACTTGGGCATGGACAAGATGATGCGACTGTGTGGTAAGCTTGGAGCATCATCTATCAATACTATTCAAGGTTTACTGGAAAAAGCAAAGGAGCATGTTCCAGCACGGAAATCAAAACCTACCCAAAACGCTAAGGCTAATCCATCAAAGGTGCAAATAGATATCGACACTCTGACTGGTACGGATCAGGAAGAGTCAAAACCGTCATCTTCATTGTCTGAGGCAAAGACTAAAACTTCCAAACCATCAAAACTGTCCAAAAAAGCTCCTACATCTAAAAAGGCCGCTGAAGAACCTGAATCAGGGCCGGCGTTGATAGCTATCAATAATGGAAAGGAGCAAAGAATGAAAGATGAACAAAAACTTAAAACTCTAAAATGGGTTTTTGATTCACCTAGGGCTGATTTCGTGAATCAGCTTAAGTCACAGTGTTCACCGTGTATCAGTGCTGGTCTGTTTACTGAACTATTTCATGCAGATTTCCAGCATCACATCAAGGCAATAGTCATATTGTTACAGGCTCTTGAACAACAGTGGAATGAAACAGTTGGAACAATGGATTTAATATTGCGTTGGGTAACATTGAGATTTTACGATAAAAACACATCAGTGCACTTGAAAGCGCTGGAATATTTGAAGACTCTATTTGAGAAATTGAGCTCAATCGACTATCGAATGACTGAGTATGAAGCAGGAGCTTTCATTCCGCATCTATTGACGAAGATTGGTGAGCCGAAAGAGAATATTCGAAAAGATATCCACACCATTTGTCATCAGATAGCAAGAGTGTATCCTGCGAGCAAAATGTTCAATCACTTGATGCAAGGTCTGGTGACTAAAAATTCAAGGCAGAAAACAGAATGCTTGGATGAGCTTGGAACCCTTATTACATCCTCAGGCGTCAGTGTTTGTCAGCCATCTCCTGCTAAGGCCTTAAAAGAAATTGCCACTCATATTGGTGATCGTGATAACAGCGTGCGTTCAGCAGCTTTGAACGTTATTGTGTGTGCTTACAACACGTGCGGTGAAGCAGTGTATAAACTTGTTGGTAAACTCAACGAAAAAGATATGAGTATGCTGGAGGAAAGGATCAAGCGGTCAGGGAAATTTAATGCAGATGCAGGAGCATTGGCACCACCAAAGACTGTGGCTAAAGGATTGAAACCATTATCACAGAAAGCAGAAAAACCGAAGCTTGCATCCTTGGAGTCACATACATCTTCAGCCGTAAAAGAAGGTGCCACTTTGAAATATATTGAGTCTGAGTATAAAATGCCCGACTTGCTGCCAACTGATATGGCCGATGAACTGTTGAAAGAACCTGACATCGAAATCCCTCCGAAATTCATCACAAAGCTGGCAGAGTATCGAAGCCGTCAATCTAATGCTGTTGTCAACGTTATTCTGAACAGAATTACCTCAACTCTGGCAAATGCTGACATGGATGAATGTCTCAAGTCGGCTCATCAATTAGATGAGATTATGAAGCGCACTGACAAAAGGGACTTGTTGAAACCCAGAGTTGATCTTATTCTGACTTCAAGCAGCATTCAGTTGCGTATGGTCATGAATCGATACATGCCTGATTATATAACTTCGGCTGGATCAAGTGGCGAAAGCGGTGATGCAGATCACGAATTGTTAAAGGTGGAATCTTTGTGTAAATGCATCCTCGCAATCAATTATGCCTTGTGGAAAAGCCCTGATCTTGCAATTTGCGCATCGCAAAATTCCATTCACGATTACGTCCACGCACTTTCAAAACTCATGCTCGATAAAAGAATTCAAACCCTTCCGAATGCCAAGCGATTGCTAGCTGTCATGAACCTGATTATAGATGAAGTTTTCAAAAATGCTAACTCAACCTATCTCATATGCGGAATGATTCGGATGTTGAATTCGCTGCTGAATGGAAGCGATACGGAGCACACCAACCTGGCACTACGTTGTGTCTGGAGATTATATGATAGCATGGCAAGCTGCGTTTCCCCGCCAACTGGAAGTCTACGCCCACCACTAAAGCCAGAACAGGTTTTCTCTGAGATACACAAGACTTTTGAATTGTGCAGCAGCATGTTATCGTCTGACAATGATCTAGTACCCACTGTTGTTAAAACCATGCGCTCGTTAACTTTCAGTATGTGTAAACCTTTGGGAATTCGTGTGTACGATGAGATTGAAAACATCGATGGGATTCGTGGGTCTGAGCTGCTTAGTTTTATCACAAAATCCTTAAAGAAGGATTATTCAGCGGCTGAAATCGACGCTCATCCTGTGAAACAGAGACTCACAGCATCTGGCTTTGAGAAGAAAGAAAACTTCACTAATGGAGAATTGAGCCCCGAGCAAAAAATGAATCTTATCGTCAAAAAGGTTGGAGACTCAGAATTAACCAAACAAGGACTGCAGGAGCTGTACGATTTCAAGCAGCAGTACCCGGACTACGATGTAGACAGTAAGTTCAATAACATGACTCCACTTTTTTTAAATTATGTCCGACGCTCTCTTCATACTATAGAACAAGAAAGAAAAAATGGATTCACAAATTCCTCTAGTGTGCTGACAGCATCTGATATGAACAAGCGTCCCACAACTATGCAAGAGCATTTAGAACATATTAAAATGCTACGAATTAGATGCGGGCTGCCGGTTAACAACATCGCAATGAACAAGTCAGAAACCAAGGTGGCTGCATCCACACCCAATACGCAATCTGAGTCAGAAAATATCAAGTCGTCTTACGAACATGACGAAGCGTCAAACTCAACGGTTACAACCAACACTGAACCTGTTGGCAATGTCCCTGCCACAGCTCCATCCAATTCTCTTTCTGCCCGGCCTGCTTCCGCTTCGACAATGGAAAGTTTGAAAAAGAGATTAGAGAAAATTAAGAGAGATTCACGCAAGAGGAATTGACTCTTTCTGATTCAGAAACTTTTGAAGAATCACATTCATTTATTCGCTATTACTGTACTGCCATTTTGAGATGCCTCTTGACAAATTCTTTGCATTTCGATTTCAGGTGCTTTTTCATGCCTGTATAAAAACTGCTAGGCCTATAGCAATATAGGACTTTGATGTAGTGCTTTCACAATCTTCAATGGGTGTGTGTGGTATAAGGAGTTGCAGAGATCGGATGGGTCCCACTTTCAATAACGCTTCGAGTGTAGAACAATATAATTATGCCTCGTACGAGACCCGGCCCTGCGGTATAGGATCGGCGCATTGTTTTGGACTGTGACCTAAGCTGTTTCGGGCCTGAGCTGCTTGCGGGAGTGTGTGCCTCGTGAATTACGTTTCTGCCATGTGCGGGAATTTCGGAAATAAAACAGGGATTTTCTCGCGACAAAAGTAGGCTAATGCACGCTGTAGCGATGTATAGAGCAGAGAGTATGACCGCCGTATATGAGTCGGCTATGGTACAGGTATACTTAACCTCTGTCCTATAGCGACACAGCTCGGTCCTGACTTTCCCGTCCCTTGCAGTCCACACGAATAGTGATGGATGATCGAATCTTTATTCCTTAGCCTAATACACACTGACTAGTAGTCTAGTGGTTCCCTTTTCAGTAGGGCACATGAGTCTCATCAATACCAGTGCTTACAAGAGCTTAATATATACTAGTAAGGTGAGAGAGTTATGCAGAGCTAGTCATGCGTTTAGAGCATGCATAGCGTACAGACTTATAGGTATATTGGAGGTGTTCTAGGGCGTGGGGATCTCCCCTACAACGCTCTCTGGTGGATCGCGAATCTGCACAGTTGTGCCTAATCTCCCTGAGAGTGGAAGGAGGAAGCACGCATTCCAACTTCCTTCACCATCTTGCCGGGAAAAGACCCTGTATAGTGCAGACGTCATTGGTTTGGCCGATCGCTGGTAGGCTATGGTCTTATCTTATTGCTACCCGATGAGCCCATTCGTCTGGCTAGTGGACATTTCGGGCCTCGGGGCAACAGCTCTTGCCCCACATTAATTATTTGTAGGCCAAGTACAGTACGTTCGTCGTGATGGCCAGTCTTTGTGGAATATGGAAAGTCATGCATTGTCAAGACCAACCGACAACTTACGCCCAAAGCCCAACTTAAGGCGATCTTTACGCCAGATGCTTGCGCCGATCACAGATGTTCCGCTCTTGAAACAGCTGATTTCCGCATACCGTTTCGTTGCCAGCCAGCAGTCGACGTTCACACTGGAGACAGCGTTTTACGGGCGGCGGTGAGGTTGACTGTGTTTTCGCTATCGGAATTAAAGATGGTAACTATTTGACTTGTATTGCAAAAGTAATAGGGAATATGGTAGCGGTACCAGTCTTGATAAGAGTTATTCAACGCTTCAATGTTCCAGCTTTACGTCAATATCGAGAGTATTTGTAAGTATCATAATATGTCAGTTCATTAGGTGTCTCTGTTTGATGATATAGGCATTCACCTGCAGGCAATACTACGATCTGAACACATTTCTGCATGATAATTTGGTAGATAAGTGTGATAATTGAATTCTGATAACTATGGTAAAAGCTATTAGTCATATCCTCTTTCATTTACACCAGTACTTTGCATTTCATTGCGGATTATGCGTGATGTCTTTGGGATGGGATTTTGTTGGATATGGTAGCCTACCATTCATCACCTTATTGGTGTGAAATGGGTTTGGACCTTCGCTGGAACAATTAGATATGCCTAACGTAACGACATATTTTTTCAGATATCGGTACACAGTTCTTTTTCTGACCTTTCTCTTTTACACGTCATATCATCTGAGTAGGAAACCCATCAGCATTGTGAAGGTATGTGGAAATTTATCTACATATGATAACCCTAATCATGAAGTTAGTAACAAAGACTCGATCATAAGCAGAAATGAACCGTGTCTCTGCCAGGTGTCTGGATTTATACCGTTTTTACATCTAACGGAATTTAGTGTAATTTATAATGGTACCATATCACAATGAAACTATGGGCCTCATGCCTGTATTTTGGGTAGTCTATCCCTTATTATCTCTGATTCCGGTTTAAATTATGCAAAATTGGTTGTGTTGGCGTGGGTATCAAACTTGATCATTTCTGAGAACATGAACTGTAGTGGAGGAGGATCCATTTATGTTGCCCTTCGGACAATAAACTTAACATTAGACAATGTATAGGTTATATTGTGATACCAGTATTTTAATGTTTGCAAGTGAAAAACCTCATTACCTGGATTGATCCCAGCAATGAATGTAATACGTCTTTGTAGGGTGAACTTCATCGCAACTGTTCAGAAAATTCAACATATAATCTTCACTTTGGGTCACAAGCGGGTGTTGTGCTTCTGGATCAATTACCAGATATCGATAACAGTGATCTCTCGCGGAGTAGAAATGACACATGGTGTGACTGGAAACCTTTTGGTAAGGCTTAAAGGAGTCCTGTTTATACATCTTATCTTCATTTTGGAAATACAGTAGGCCCTACCTTCTCCATAAAGTAGTATAGGTGTGTTCTTTACAATTTTTTTGCAAAAGATAAGTTCTTGATATAATATCTTGTATTGACTATTTACATTTCAACCTATTTTCAGATCAAAAAAATTACCAGAATCTTTTCGGCGCATTAGACTATGCTTTCCTATTCTCATATGCATTATCAATGTTTGCAAGGTCAGTTGCCAAAGAATTTTCCTAAAAGACTAAGCTGTTTGACAATGTCTTGTGTGTTTTTATTTAAGTGGTTACATTGGTGAGCGTATGCCTCTCAGGTATTTTCTTGGATTTGGGATGATTATTTGTGGATTATGTACTAGCTTGTTCGGTATGGGCTACTTCTGGAACATCCATAACTTGGGATTCTACATTGTAGCACAGGTATGCTTTTATGTAAATCCTATCTATGCCTTCGGAGCCTCCGTTGTCGGCTGGCCACTATCACAGCAGATTGAACCATATGCTGTAGTAGATGGATTTTATGGTCAATGTAATTCCCTGTCCTCGGTAGTAGTAGCCTTGGCATAGTATAATAATTCTATTTTTGCTCATTGTTGAACATACGCATGGTGAATGCAGTACATGGTGGCCATAACTTGGACTTCTAGGCCTAGTCGTAATCATAATATGGAACTATGGATATTTTGTGTATGCATCTTAATTAAAACTGTCTACCACTGCAAAATTCCCGCAATCGGTTTGGCACATGCAAATTTTACTGCAAATTTGGACTTTGACTTCTCCCTTGCTTTGTTGTCACTTGAGTATTTACTTTATTCAGCCATTTTTGTCAGTCGTAATATGTCATGAATTTTTGGAATAAATATTATGGCAGTCAATGAATGCGCCAATTTTGCAGGTATTAAATGGGATATTTCAAACAACAGGATGGCCGGGTGTTGTATCGGCTGTTGGGAGATGGTTTGGTAAAGGAAGGTAAAGATTTTCTGTAGAATTGATTACCAGTGTGCGTTTTGACGTAATGAATTAATTTATTTACAGGAGAGGATTCATTATGGGGGTTTGGAATTCTCACACATCTGTTGGCAATATATTGGGATCTGTCATTGCGTCTAGATTTGTGCAAACTGCATGGGGGTGGTCGTTTGTAGTCCCTGGTATTATCATTTGCTGCATGGGAATTTTGTGTTTGTTAGCGCTTGTAGAAGGTATCATTTGTGAGATTGCGACTTCTAGTCTGTTCTTGATTAAGCTCATGATCGTTTTGTGTTCCAGAACCGCAAGACGTTGACTGTCAACCCCCTGTCCATGAAATTGTTACCGTTAATACATCTGGATACGAACGATTACCTACCTCAGATCAGGTTTGTTTGCCCATATACCGGTCACCCGATTGATCGTGCCAAATAGGAAAGAGCATGTCAGGAAATAAGGCCACAAATATATTCTTTACCGCCTAAGACAGGTCAATATTGAAAATGAATAAATGCGTAATGGCCTTCTCAATTTCTACCTGACTGATGCATTGTAATTTCACACCGTGCATTATAAACAGGTAATGCTTATCCTACACAATCATACCAGTACAGTAGTCATGTACTGTATAATATTTTCTGTGTAGGCAATCGATTGATTTTTCAATGTCAGTAAGCCTGCATCCTACGTGCTGACACTAATTATAACATTATACAACGATTTACTCAGTTCATACAAAGTAATTCAGCTTCGAGCATATCATGCAACACATCAAAATTTTGTTTTCATAGACTACAGATATCGAAGATGAGAAGAAAAATGTTGAAGTCGGTTCAAGTGCCGCACATAAAGTTCCACTCAATGGTGATGATGAAAATTTGAATACAACTGTCACAGAAGACAGTAAGCCGATAGGAATTTTAAAGGCCTTGACTATACCGGTATGATTTCATAGTCTATTGGTTATCTTTCCTTGAGCAGAAATGAAAAAAAATATTGTTTCAGGGCGTTGTGGAATTTTCACTTTCTCTTTTCTTCGCAAAGCTGGTCAGCTATACCTTTCTCTTCTGGCTGCCGATGTACATCAAATCAAGCTGTAAGTGACAGGCAAAGTAATTCTTCAACCTAGAACAGCTTGAGTTGCACGCTAACTATGTACCGTATCTGTAAAGCCCCTTTCTACATCCGTAACCAATTCCTAGTAGTCAGAAAGGAAAGCTGTAAATGGTCGATCCATATGATTTTGTTTTGCAGCAAGTCTGGATGCAAAAGACTCCGGTCTCATGAGCACTTTCTTTGATGTCGGTGGTATTGCGGGTGGAATCGCGGCTGGCTTGTGGTCTGACTTCACTGGTCAGCGTGCTTCTACGTGCGGGATAATGTTGATAATTGGAGCAGGAATGGTAATATTGTATCCATATTGTTTCTTATTTATTCATAAAATGATATTTCATTTAGATGTATTTGTACAATGCCTTTGGAAAAGTCAGCTCCACGCTGAACATCGTACTGTTACTAACTACTGGTGCATTTGTAAATGGTCCATACGCACTTATTACCACCGCTGTGTCAGCTGATTTGGGGACGCATTCAAGTATGATTTTCTTCTATTTTACGTATCCCCCCTATCTCCTCAGTGTGATTAGTTGTCAAGATTAAAACCTCTGTGAAGTGCGGCCTTGACTCAGTAAAAAGTTGACGCTTCCAGCTATACATTTTATTTTTCCAGTTCTCAGAGGAAATGCCAAAGCTGTCGCGACAGTCACAGCTATTATTGATGGGACAGGGTCAATTGGTGAGTTGATTGATCAACTGGTCTGATAATATCTTGTAATAAAATTTATGCATTTAGGTGCTGCCATTGGACCCTTACTCACTGGACTTATTGCTCCGAAAGGCAAAGGCTGGAATAATGTATTTTACATGCTAATTGCTTCAAATATCGCTTCCCTCTTGGTTTGTATATTGCCAGAGATATTCTATGCAGTTTGTCAACACTTTCATGTCTTTTCACAGCTTCTTACGCGACTCATCATCAAGGACATAAAACTGTGGCTCATTAATAAAAGATCTGAACCCAGGTAGCATGTCATTACGAATCCAATCCAAACGGTTAGCCTCTACTTTTTACAATGTTGGTCCATATGTTTCAATTTTTGGTATGTGTTCCCATTTAATATCGCAATCCGTTGACAGATAAACCATTTCCTTAGGGTTTCTCGCATACATGCCGACTGACTGATACCAGTTCGCTACAAAGGTATATTTTTGGTGCCATACCTAGTATTTGTCTCGCGAAGCATGAAAAATGTTGTGCGTGTGATGCAGTCTGTATTTGCGTATAATTCGTCCATTGTTGAACAGTAAAGTAGTGAATCTGTTACATCGTGACAAAGTCAATCCGTCTTGTTTGAATAAGAGGATATGTTTAAATTCTTCTTTCGTTGGACTAGACGTCAAGGTGGCTCACATTTATATATTGTTGGCATTGGTGTTTTTTCTTACTACATACAGTAAGCCCTCACCGGAAGACACTGTGATATGATACATTCGTACACACTACTTGAGCATTATGATGCGCGTTTGCGGGCTAGGCAAGGAGCCTCTAGGTGTCCCCCATCTGCATTGTGGCTATACCCATTGTGTGGGTTGTCCAGCGGGGAAGCTACAGTCCTCATGTACCCTGGTGTTACAAATCCCACTGTGTTGATCAGCGATGAATAGTGGCCTTGTATTTTGAGTTGGCATGATGTGTGACTATTCAGCCCTTATTTATGTGTTACATCGTAGTAGTCATTTAATTGCTTTCAAGGGAATGAGTTTGTTCACACCTGTCTGGGTATCACACTTCACCAATACTTTCTTTTGCAGGAGAATCTCAAGCCATGGCAACATAGCTACATAGTTATGCACCTACTTCAAGACTCTGGTCTTAGAAACTGTTCTTATCCCTGTACCTGCTTTGACAGCGCAATTTTAGGACTTGCTTAGAAATGGATGTGCAATTTTGTTGATTCGTTTGTGTTTTAGTAAATGATACTCGCTTGAGCCAGTAGCACTGTGTTGCACGACAACAGATTATGCATACCGCGAACCCTGATAACTAGCCCTTGCTTTACTAGCAACTCACCAGGATTGCTAGCCGTCACTTATGGATCACACATAAACACGTTGAGCTGTAACGCACCCTATCCATGCGGCGCAGCAAATTCGAGTACACTGGTTTTTATAGCTGAGCAAGTCTCACCCCTGTACCTACACTGCCTGTTGTATGACACGAAATGTTCGCTGCACCGTTATATTGCTACAGGCTCCATTATGGACGGGACGGTCTTCCTCTGCCCAACCAACCAATTTGTGGATCACATAGAATGCAAATAGCCGACCTCCCCAGTAACCGTTTCCTGCCCCGAGCTGCAGGCATTTACAGCGATCTCATATTACTGATCTACGATGCTATTCGCAGCATCTTGTCCCAATTGCTTTCTGATTAATTTGCACTGAGCCGCATAGTTAAAATTTTGCCATGACAGCACAGGCATGTAAAGTGTAATACTTATATAAGCCATGCACTATGTTCACTATTATGGCCACTGACTAACTACTCTTCAGTTGGAACGAAATCACCATAACAACATGCTGGATGAAATGACCAAAATCAACAGTCCAGTAGTATACAACCATGGCATTCACGACGGCATGTTGCTAGTAACAACAAAGTGGTACACAGAATGTAAAATAAGCAGTGTCAAGAAGGCCTGTCCCACGCTTCATCGTAGGGCATATAAAAACAACATGGAGCATCCACATATGCGTATCGTCAGGTATTCCGCAATTCAGATGTATCTGTTCTTGACTGATTGTCAGTGAAGTCGCCAAGCTCAATCCGCTTCCATCTTGGATACATAATCTTCAAGCTGCTTATCCAACTCCTCAGCTGAAATGTCTTCCTTGGCCTGCCTACCCCGTCCGCGGCCCCTTCCTCTAAATCCACCACGACCTCTTCCGCCTCTACTAAAATTCCCACCTAAAAACGATGATTAAATATTTCAGCTTATGCTTATAAAAATGATACTACAAAATGTAACAGCACACCTTGATTTTTTTGACCAACTCGTCCATTTAGGCTGCCACTAGTGGACCTTTGGCTACCATCATTGGCGTCGACGAGTGTAATTTCCATCGCTCTACCATCCAAGGGAACCCCATTGTATTGTCGCATAGCCTGCAGTAACAAGTAACTTCAGCTATAGTCTCAAAGCGAAACACGGGAAAACTGTGCATGGTACCTACCTTCAAAGCATCTGCCCTACGTTCAAAGATTACATCAGCAGAACCCAGTGATCTGCCTGAGCGATCGTAATGAATGGCTGATTTTCTCATTGCGCCAAATTCAGAGAAAAGCTCTGTTATGTCTTGATCCGAAACGCCAAAATCAAGATTGCTAACTAGCAACTTTCCAAGTCCACCACCACCGGCAATGTTTCCCCTGTAAGGAAATCATGCAGTTTTCAAAGTCTGGACACCTCATTCAGGATAAAACACGATTTTTTATACTGCTGGGTCACCTCACCAATCACGCTTCAAAATGAGCTCACATGTTTTACATTGGTGTGCTTTTCCATTGTCAAGGCTGCAGGTCATAGAGTCGGTAATCTTGTCATATAGCAAGACATGGAAAACAGGCATTACCATTTGGCTCGGAACTTGCAAGTTGCACAAATAATCTTCAAGTTCATTTTATTAAGGGAAAAAATGTAAATTTTGTAAACACGATATATTATATACCTGGTACGCCTGATTGGAGCGCCTCCACCACTATACATGTCATGATCCCATTTGTCTTCTGGCACTTTATCTGATCGTGTGTATGGTGTTGGCCGTCCTCTCCCTCTGCCGCGTCCTCCATCTCCTCTGTTGCCTGGAATGATTGATGATTCAGTATTATTAAAAATGTATAAAGTATGTGACTAAATGTTATTAACCAACCTCTTCCCCTAGACCGACCACCGGAGCCACGACTTCCTCTACCTCGTCCGCCACCTCTTTTGTCCTTGGTCTGTTTGATGATGTCGTCCAGCGATAGATCAAGTTTGTCTCCCATTGTATCAAATCAAAATTCCTAATGTATGAGTATTGAAGATGTTGGCCGTTTGACCAAAGATTAGGCAAATACTAAGAAACAATTTCGGGATGATTCCCATTGACTTCACGGTTTTGTTGCCTGCTGACGTACTTCAGCGTTTAGCCAAGATCTCCAAACACTGGCAATACGCCAACACCACAGCCGCAGCAACTGTCGATGCAGGCCACATCCACGATTTCAGAGAAATCTGCTGTAACAGCCAACTCTATTCCGAACCAATCAACACTCAGCAGAGAACCGTTGTTGCTCATGCTACAAGAAACCATAAATCCAAAGAAAACCAACAGTCCAGGTTGGTTAACTGACATAGGCTGTGTTGATTTTGACTGATCAAGGCACACTTGTCTTGGTAAATAAGTTATCACCAAGTTAGCGCTCATAAAGTTCAACAAATAATTTCTCAAGCGATTCCGGTTGAATTCCGATTGATAAGCCACTGACAAAAGGAAGCTCAAGCTATTACGAAATTGCGTGAAGAAATCATCTTTATCTCTGGTTCGCTGTCACATCCATCCGAGATGGCCGAACAATTTCGACTAACAATCCATGATTTCCGTCATCCAGGTTGCGAACAGGGCCATAGTACTTCATTCCTATACTTCTCACAGCCAACGAAAGAATAAGCATCGATACAATCAGCACACACCCGCACCTCTGACATAAAAACGCGAGTCCAGCAGATTACTAGCACGCCACACGTCATAAATAGCCTCATAGCAGCCCGCATTGACGCGCTGATTTGATTGGACATTTCAGATACCGCGAGTAACGTAACGCAGATAGGAGAAATACGGTTGGCTTTGACTTCTCTTTCTTCTTGGCGCTTTCTGTTGCCGAGTTGACAGTTTCCTGTCCGGTAATAATGCTTCTTGCCTTGACTTTGTAATTTCCGACTTGTTCCAGCATAGAATGTCATGTAATGTAGAATGTAACGTGATTTCATTCTTGTGATTACATTCTATGGTTCTAGCAAAGGCGGTAATTCACGTCACATGACATTTCATACAGTACAAATACAATCGCGCTCTGGTGCTGAGCCTTCAGGTTTGGTGGTTTATGGGTTTAATATTCACTGAGATGAATGCTTTATATACAGTATATAATACCTACCTTTCTTTGTGCTGGCTAGAGTGCATTCAACTCTCGCGCGCCAAATGTGGTGGAAGTTTTCATATGTTCAATTTTTTTCACTGCGAGAGACACAGATGTAATCTAATGTAAACATTATATATCTATGAAGAGACTCTTCGGAGTCTCTCAACTGCAGGGCGCCAAAGTCAATAAAGGCGCAAGCGGCAGGTGGAGCTCGCTTGCCATGAAAGCTTGTCGACCACCGCCGTGTTTTAATTTCAATCATTTGTTGCGCCGTTGGCCTCTTCGCATTTCATTCGTCGCTTGAAGACGAGTCAGATCTGCTTTATGCGATGCTGTATGTGCATTTATCCGAAATTTGTCCTACTACAATATTTATCTGCTGTGTTAAGGCAAGGATCGCGAAGGGACAAGTCTTGAACTCAAAACAGCAAATGTTTTTCAGCCCAATGATTTTGGTAGGGTAGAGCAGAGGCATAGAACGGTTGTTTACAGCACTGCACTAGCTTATTATTTAGTCCTGACCTAGCCTACCCTGTAGTCTTTGCGGATAACAGAACGTCAGCCTGGTGAAGGCTCCGTGGGAATTTAGGATTTGGATTTATATATTTCGAACCAAAAGGATGACGGACAACGAATCAAATTATTCCGAACTCACTAACAGGTGAGTGCAAGCCCTACATCGCTACATATTCCGCTAATGGCTGATAGCCCACGCATTTTTAATTATGAAAATAGCCAGCAACTTTGCATAAAAGTAGAATATGAGGCTAAATTTGTGCTGAAATTTAGATCTGAAAGAAAACCAAGAAAACACAGGTCGTCCCATGGACGAAGCAAACGACATAGAAGCCAAGGTAGCACGCACGGGATTGAAGACAGTGGAGGTTTGTGTGTTTGCACAGGTGGAACTGACATGGCGAATAACTAATTGAATGGCAGAATTTTAAAATTTTTGAAAATTCTGTTGTTTGCTGTGAGATAAAAATTGGATTTAGTTACTTTTAAACAAAATCATGGCTACCATATGTGATTTATAATATCCAAGGTTTACTCAACAAAATTGCCATTATAGGTCTACATAGCAGCTGGATTCGGGGGTGTGGGCCTATAAAACATTGATTCCGTAGGCCTATAATAACTGGTTTTTGTGTGAGTGTGAGAGTTAGGGGCGCAGTGGAATGCCTATGTATATGGTTTAGTGTGTACCATAACTAATAGTTGAAATCAGAATGAAAGTAATTTCGAGTGGACTTACTGTACTTCATGGGCTAGTGGTTTCTTGGCAACCTGTTTACCGGTACATGCCTCAATTTTCTTGAAAAGGGTTAATAATTTGCCTTCAAAGACATAGGTCTCATTGCATGATTAAGATTTTGCATGCCATAATAAATTTCTTTTAGAAAGACGATAGTATTTGGTAAATGAATTGGAATCGCTTTTTAAGACGATAACGATGTTTGATTGCAAGTTAATTAATCATTCTGCTAGCATATTTTTCTACATTTATTCTTCTTCCAATTGCTACGATCTCAAAGCAACAACGCCTATATGTCAGTTTGCTTTGTCAGCACGCTTGCCACCTCTGTTTCTTTATTTTGTGAAATTTTTAATTCTAATCTTATCATCCAAACATTTTCATATGGAATAGACTAAATACTGTAGACATTAATTTGTCAAGTTGAACTTGCGTAAGCCTTGACATAAGAAGGAAGGAAGAATGATAGCTTGTTATTGTCTGCCATAATGGTTTGCAGACAAAGGATGTGAAAGAACTATAAACTTATTAAATCAGTGCCGAACTCTTAGCAGAAAACCACTCTTGCATGCTAGCTAGTCCACAGATATGGTAATTACGGATTTGTTACTATTTGGACACAGTAGACAAATTCAATGCTGTCTATTCATTATGCAGTCTGACTGATCAACTGTGAGAATAATTCCATTCCACCAATCGTGAGAATAATTCCATTCCACCAATCCGTCATGTTTTGTGTTCTGAGTGGCTCTGACCACCATATTCCAAAATGACTTGGTCCATCGCTTGCGACTGAGAGTCCGAGACAACTAAAGACTTCCAAATTGTTGAACGGTGAGGCCGGTTAAGTTCAATGTGGCTCTTTCAACATTTGGGGTTGCCAATCCTTGATTTAGGCGTAGATTTGTGTTGGTTTAACCTCTAATACCAATTCAATTTTTTATGGAGAAATGATCTAACAAAGAATTTTATTAAAAGTGGCTTGGAGTAATTTTCTGTTATTATACTGGTCCAATTTGAAGACAGACAACTGGATTACATGTTTGGATATTTGCAGGAGAAAAGACAGTCACCATTCGTACGCCTCCACTTGGAGAAAATAATAGAGAGGACGATGTTCATATCGATATGCAGGTAAGGTACCTCTACCTGATTTTTTTTTGTCATGTAACATCCACTACATATGAATCTAAACTTTCCATGAAGTGACAATTGTTGGTAGGG
This sequence comes from Botrylloides violaceus, assembly GCA_030412335.1. Taxonomy (NCBI): domain Eukaryota; kingdom Metazoa; phylum Chordata; class Ascidiacea; order Stolidobranchia; family Styelidae; genus Botrylloides; species Botrylloides violaceus. The sequence continues at coordinate 675,979 of JASFYC010000039.1, forward strand.
CTGTAGGGCAGTACCATTCACATCTTCTGCTGCCTTGGTTTAAATTTGCAAAGTTTTTGGATATCCCACTTATTTATGATGATGAAAAAATTCATGGCTTCATCAACAAAAATTGGATACTACAGTCTGCAGTTATTCATCTCAAATGTATTATCGGCAATCGTGGATTTACTCGCAACTCTTATTTCACCAATGTTTTAGGTCACATTCATGGTTGTAGGGCTATTATATTTCCTTAACAGTTAGGTATGTCTGGGACGGTGTGCTTTAACTGTCCAGCATAGTCAACAGATGAACTGTCAGTAAAGTTAAATGCTCATTAGGCTAGACTTAAAAATAATGTCTATACATGTGTAACCATGAAAAGTCACATTGTTGAGTAGGGGTTGCTGACATGTTAGTTGAATGTTGTAGCCTATTAATTGCCAATATCTGCCCACTCGGATTTCCCAGCAGTTGAATGTAATGGTATAGCCCGATACAAGACCATTCTTCTGGGTGGAATAATTTCCTCTGGTGCTTGTGTACTATATGAAGTTTGATTGAGAAATGCTGCTTTCTCGATCAATTCAACGTGTTGAGCTAAGTCGAGAGCAGTGCTTGCCATAAGTTAGGGTTTTTAACTACTTGTAGCATTCTCCTCGATAATATCATATTATGAGAGCAACATTGTATAACTATAACTAGACTATAAGATTTCTGATACATTCGTTTCCGTAATCACTGAAAGTTATCCAAGTACTGAGGTGCTCGTTTAAATAGTTGCGGGATTGTCGGCTTTGCGTGTTAGAAACTCTGAAACCCGTGTTTCTCCGCCTGTATCATATTCGTCGTAAATCATACAAGTCTTAAACAAACAACGTACCGTGTTCAGTTACAGAGAATCTTGTCGCGTTGGACGTGATGTATATACCATGCCATAGTGTTGTCTGGATTTAGTAGCGTCAACACCGCGCACAGTGGTGAATTCCAGGACTTCTCACACATACGCTGGCTATATGCAGTATGCAATACAGATGTGAAAATCATCAGGCAATGACGCACACTTATTATGATCAGTGCTGGCAGTGCTGCTACCCATTTTCAAACTCCTATCAGTACGGTACACTTTTTACTTTGTTGAATCAATTCACAAGAGTGAATTTGGGTTGTCTCAACGCCGGCAGTACCGTGGGATACGTTTGCCTCATTGGGCGGTTGGATCGCAAAACAGCGTTGAGCGATAGCCAAAACTCAGTATTCCTTACTACGATCGTACCATGGGAATATGCTTTTTCGTTGAAGTGTACTTCTATTGTCAATCGGAGAGAGACAGATGGCTGCTTATCGTTTCGCAGGCGTATTGCGAAAATCACGTCTTTGTATCGATATGCCCCCACGCTGAAAGCGTCAATGTTCTTTCTATATATTTATATACATGACGCTATTCCTGCGAATAAAATTCCTCGTCTGACATTGGCAAGCGTGTTCTATTGTTGCTAAACTTCAACGCGGATGAAATTACCGGGTTCTTTGTGACGATTTTCTTTATTGAATTTCGAGTAGTTCAACCAGATGCTGGCCATGTGTCTCGGTTTTCACCGATTCTCAGGGACATCTCAACGCTGTCTTTAATCCCCATGGCACTGCGCCCATTCTATTCACAAAGCCACCTTAATCATATTCTTAGAAAAAGGTAAATCTTCAAATCTATGTGATACTTCTAACTTTGTGAGGCCGTGAGGCCAGGTCCATTAAATGAATGCTGGGATGTTTTGATTTAAGGTTGAAATTCTATGCGCCATGTAGCTTCTATTCAGTTGATTTTGTGTGAAACAATGGCTCTTTTTTTGAAGTGAACCAGTTTGAATGATCAGTGATCACGGCTTATTTTTTGTCGTTGTTGTTTTTAATTTATTTCATTTACAATAGGGCCGCTCAGGTCATGAACGCCAGCCATGTCAATGCTTACAGTATATACGCGATGTCGAATAGTCCATATTTGCGGTTTATAGTCCGGAACATTGTCGCAGTCCTCCTGCCGCGTTATATGCAGACCAATGAAAATTGGGGTTCTGAGTTTTAAGTATTTGCCATGCTACCCAGTTCAAACACTAACGTAGACGGTTGGGATCGTACCGTTGCTGTATGAGGCGAACACACATAGCGATTGGTTTGCTCGTTGCGAACTGTTTCTCTATCGCCCGTTTCATGCACGTTCACGAATGGGATTTAGCGCGCGACCGCTAAATGTGATATCGCTTGTGAACAACTCGATGGCATTCATGTTAGATTCATCACACTGATGTATATTTCATTGCAAAGGATGAAAGATATTTGCCGTCGATGCCGATAAGTCACTTACTTGGGCCGTCGTAAATCATTTCCATCGGGTATGCACTGTTGGATAACTGCTGCTCACCGTTGATAAACACCTGCTAGCTAGTCCTTCATGTCTATACAATATTTGGACTGTTCATGCTGAGTGATTTGAGTTTGAAGTTCCATTGAGGCTGGAGACTGGTCTTTTACAATGGTCTTTTCGCAAGACGTTCCTGTTGCTTATAATTAGAAATGCTTACGCGAGCGATTAGGAATTTCCGCGCTCGGCTAGTTTTGGTCCGTATTCGCCTGTACATGGATTCCGATTTCTAACGACTGTACGCTTCGAAAATTTCATCTAGGTGAGAGTGACTTAGCAGCCTATTTACAAAACTTTGGCAGATCATCTTGCTTTGATGAGTCTTTATTAACTGACTGCTAGTAAAACGATTTTCTGTTGTTGGCCGACCGCCCATTAGCTAAATTGATTTTCAGATTGTTTGCTGTAGCAATTAAATAAATATATACCTGCCCACTGTCGACTACTACCGCGCTGTGTGATTTGACAAGTGTGAATAAATTACGGTCGTATAGTTATTGCTGATATGGTAACACGAAGTATCTTATTTCATTTGGAAAGCATCGGGCGGGGACTTTTTGAGTAGTTGCCCGCCCCTATTGTCACCAGTTGTTGTAAAGTTTTGTTCTTGGCGGTTTACTAAACAAGTTGACTAGCTTACACTTTAAACCACTAGTATTCAATGAATATCGCGAACATACCGGCACAGTGAACTTATGTTCAAAGTCTCATCGGAGCTGTATAGCTTACGTTATGACGATATGTTTATGAAGGATCGCGGGAGCCGCAATATCTAGATTGTATTTTATAAGCAATAATTTTCGACTTCTGCGCCCGGTTTATATTTGGTAATCCGCCTCCTGGGGGTTGTTACTTTACTGGAGCTAGCGGAAGCAACGTTCGTATCGTAATAGTCTCTGTCGCTGTGTATTGGTGCTTAATTCGGAATGACCTCCAGATGCCATAGTTCAAATTAGGATTTGCAATTAACACGCCAGCGTTGTGGCTTACTTATTATGTGCGCTTCGCAAGCGACCCGTCGTCACAAACGGAATAGAGATGCTAATTGGTTGGCAATTATGTACGTCATCCGTTACCAAACAAATGTTACATCCGTGGTTCGGTTACTCCTTGATTCCATTGTTTTACCAATACTTAACGTCTTACGTTAAGTACCGTATACAGTTTATCCCGAACCCTAGTGTTTTCATTTTCGAATTGGGTTCATCGTTTGTTATTAAGCTACAGTAGTATAACCCACGGTAGTGACACCCGTTTTGTCTTCTGTTGTGTTGATGCGATGCCCATAGTTTCTCCTCATTTGTTTTGGTCTCTTTCTTGCTTCTAATGCTGTTATGTTATGTCATGGTCAATGGTCGTCATCGCTATAGATTCAAGGTGATTCACCACCTTTACCGGTATTGTGATTGCGTGAATCAATAACTGTACATTTGATGATGTTAAGGGGAAGAAGTCTGAAGGTGCAACCCTGAAACTTTCACGGTATCCATCGAACGTATTGGTGTTCGCAAATAAATTGTCGGAATACTGATATCTGCCACAGATTTTCGACGGAGATTAACCGTTTACTGTCAAGAGTTCTCTAGCCGTGAAACTCTTCACGTAATGTTTGGCTTCACGTAGTAGGGTTTAGATCGTTGGTTACGGTCGATTGATTTCAAGTGGTATTTAAGTGTCTTGTCGAGAAAGCGTATCCATGTTCGTCAGAATCGGAACATTCTTCCGCTCATCACGGCGCGTAATTTCACCCACGCTTATTTGACGCGAAAGTCGTCAATTTGTTTGGATAATCTCGGTAAGGTGAGCGATTAGCCGTTTCCGTTGGCAATTTCTCAATCTGAATTCATAATTCTAAGCAATATAGTGGCGAATCATCTGCGACTGCAAACTGTGACTTTCTAGGTGTATATATAATACACCCGCTCAGAGTAGATCGCATAAGGTCGTCCTCTATTGCTAATGTGATTGTGACCATGGCCTACTTTAGAGTAGGCCATGTTGTGACGCTGAATGTTTATGGCATGATTTGCCTACCATTCGTTCGATTAAATTACCCTTCTAGCTTCCTTATTCTGAGTCAAATTATCTAAAATATTCAGGCGTAATCGGATTGCGTTGCGCGTTGTTTGCCTTTATAATTCTCGATGTAACCGGTCACGTTGTTTGCGCTTTCGTGTTGGGATAAACTTGGAGTAAATTCCTTTCAACTTAAGCATCTGATAGTAGATAATGTACAATAAGGCGGTTCTTACTTATGATGACGGATAGAAAATACTCAACTCGATGTAATATCTATCTCGTAAACTAGTCCGGCTGCCATGTATGGGCATTGGTGAGAAATAGATGAAGTTTGGCATGTTCTACCCGAAATGAATAAAAACTTCATAAATCATTATGTAGGCGTAATTTCAGTAATTAAAGCTGTCAAACCCGGTCTTTTGTTGGGCTGTTCCCTGCTGATTTTATAAAATATATATAAAAGAATTGTCAATTTACTTCAAACAATTGTTTTACCTACATCATAATATTTGTATGGTCGCGGGTCATTCGACTCCACTCCTGTCAAGATCACTATAAATCATAACCCACATAATTCAATTTAATGACTTTCAATGCCACCGTTTGGTCGCAGTATGCCGATATTATTAGTGTAATAGCGCAAAAAATTCTCTTAGTGAAACTTTCTTAAGGTTGAGGAATACCGCATGAACAGCATGTTAGGTCACCAATAACGAGACTCGCTTGCTTTGAATCAACCACGCGAAACGCCAATCACCGGTGCGGCGCCCTGAGAAATTTCGAGCGGCTAATTTCTTTCAACGCTGAAACACTGCGATCTTTTTAATCTTCAGCGTGATAACGTGTCGGGCATTTTTCTGAATTAGCAAATTTCGTCATCAAGTGCAAAGTGCGCGTTCTAGCCATTCTAGTTCACTACGCGGATCTTGTCTCAGTGATAGAGAAAAGAGTGCGGCGCACCGGAGTATTTGATAGTGTTTATACAATTGTCTACTCTTTTACACGGAGCGCCAGTACGTACATACACATTGGGAAGCACGTCCTTCAAAACTACTTCATAGCTTGGGAATTCTTCCACTCTTGCAAGCACGCCGTACCGCTGCGCCATTATAACACAACAAATTTTCAAATTACTTGTACATTTTTATGCCTTGGCGAAGCGCGCTGTGTGATACATTGCACAACCAACGGTTTATCACCATTGAATATATATAGCGAAAGACTACCCGCCGTGAAGCGTTATTTACTTGTGGAAGGCCCTTACTATCGTGGTTGTTGGTATGGCATTTCCCGCGTCTGTATTATGATAAACAGCGTTTTCCGACGCTGGTTTGATTCCGATTCGCAAATATTTGCGGTTCGGAGCGTTCCGAATTTTCATCTGTATAATTTTCAAGTTCCTGTGAATCGTAACCCCGCGCGCCCGATTCTGCCTTCTCCAGTAAATTTTACCCGAATGCTAATATACGCGCGTGATTGTAACGGTTATCAATTCGTATGAAAGCATTGGGTATAATCCGCTTATCCAGATAACGGACTTGCCAGAATGCGGCGTGTTGATAGATTCAATTTAAGGGCCGTTCACACAATGCCAAGCAGATGCAAGATTAGTGTATCGATTTGTCAATTATATCGCGCAAGATATTATTGAGCGCAAACCAGAGAAAGGTACCGGTACTGCAATTATATTACTTGCGGGGAAACTCACTGCGGGATTATTTGTCAAACTACTGCTACTGATGACATTATTCTGTCATCTTGTTGAGGGCGGGTGTTCTCCTCCTAAAATACAAAAGAGGCCGGTTCGCGCTAACGTTGTCACGGTGCTGGAATTGTTGTCTTTACTGGGTATTTTACCTTGACGTCTTGACATGTTGAAAAGTTTCCATGCTTCAGTAGTGTTGAATTTAATAATGCTCTATTATCAACGTTGCGATAGCCATTGCTTTATAGCAAATGGTTTGCTATTCGATTGCCTGTCTTTCAGCACTTTCGCGTTTCAGGTATATTATACACTATTGACCTGGGATATGTGAAGCAACTTTTGGGAGGATCCCGTGACGTTGCTCCCGAAAATATGCGGTTTGTGTGTTTGCGATCGTATCGGCTGGAAAGCGAATTGAAACTACCATCATGTAGTCTCTGATGTGTTTTTTATGTTTCGTGCTTTGATAAAGTCGATGCCTAGATCCTAGCGGTCTACTCAATGCAGTAGAAATTTCATGGTAATTTTATACTGGTGGGCTGATAAAAATCAAGACGTCTGAAGTTGCCTGTGTAACATCATCTCCAGTTTGCCTGAAGGCTTCAAGTGTAAGATCGTAACTATAGCAACAACTGTTACTTGCGTTTAGATCCTCTGACAGATAACCTTGAAACGACATAGTACCATTACCTTGACATTCGACGCTTAAATCTATCCGTCCGAGTCACATTTGTTAATCGTCTTTGATTGTTGTTTTCAGGATGACAACTGGGGCGAAACGAACACATTCATATCCGGGACGACGGATGTTACTATTCTCAGTGACGAATCCGGCGCTAAATTCAGAAAGGTAAGCTGTTAAACATGACTGTATTTGATTCTTGGCCAAACTTTCGGAAATGATATCAAAATGGTTACCGATGCGGTACACTTCTCTTCTCTCATCTATTGTGCTAAAAATGGGTCGACGAAACAAAACCAGTGATGACGCATGGCCTACTTTAGGCCATGGATGACGTCTAACTTCGACAAGGCGATTTAAAACGTTACACGCTATTCCATGCCGAGTTGGATATATAATATTCTAGTGGCCCTGAGGCATCTCCTTTTCTTGATACATTAGACAAAGGCGTAAGAGTAACTGTTTTCACCCTTAACCGAGCCCTTGCCTATTCGAAAAGTTAACCGATAGGCCTACTACCCCTTTTCTCATGTAATAAAAATAGTTAATTTTCAACACAAAACGGTAAGGATTGCCTGACAAATCTAATCTGAATTATAATGGACTACATGAGTTAACATTCTGACGTTGTGTTATAGGATTTGGAAGCATCAATTGGATTTCGTGATTTTGGTTTCGTCGCCACCGTCATCCTAGCGTTTATTTCCTTTGTTAGTCCAATTGCCTTTGTTGTTCTGCCAATTTTACTGGATTCTATTGGCCCAAGTAACACTTCTTGTAACACCCCGTGTCAGGTAGGTCAATATGGTCTTTTAGTTACCTGAAGCGTTAAACTAGCTATTGCGTTTGTCTGTTTTACAGGGTGCATTAATCAGTATGTCGTTCAAATTACTCATACTTTTGGTCGGTTCGTGGGCGCTTTTCTTTAGGAGGCCGAGGGCGAGCATGCCAAGAGTATTCTTATTCAGGTGAGCTTTTCCCGTGCGTTGTAATCCTTTGTCATATGGTTTAATTACTACGCATTCCATGACCGGCAACATCGAATACGATATTTGTATTAGTACCCAAACTATTCATGCTTGGCGATAGCTTGATGGATTTTTGCTCTGTGATATCATTGGATCAATTTACATTACACGGGGTACATTTCAAAATGACGTTGCGCGAAGAGATGAGTCACCACGGTCAGATGTACTTCGATGCCGTGTTTGTATAATTCACCCCGTCCTGCCGGATACATTCCACTCGGTAGATATTAAAATGACAATGTACAATATTTACGTGGTACCTTACGAAGGGAGTAGGGATCACTTTCGCCTGATGTGTTGGCCTGTTCGATTTATCCATCCTTTATACACATTACACACGTGAATAATGTTGCTGTTTTGTCACGCATACGCACACTTCGATGCAATATTCTTGCGTCATCTTTCGCTCCGCTTTGGCCCGTACTACAGTGAAATTGGATTACTGTGCTGCGGCTCTTTTAGAGCTTGATTACGAAAATTCACGGATTAAAACTGTTTTATTTACGCGTTTAGAGCACTTGTTATGAGCTTGGTTCTAATGATAACCGTAACGTACTGGCTATTTTATGGAGTGCGAATTATGGACAAAGCAGTCGCAGACAGCGGAGGAGTTCAATATCAGGTTAGTCTGCTTGTTACTTGCTACGACTTTGCTCTCCCTCTCCCTAATTAGTGGATTTCAACTGGATGAAATTTCAATAAAAGCTAACTGTGCACAGTGCAACTGTTATAATAACATCGTAACTACGTAGGGGATTCATTATCCCCTCAAATGTCCAGGAAAATCGTGTGTTATTGTCACAACCAGAATCGGTTACCTATAATACGGTACCGTAATATCCTCTTGAGGCGACCTGAGAATCTTCTGTCAATATTGAATTTCTATTACGTATCTTGATTCAGTTGGCAATAATCATATTCAATTTGCGATATGTAGGCGCTGTACTCACGTATGGGTCAGATGTACAGCATACAGTCATGTCCGTAGGCCAACAACATACTATCATACATCGATACATGCAACTAACGGTATCGCGTTACTGCGCACAACGATCACAATTTCCCCCGGCACGGTCTATCTATAATTCTATATCGTCATCTATCCGTACAATATTCAAATACAGTAGAGTTGGTCGGCGGAGCGTATTTCAACTTCTTGAAACGGGCAAGAAATAGATCCGGTCTAGACTTATCTTCGGTATGCCTCGCTTTGATGATTTCCAAAGTTGACAGTTTTTGCAGCTTCGTAATTTTGAATTCTGACGCCCTGTATGGTGTTCCGTTCACCTGATCGATCCTATCTCTTGTACAGTACATCTGGCGTTAATGATCTTGATCTTGCCTCGCTATAATTAGTGCGTGGAAGTAAGCGCTTAATTTTTTACCCGTTGCCTGTAATTTAGCAAATTCTTGTATCAGATAAAGGTTGGGCGATAGGGCTATATTGTAGGTAGAAGCAAGCCGTACACGAACCTCTTCGTGTGAAAGTATTCTTGCTGGCTTATGGGCATGGCTTTACGTTAGCTATATGTTGTTGTCTGGATTGAGTGATGAATTGAGTTGTAATCTAGATCAATAGATCGCATATTATGTCTTCTAACTAACCTTTAGCTTGACCGTTTCCTTTATTTTCTTTACCGGCTTTGTTACTGCTCTCAACGTTTGTTCGGGATATCACAATATGATACTCGAGTTTAAAGCACCAGTGCTTAGCTATGTTGGCTTCGTTCTTAGTAACAGTATATTAAGTTAATTTCGAAGATGCTATTGGATACGCAATGACTATCCATCCTTCTTGATATTTATAACGGCGATCATTCCGATTCCTTAATGATAAACACTTACATGTCGTCTGCTTTTTCTAGGCGTTCTGTACATTGTTATATAACACGGTACTGCAATTAGTATGTGTGATTTGGTGTTAAATGCTGTGACTGGTGAGGTATCTTGACATGGGGACCTGTGTGCTTTTTATCCTATACCTTGCGACCGGCACAGTTAAATCGAGTGACAACAGTCGCAGCAGTCGGTGGAAACCTATAGATTGATAATTCTTCGGGAAAGCCTTCGATATATTTTCTCTCTAGACGGCTCACTTTCTCCGACGCACCCGTATATTACGTGAATCGCATGCAATCAGAAATCACCTGGATTAGGCGATTCTGAATTTTTTTTGCGAAGGCCTTTGTTGTGAATTCCACACATTCTTTCGTGGAATATCGCTTGTTGATGTCGATTTTCACTACAACTTAAAAGTGTAGGATCGTTACCGTTCACGGCGTTGCGAATACCTCCAGCTCATTGACCTTGAAGTCTTGGTTTATATCAATTGTCGTAGTGAGTGTAGACGTGAAGATGAAAAACTCTGCTGGAATTAATTGTTGGCAGTCCCTTCTGGAATCCAAATTACTTCTAAGTTATCTGGCTATATCGCCTGGGGGCGGGGCTATGTGCTCATACCTCAAGGATGCGATAAGCTGGTGATGTAAGAAGAAAATTCTCATAGCACGTCTCTTAAATTTTGACAGCGTATATGCTTAGCTCTTCTTGGACTTTTGTATTTGTGCTATGCTATATTACAGACCAGTTTATGTTTCCGGTGGATTCTTTATATTGTAGTGACCGTTTATGCCAGCTATAAGTGGCTACTACTTAATGCATAATTCATATCCATCAGCTATTAAGTCGAATCCGCTTCTCTCTTGCTGCTTATCTTTTGTTTGAAACGAACCATCGAAATATCCTTACTTCATGATCATGATGTAGGTCAAGCAAGAGCATCGCTGCTGCGAAAATACTTGTTCTTACAAGGGGGAAAGAAATGTACTTTGTTACGTCCAACTCTCTTAAAATTTTATGATCCATTCAGTACATCCACCGCGTCAGTAAATTTCCTCATTATAGCTTGGGTACTATTTTCTCTTGAAAATCGCCCAGTCTATAATACATCATGGCTTATTGCTAGCGTTTAACGAGACCCGCAGACCCCAGTTCCAACGGTCTAAAGGTAATTGCGAAACGTCCTATGTTTGGAATCGATTGGTCACGATTGGTACAGTGTTTGTAAGCTTGTTACAAAGGTGATGCTGGGATTATATCACGCTCTGAGGCGTAAGACTTCTTGATTGGCAGGATATCGTCGGATATGCGGAAACACTCACGAATTGTCTCCTATTTATTCACTATCTTGCTGTCATTTTACTTGAGCTGCGGCACCTGCAAACAACGTACATTGTTGAGGTCATCAGATCTACCGATGGTGAAAGACGATTTTACAACGTTGGCGAGCTCAGGTAATGTGACGTGATTCGTAGAATAGAGTAGGTATATGCATGGCCTACTTTAGTAAAGTAGGTGGTGGTATATATTTGTGGGCGCCGGAACTTGATAATTTCGCCCTTGGCTTATTTCTTTAGCATACCTCACGCAGCTCTTTATTAGCTAAGAACTTGACCTCTTCGGTCTGGACTTGGGGGGGATGGCGTAAGTTCATCCCCGTATATATTTTCTGGATAATTGTTCGGGCCCTTGTTGCGTGATGCTTGACTGTCTAGTGTAACACATTGTAACGGCGTGCGCAATGCCGGATCATTATTATGAATATCTTGTAGAAAGGGAGCGTGATTACGCGATTTCGGCGCAATGGGCATCGCGTAATCGCGTTGCTGCATAAAATCATAGGAAAGGACGCGTCGATCAAGGCCTGTGACTAACGATAGTTTATGATCGATTACTGTATATGGAGAATTTTGTTAGGCAGTTCGTTCCCCGTGGGAATATACTTATCCACGCAGCAGTCCAAATTATAGGCTTGACATGATAAGTGCACTCTTCGTTTGAGCGATGGGTAGTCGTATATTGGAATCTTCCGTCGCTGCGGCGTTATCGCTATATCTAACTGCTATGAGATCATCATCGCCACAAAGCGACACTGATTGATGGATATGGTGATATTATTGAATTAGAGGTCGCATTTGGTTGTTTGAGCTACTTTGTGAGATAACAATCTGACGAGAGCTGGACATGCTTTGATTTATTCTGTCGTTACATCCAATATTGTCATTGTGTCGATATAATTTATGCTCAATTTTCCTCATGCAAATGTATCAAACGTGTTGCTTTGTAGTCGCATAAATGTTCGCGATTTGCACTCGACGGATTTTGTAATCGGCGTCACAAGCCAGTCTACAAGTGATTGACTGGAAAAATACTAACCTATTGATTTGAATGTAGGCCTACATTTGCCCATGTCCAGGTTAATCTACTTATGAAATTCGTCTTTTTAGTATACAAAGAACGGCAGTGTATGTTTTGGAACAGTACTACCGAGACTTTCCAGTTTACAATCCCGCCCTTCTGCACATTCCGTCTCGTTCTACCAGGATGAAACAGATTTCATCTCATAATTTCAAAGTGTATGATGTTGATGGTAAGAGATTGACGGGTCTTGAACCTTGAATAATCGTTATAAAAAACTAACGTTGTTGTGTTAATTTTGGGTTCGCTTCTCCAAGAGTAATCCCCAATGATATGTGCAAGGTTTAGGACAAGCATAGTTGTTTTGCCGTCGTGATTGTCATCCGTCGCCAATATTACTGGAGCAAGGTTGCTTAATATTGACAAACCCACTCCGTTTCGTTCAAGTGCGCTCTACTGTTGCCACTTTCACATAACGAGTTGTTCCTCATAGGACCCGCCAATGATGTGCAAGCAAATAGCAGAGCCATGATCGCCGCCGTAGCAAGAAGAAGGGACGCGGGCCACAACGAAAGATATTATGAGGAAGCCGAGTATGAGAGGAGAATACGCAAGAGACGTGCCAGGTAATGTTCTGTCATCAAAATACAAGACCAACCCCAACCCATTTCAAGTCGGATGTATTTTTAGACTGATTGCAGCTACTGAAGACGCATTCACTCATATAAGACGTGCCAAAGAGGAAGACACTTCAAATAGTAAAATGGCAAACGGGATAATGAATCCGGAAGAAGCCTCACAGGTGAGGCGCGTTTTTCTTTCGCCGCTTATGGGTACAGTCTTAGGCGATTCAAAAAATATGTTCTCGAATCATCACAGTTGTGAAATGTTGTGCTTCTGGTAGTGAAGCATGTGTTACGTTTCTTTCAGGCGATATTTCCCGCCCTGGCTAGAGCTCTTCAGAAATATCTAAGAACGACAAGGCAACATCAACATTACGGGATTGAAGATATCCTGAAGCATCTGGCGTTTTGCCTGAAGCATGATATGACGCCGAAAGCTTTCCTTGAGAGGTAGCCATGTCTTTTCTTCGTTGTAGTTGTGCTTAGTTCGTCAGTGTGTCTTTCTGATTTCGTTCACGTGCATCACACTCATTTCCTCCATTTGTCCAACCGTTGTAGGTACGTACGTCCTGGTTCCTTGATCACTTACGACCAACAGGAAAGAGATTCAACATCATGGCAACTCGTGAGCGATGAACCTCTAGTTAACACCATTCAGGTATGTCAGCGTTAGTATGCATATACCCCAGCAATTGTCTACGGATATAACCCTTTTCCAGGATAAGACCGTTATCAAGCTTAGTCAACCAGGATATTCCCTGATTGTTACAATCCGAAAGTCTCCAAGGATCTGCTTACAGGAGGACTATGTCGAGCCGAACTCGCACAGATTCGTGCTACCTCTGCAGAGCGAGACGTCCGTGTGACGTGCGAACAATATTTGAAAACTGCTTGTAAGGTTCAAATGTGAGGCCTCCACTTCCACTGATGCTTTCACTTCTAGAATGGCATGCTGTCAATAACACACTCTACCTGTGTTCGCGTTGGCCTATATGGAGATTGCTTTTTACCGTCTTTTTTGCAGAACCGCGTAAACAATATGAAATGGACCATAAACCGATGCTGATGACCCAATACTTTATATTTTACGATGTCACGCTTTTGTATTTTTACTTCTTTCGTATGTCGATCATTGAAACCCTTTTTGCTTTTAACGATACGGAAATGATGCCCCCGATATCACGCTTTCTAGCCGTTTTGTAACCATTTGTTATTCCGCTATCATCATGCACCGACAGATAGCGGTTGAGTTTTGCTGGCGATAGAACGATATCACCGGCCGAATCGCTCTGTTGGTTTGGTTTTATTAATGACGACCTAAACGTGCCGAGTTCATCTCCAGACGCTGCTGATTTTCGTTAAATGAGGGGCAGCGACAATCTGAGTGTATTTGTACAATATCGTTTTGGCCGAAAATGCCTTAGCAGCTGCAAGCTGCTATTTCACCGATGCTAAGGATGATTACACTGGTGCATTGTTGCTGATTAAATACTGTTTTCACATGAGAACCTGTTATGGTATTGAATGCCCCTCGGGATCCTGAGGACTCGCTTAGGCAGTGACCGATCATTCATGAATCTGACTGGCACGCTTGGTGTCAAGATGAGTAGTGGTCTAGTCAAATGATAGACCCTGTTCTAACCTAGCCAAATACGTGAGAAAGAGCGAAAACTGCGTCATTAGAAAACGCTGGGTTAGGAAGGACGGAAGGAGCATGACGGGGTTGTGGCAACTCTTCAGACTGCGGCGGACAGGCAATGTAGGACTCTACCTATATCACGACGTATTCGGCGCTGCTGGACCAGCGGTATGGGTACTTTAGCCGTTTTACTACTTTTAATTCTACAGTTCTAATGACCTAACTATTCTTAAATGAATGTTGATATGCCGGATTGAAAGCTGTGATTCGTGATGCGTGTCGTTCAGGTTACGACTCTGTGGTCGACGCCAACACCATCTCTGCGAAACGGTTCTTTATGACGTAACTGCTAGTAAAGTGTTCGTCAATGCTTGACGTTGACATGAGCAGCTTACGGAGACCTGAAAAGGCCACCGTTTGAGGATTGACGATATTCAAGGAGTTGCTCAGATCTTAGTGCTGCGACCTGCGAGATGTTGTTGATGACTGTGTGAAGTTTGTCACTGGCTTGATCAAAAGGCCAGTTATTTCTAGCAAGTCGGTCAGTTGCTCGTATGGCAAGCAGGTCTATTCGTATATTTGCTACATCCTATTGGTTGGGATTAGTCATAATAACATGCGTCAGTAACTGCCAGGGCCAGCTAGTTGGTATTGATCTTGGCTTGGATAACAAGAATAGGCCTATATTCAAGGAAGATGTGAGTGAAGTTACTCTTGATATAGTACGATCGCAAGTTCGTGAATTTCACCAGCGAAACGTTCATCTGCTCGATGTCGGCTGTTTTGCCTCCGACTGTCCATTCTCAAGAGCCCGCCAGATAATAGGCGACGTTGTGGAAGCGACGAAATATTGGAGCTTTATAAACTGTATAAAGTTCGGCGAAACTTGTCCCGTAAATGGTGGATGGACACACTGGTCGAAACACACCCAATGCTCGGCAAGATGCGGAAAAGGGCACACTGTCTACCGGCGCAACTGCACGTTTCCAAATCCATTATATGGTGGACCAAGTTGCGCGGGGAGCGATCACAAGTTAGTGGAATGCTTTGTCGATGAAGGTTTGAATTGCACGCTTGATCCGAGTTTGGTCGGTGCTTGGGGCCAGTGGTCAAAGTGGTCGCAATGCCGTAATAACACCAAGCAGGGCCGTTTCGTTCGAAGAAGAAATAGACAGTGCCTGCCGAGTTTAAAAGACGAAGATTGCGAGGCTTTTGGAGAAGAATCACGTAAATGTGGATTAACTCTAAGAAATGTTGATGGCGGATGGTCAAACTGGCTCCCGTGGTCAGATTGCTCAATGAAACATATTTGTGGTCACGGCGTGCGTATCCGCAAGAGGACTTGTTCGAATCCATATCGCCATGGTGAGGGAGCAGATTGCGCAGGTGCGTCATCAGAAACTACGCCATGTGAAGGACCGAAATGTGCACGAAAGACAGAAGAAATTACTCATTTACTCCCGGATAGCTTTCTTCGTTATTCCAGGATGCCGCCCTCATACTTTCTTAACATCTACTTGAAATTTTTCCCGGATTCTAACGGGGGGACATTGTTTCAGTATTCCAATCAGGCAGCTTTGCAGGAAGCGACAAAGAGTGGGAACGTAAAAGTAAAGAAACCCACATTACCCCAATTTATTAACGCCGATTCTAAAGAGGACGAATATTATGAGGTGGCTGTGAACGCCAAAGTCAACCCATTTATAATAGAAAGTTTTATTCTCGCTGAGCTTGACTCTCCAACCGATGTTAAAGTACAAGTGACCCTGAATGGATCACAAGAAATCAGGATACCGCTGACAGGAGTAAAGCAGTCAAAGTGGAACGAATTACGCGTTTTGGCCGTAAGCAACAAGGTGGTATGTAGATTGAACGACGGAGAAAATGTTGAATCAATTGTGGAAGAAATCGTTAGCGACGAAAATACATTGGGAGTTGAAACCGTTGATGGTGCAGTGAACGATGTGTTTTTCAATATCTTAGGTGTCAGAAAACGGCAAATATTTTCCTATTTCGATGGGGAGATAGGCGTAGGCTACGTTAGAAATGGGTTACCAGGATTCAGAGGATACATCTCAAAACTTACAGTAAATTACAAACAGTTCACGCTTAAAGAAACGCCCCGATCACAAATTCGTAAGTACTGGGATCCTGTTCAAATTCACAGTCTGAGTTACAGTTCGGGAAATTTAGCGCGTACTTCCGCGTTCCAACATTTTAACGGAAAGGGATTTACCGAATTACTACTTACGGGCTCGTGGATAAGACAAACCTCGCTTCAACCTGAATTCGGGACAATGAATGGTGACGTAACCACTTTTGAGTTCCTTATTATACCAGAATGCAAAGACGGAATCTTCTTTTACCTTGAGAGTGAAAAAAATCCCTTGACACATTGGAAATTATTCGTTGAACAACATCGACGAGTGCGGTTTGTGATGTCGTATGGCGGGGAGATTACAATTTTGACGAGTAACGACGATTTGTATATATCGAGATGGAATAAGGTGATTCTCCAACTGGTATCACGTGGATTTGCGCACCTCCAAGTAAATGCACATTCTTATACCACGTCTTTACCAAATGCAGAACTTGAGCATACGCCGAAACGATTTGCCCATGTTGGCGGTTTTGGTAAGTCTATAGAGCACGATACATTACTCGGGACGGAACCGTCTGACGAATTACGCGCACAATTCAAATCGTTTACCGGTTATATATATAGCGTGAAAGTGAATGATCGACTGTATTATGTGAAAGACATGCGTCGCCTAAATACTTTTCGGATGATATCATCGGACTTTACCGTGACGGTCAAAAGCTTACACGAAGTTCTGTTTTTACCCTCATCATCCGATGAGATAGTTGAAGAATCAGCCGATGTACTTATTCCCCAACAGACTTCTCGTCACCAACGATACCGTTCAATAACTTGCCACGTGCCGAAAGTCAAAGGGGAATTCGATAAGCCCAACGTTGAATGGTACTTTAATGACGTAAATATCGAGCGGTCCAGCGTGCATTGGACCACTGAGCAAGATTCTAACGAATCCCACACGTCATATTTGTACTTTGGCTCCGTCGTTGATGGCACTGCATTGCATTCGGGAGTTTACACATGCGTTGCGACCTTCTTCGGGAATTCACACTTGATCGCGATTTTTGTGGTTGCAGTTTTACCCGAGGAGATTGCCCGCGCGAATAGCGGAAAGTGGTTCATATGGAATGTTTCGAAAGACACCGCCATTCTACTAATCTGTATAATAGTTGCCTCCGCCTTAGTAGTACTTTTGATGCTCTTGGCGCTTATAAAAACAATTTACAGAAAAATACTGAAATCAATGAAGAAACGCGGCGACAAAGCAGAATCCATGCCCCTGACAAAAATTAGGCCTACTAAATCTGATGTGAAATCAAATAGGTCGAGCAGACAACAGTCGAATGACCGCAGAATGCATTCCAGCGAAAGAAAATCCGCGAATTTTAAATCAGCTGCAAAGGTTGCAGTCTACGCAGGTAGATTGAGAGAGATACTGCAAAATGCGTCGTTCAACGACTCTGAACAGGAATTCAACGACTCTGAACAGGAATTCAACGACTCCGAACAGGAATTCAACGACTCTGAACAGGAATTCAACGACTCGGAAGAGGAATTCAACGACTCGGAAGAGGAATTCCTCGACGATCAGTCAGCTGAAGAATTCGAAATGAATGCTAAGATTAAGTCTAGAAGAGCCAGGTCCGGATCAACAAATTTCGAGACTAAGCCGTTGATAAAATGACTGGTAGACCTACAGACCTTTGAGTAGTCTAATCACGGCCTTACACTATACACACATATAAAGGCGGTGGCCTAAATATATTGGAATGCATCTCTCTATTTTTATGCGCAGGCTACTTGTGCGAATGCCACACAGCTACATTTTTTTCAAGCAATGTCTGAAATCGTGATCTCCTGTGTTTTGTTGTACGAGTGCAGCATAATCTAATGATGGTATAAAATGAATTGAACTGTTGCATTTTCCATGGTCCTACCTTTTTGTCTTGAATTTCCACCGTACGCAATGGTGAAGTGATCACGTCACTGATGATAACCGGAGGTAACTTTTAGCCAGATTAGCGTTGTGAGTATCCGGATTGCTTTCGAGGTGACTCGGACCTGGACCAGGATGAAGTTGCGTGTTCTTGTTGGTCAGTGTTATCTATAGTCAGTGTTGGTGTGACGGATTTTCTGATCTTGGACGATGGCTCGGGTATTGGTTGGAGTTAAACGCGTAATTGACTATGCCGTGAAGGTCAGTATCCTTGCTTATGCCTCTAGCTATAAGCATGCAATTAACTGGCACTGTCCCATTGTTTCATATAAAATCGTAATGTAATGTCGCAATGTCGACACTAGGCAGCATCGTACACTATTTGAGTTTGGTATATGCTACATGCTTTATCAAGTACCGGTACTCGATATAGTGGTTGGACATGTTAGCTGCAAGCCCTTGACTTATTTACAAAGTTTTTCCACGTCTTGTTCAGATAACAGGACAATGCTGTATCGATTTGCTCCCTGTCTTGCTGTATTTACATTACAAATTTCATTCATAAATTCATAGTAATTACTGGTATTTCAGATCCGAGTAAAACCTGATAAAAGTGGCGTTGTGACTGAAGGAGTGAAGCATTCCATGAACCCATTTGATGAAATTGCAGTCGAAGAAGCAATCAGGTAGTCCTTACGGTGCATCTGTAAAGTTAAAAGCATGTCAATTTGATCTTATGTCAGTCTGTGGGATACTGCTGGGTATAATTATATTCAATGTTTCCATTTTCTGTAGATTGAAAGAGAAGAAGATTGCACAAGAAGTTGTCGCAGTTACATGTGGGCCAGCACAAAATTTGGTACATAATCTTTCTGCTTTGGGATAACTTTGTAATGCATCATCATCGTCATGAGACTCACTTTTGCATATTTTTGGTGATTAGGAAACATTGAGAACTGCATTGGCGCTTGGCGCAGATAGAGGAATTCACGTAGAAATTACCGGTGCTGAATATGAAAATATTGGACCATTACAAGTCAGTATATATAGACATTACTAGCACTTCTCGCAACTCTTACCGGTGTGTTGGTTTAGATATCGAAAATTCTTGCAAAACTTGCCGAAAAAGAAAATATTGATCTTATAATTTTGGGTAAACAAGCTATTGATGGGGACAATAATCAGACAGGGCAGATGACAGCAGCACACCTTGATTGGCCACAGGTAGCGTGAATCTTTATAATGTGTTTTCCTTGCTTAGAAATATTTGTGCTGCCTACTTGGCTACTTGTCACTGTTTCTGTGGTAGTCAGTATCTTTGCCTTACACAACACATGAAATCATGTTTGTGCCTTGACGTGCCATGAGGGGCAGTTGCTAATTACAATTGCGTTATTGGTACAACTTTTGTCTATATCCCACTAACTCACTGCTCTTGGGGTGTTTAGGGTACTTTCGCTTCAGAAATCACTTTCGATGGAGACATGCTTAAGGTCATTAGAGAAGTCGATGGTGGGCTGGAAACCATCCAGTTAAAGATGCCTGCAGTGGTAACTGCTGACCTCAGATTAAACGAGCCAAGATATGCAACATTGCCTAATATAATGGTGAGTGAATTTAATGATTTTTCTTGTAGCCACAGAAATGCTTAGAACTGGGTATCAGTGTACAGAAACACGTCAATAATTGTAAGGCATCCTCTTGCCTATACAGCAACTATATAGCAATAGGAGTTCTAGAATGAAATTGATTAACAAAAGCTCATGACATACAACATTTTTCCAAGTGAACTAAAAAGGTCATGTGCAAAATACAGAAGCTTATACCATCTCTTTGTTGAGTAGAGACATCCTGTTTTATACAATGATACCTAGTTATTATTATCACTATTAAGCAGTTTAACACAAATGATAGTATTATGTTTGTGAAAGCCAAACCCCAATCTAGACCCTCTAGTGTCTAGACATCTGATGATCACAACTAACAATTAACAAAATGACCTTGTCTTTTTATGGATTTCATGGCTTGCCACATGCAGTGGTGAGACTGAAAGTTGGTGTATCTTCCATGTATTTCTGCTACAGTGTTGCTAATTAGGTAATCACTTAATCAGGTATTGTTTGGCACCATTGTCCAAGTGCAATTGGGTGTCTTGAAGTGATTTTCTTTTTGTCTCTGAAAATGCATTTCCTGTAATACGTGGTTTGATCCCTATCTCCTGAATATAATTGAGTTACTTGGATAGTCTGATTGAGTTGAGTCTGTTGTTCTTGTTACCAGAAAGCAAAAAAGAAAAAGGTAGAAAAGTTGAAACCTGGCGACCTGGGTGTGGATGTTGCTTCTAAGATTGAAGTTCTTGAAGTATCAGACCCACCAGAGAGGCAAGCTGGCATCATCGTAGAAAATGTTGAAGAGCTTGTGGGAAAGCTAAAGCAGGATGGCCTGATATAAATTCGTTTGCGATATTTTGTGGCGATCTTTTAATTTTTAATAATTTAAATTCTAATGAAAGTTGATACCGTGTACAGTATGAGTTCATAAGGGGGGCGCGCCGAGTCTAGTGGTAGGCCATAATTCTAGTTCTACATGGCTCGTGCTGCCGGCGGGCGCCCGGGCGGGAAGGATTCCTTGGTCTCTCCTAGCCTACACGGCTAAAGGCAGGGTAAAGGAACCGCGTCACGCGTAACAGTACTGTCAATCGCGGTGTGGAAGCTATAATTGACCGTAATTCAATCTTTAGAATATAGATATATCTCCCAGATTTAAATACAGAAGGCAACCTTTCTAACCATGTGGGTTTGGCTCAGATCAATGATTTAACCTTGAATCATAGAAAATACTGTCATGCTTGAATAAACCTGAAGAGCAAAGGAGAAAAATAGTGCCCCAGGTGGATCCCCATTGGTGCGAGGCCTGAAGGTGATGTCTTTTTATATTTGTGCTACGCTACTGCTGTTGTTATAGGCCAATTGGTGCATAATTAGTGGCAGGGTGGTAACATTAAGCAACCGACTATACCAAGTACTAACAGTCGAAGCGTGATGAATATGAGAGGAAATTACGGTACATGATATGGCAGCAAACGCAGTGTCTGACGAAGCATGTGGCAAAGAGTGTTCAGCCTCGGCAGGAAAGAAATCAAAGCCTAGTTTGGAGGTAATGTCGTGTCACTATAAACATACTAGCGGTAAATGATGGCCACATTCTTGTCATAGGCTACGCCACCTTCGTACCGGGTCAGCCTCCCAGAAATTTCTTATCTTAACCCGTATCCCTAGCAACAAGCTATCTGTGAGTTGCAAGCTCATGATTATTGTAAAGAAGATCACCACAGATGAAGGAGCGGAGCTCCGAAAGCTAGTGAATGTTTTAATTCTCAATAAACTAAGGCTGGACGCTAAATCTGTGGTGATCTTCTTTACAATATCTATTGATCGTCCGCCATCGTCTCTACTAACTCTTCAAGCTCATGATTGTACTGTACCAGTAAAGGATCACGTCAACATGTCATGTTGTTTGGAATGTTGACAATGTACCAAAACAATGAATATTACGTTGTAAAATAGCATGTTTGACTTATTGCATGGAGTCCTACTGTAACCTATTTTTTCCCGATTATGTGATCCCACATCCCTTACATAGGGAGATACAAGTCAAATGATTTCTCTATTGTTTGACAGATCACAAAAGAGTGTGACATTTTTCAAATGTCCATTGATGAACTATCCGTACATGATGTCTATGACATGGCAGCAAGCATTGGAAAGGACTTTGAAGAACTAACAGATGTGGTTGGAGGTGCGCCTACTAATGTTTGCAATAATCTTTTTCTGCTTGTCAATTGAATATAATGTTGACTAATTGTATTATTAAATTGCAGGCTCGGTGTTTTCTGATGTCATGCCAAAGATTGTCCGAGTGCTTGAAATGCTCGAATCCTTTTCGATGACATCACAAAATTTTTCACCCAATGTCATTGAACTTGAAGCTACCGTTCAGCAGCTCAAAATAGATGGCATATCCACAGCTGGCCAATACAGTGAGGTACCTTGAATTTTTTTTAATGAGCCGAACAGTGAACACAAACTCAAGACTTAAGTTTTATGGTAGGATTTGGAAACAATTAAGAGTGTGTGGCGTGAGGAAACAAAGCAATTACAGAAGACCATCGACACTCTGCAAAAGGACAATGCAATGATGGCTAAAATGCTTGCTGATACAATTGATGTATGTACGTTTTTTGGCTTTATATAAAGCATGCAAAAGCTAAGATTAGATATACCGCTATTTATATATAGTTGGTCTCTCATTCCGTATTCTATTCACATTTGCACATGTCCTTTATTCAAGGTTTTGCTTTATCTCTCGTGAGTATTGCACTGTATGTGTCATGCAACAATCCTTCTTGTGTAAGACTGAAGGCCTTGGTAAATTGGTATTGCAGTAACAGATAATACCAGTGGCTCCTTGTCAAGTTTGTGGGAGAAAATTATACTGTAGTCTTCGAAACCATGATTCATTTTTTGTTATGTCGTCTTTTAATAGTATATTCTTTTGCTAGGATCCTGCTAAGCCTTTCTCCGTCAATGAAAAACAAGATGTATCGGTGAATGTGTTACATGAATCTATTGAAAAACAGAGCAATGAACTTAAAGCAAACACTAGAGTTATACAGCAACAAGCTGCTGAATGTGAAGCGGTAGGAATTTGTATTAAGCTCAAGTCTATCTCAAATTCAAAATTACACTGATCCTATTGAGAGATAGTTAATTGTAAGCTCTATTCTATTTCTTGTTTTTCAGTTATTGTCCCAGGCTGATCAGCTAACTAAATTGAACGTAAACCTACGCAGGAAACTAGCACTAATGGAAAAGCGATCCATAACACTTGCCAGTCAGTGTAGTGACTTACAATCCACATGCAAAGAGAAAGATAGACAAATACAAGAGCTTCACAAAAGGTTTGCTATCTGAAAATCTGACGAGGGTAGTAATTAGTAAGCAACTCGTCATGTTTTATCAGGGTCAGTGAGCTTAACAAAGATTTGCATACTTCAAGGACTTCTAGCACAAACGAGCCTCTACCTGACTGCCACGAAGTTAGTAGAAACGTGAAGCTTCGCGTGTATTTGCTAATTGCATTAATTCTTGTGTGATTATAGACTCTTTCGCCAATGCTGGATCCCCTACTTGCAAATAAGCTCATCATAGACTTGGATGATCCAGACAGACCCAGATATACTATGCACGAACTACAGGTGATTGATCAAGTGTAGACATTTTTGAGATTGTGTCATTGAATGCGATTTATTTTACTGAAGGAAGTTTTGTCGGAGCGAAATTGTTTCAAGCTTAAGACAATACTTTTGGAGGATGAACTTAACTACTATAAACGGTGAGCATAAGATATGCATCAGTACCATAACAGATTGGAACAGCCCGGATTGGTTATATCATGAGCGTGACATTGGACTGAAGATTATTATTGCAATGAATCGTAATAGATATAGAAAGTCGCCACAGATTTAACGTCCAGTCCAGTTTATTGAATCAAAAAGCTTTGTGCTTATTGGTATGAGTATATGGGACATGATGTCACATGTGCTATGAAGTGATTTATATCATTGACATTTCAATGGGGTAAAAACAGTAATTGATCGATAATTGCAAATCAAATAATTCTGCCTATAATTTGAGGGATGGTGTTTGATACAATAGGGATTGGGGAGCTTGATTGACCCGCTTTCAGAGATTCACCCCATATTTGCACACCAAAAAAAACAATGTGACCTGCCCTATAAATTTGACTGGATATTCAAACCGTCGTGATACTTTCAATTCTGAATATTTGCAGTTGTCCGCCATCGACCACATTGAAGGCAATTATGCTTGCTTAACTAATTGAATCTTTTTTGCATGGTTTGATAAATTGAAATCAAAGGTTTCTGAAAGTGGAATGGTGAGTGAAATCGTGCTTACTCAATCATCTCATTCTGTTTCATCTAACCAACAATGGATTTCCAAATTTACATTGGTCATATTTGAGATATGTTCTGCGTCATTGAACAATTACCGTATGTTGTAATTACATTATAGCATAGCATGATAGGGTTTGGCTGTATTCATCTAATTCAACTGAAGGTACTAACAGGAAAACAGAATATGCTTTATCGTTACCGTCGTTTATACCCAATCCAATTTACTTATTTAGGAAGGATGACAGTTGGGTGGAACTTGATGATGAATTGGTTACCACTGTACCATGTCTACATGAAACCAATAACAATGACAAGTTGCAACAGGAGAATACCAGCAAACCAGATGGTGTGATTAAGAAACTGTGAGTGTGGTTCTTTGTCAGTTGCAGTAAAACATGTCAGCAATGTCATACAACTCTCTTATTTGTGGGAGTATTCAGTTACATAGAATTCCATGCACCAATCATTGCTGTGGTTGCAGTGCTTTATCAAGTGTAGCTTTGGACGAAGTTCTTTATATTGTGTAGGCATGTGTTGTAAACTTGGCAATGCTGTGTTGTATACTGACTCGTGAATAGTAAGTACCGGTAAGTAATTATCCAATACCTGGACCGCTTGACTGAGGTCTCAATAACGATAATTCACGTTGGGTTCCGCCAATTTACATTCGATTTGTATAATTACCTGTATTTTTGACAAGCTCCAAGTCACTATTCTACTCTTCTAGAAGCTGTAAAAAATGTAGACCTCATAGGGATGGTAATGTATGTATAGGCCCCATGAACGTGACTGAATAGTTTGAAAAGATCCGTCTGTTACTGACATTGAATTAGACGATTTTGCCGTGCTGCTAGATTCTTCGCAAATTGAAGTGGATTTTTAACTACTGTAGATACCAACTCGCAATCTTGCAGTGGCAAGAGCTCTATCGGATGCTTTATGAAGCCAGCTTGCTTTTTGCCGTGGAAATAAGTATACATTCTGCATGCTGATATTTAGCCTACTCTGTGACCTGTATTTGTTTACTCTTCTTTATCCAAAAGCAGGGATATCTAGATATCCCTGTCCAAAAGCCTCTGGTTTCTGTGATATAGTTTTGTTATTAACTAAAAACTGTTACTATATATATATATATATATATATATCAGTTTCTAACCCTGAAAATCTTAACAAATTAACAAGCACTAAATCTCTTATTCTACTTATGGGCAAATGATATTTGATTTTTTGTCACAGGCATGCATGATATTCTAAAAATTGGTGTTGAGTTTTGTCACTGTAATAAATGCAATTCTGCTCTTGAAGTTTGGTATATTTCTTAGATTTGCGTCGATATTCCCTCGGAATACAGGAAGCCCAGAGTTGCCTCGCGTTCCAGAATGGCCGTCATTACCTGTTGTTATGAAGTACAATCCTCCGTTACTTGATGAATCGGATGTCATGCCTACCATTGACGTTCAATCATCACAATCAGACGATGAAGAGCCATGCACAAGCTGTGATGCGCCTGACTTTGGAAATTTACTCACAGATAATAATTTGTAGGATTAGATATTCCAAATTTTAAGAACTTAAATTCTTGGTTGAAGATAATTATGCAGATTATTCCCTCATTGCATGGTCGACTGAATATTGATTGCATTTATTCCGAAAATCTATTTATTGCCATTCCCCGCCACTTCGTCGCAAGCCATTACTGTGTGCCTGATATCATCTATATGTAATGACACTCATTGGGTTGCTTCATCAGATATCTTCAACCCAACAATTTCATTAATCTATCAGGTACTGTATATACTATGATATTCATTGGTGTATTTTCAATCGATATGGTACTAATGCAGGTGCAGCTCTACATTTATCATGTTGTTAAGATCACTGTAAGTAGATTATGATATGTGTTCCGTACTTTCACAAATATATAATTTATATATATAATGTATCTCGTTTCGCTTCGGCTTTCTTGATGAGTAATTTTTGGCTTTTGCTTGCAACAAGATGAGGATACCTTGCTCAACATTTGAGTTGGTTGAGTGGTTTGGCTGTCCGCCATCTGATTGGGATGTTCCTGGTTCGATTCCCAAACAAGTCAAACCAAAGACTTCAAAATTGGTATTTGTTCCATATCTTCTTGGCAGTCAGTATCGGGGGGAGGTGTGAAGGTTTGTGACAGTGACCCAGCCAATAAACCGAAGTATTGACAAATGTACCATAAGCATTGACCTGGCATAAATGGAAACACCATAAATTCAAAACTCAACAGTCTACCTCTGTGGTTCTAGCCACTTAAACTAACAAACGACCCAACTGGTGTGTTGCGCAAGCTTAACTGCTGACTGAGCCTGCAATGGTTAATATATAACTTGATAATTGTGTGCATTTATTTGTGAAAGATAAGGCAAAAGTTCAAATTAATTTTAAGAGAGCATAGACAAAATAACATTTCATCGGCAATCATGCAATTATGTGGAAGTAAACGTTGATAGGTAGATTTATAGAATATTTTGATTCCCAAAGATATCTTCCGGATCTAAATATTTCTTGATAGAAGCTATTGATCCAAGAGAGGCTGGAGTTGCCGTGTGTTGCATATAACGTTTCCGAATCTTCCCAATTCCATGATGATGTGAGATACTTCCTCCATTAGCCATGATTTCATCCCTAGCAGCATGTTCAATATCCATGTACACATCGAGTGGGTTCTGCAGTCCTCTGTATTTGAAAGCAAAGTAGAAGTATATGCAAGCCCCAGCATCGTATGTTTGAGTTACCCTACAAGTGCTTAAGCTGGGGTATTTCACACCATGGCTAATGCATCTTTGATGAATCCTTTCCTTGACATTTCGACATAAATCGATGACTCTGTCCCATGGAACAGATGTCTCAAATGATTCACCTAGGACTTCATATTCCAAGCCAGTATCCCGGAGATATGCAATCACGAACGTTAACATATAACCCCTTTGTCCGTTCTCCTCGCCGGCTGGCATGCCTTGATGTTTAGCAGCTATTTCGAAAACTGCTTTTTCTTGTTGTGCAACAACCTCTGGGTCACCTTCAAAGAGCAATGTTGCGACGCACATTTTCTCTGGCTGGTATCCTTTGATCTTTGTGACATAGAATTTTTTCAGACTGTCCATAAAGGAAGTGAAGATACTTGCAACCTCTGGCTTCAGGGCCTGTCCAAACTGGAACTGTGCATTGTCCAACAATCGAATTGACGCAGGTGCACACCTTTTAAGCGCCACTTCTCTCAAACAATTTACTCCGCTTTCAAAATCAGGAAAAATGAGAGATCCGTATTTCTGACATTTAGGAATAGGCCTTACTTTGAGCGTGACTTCCGTGACAATACCAAGTGTTCCTTCGGAGCCAATTATGAAATGGTGAAAATCTGGTCCAGCGGACATTCTTGGTACCATGCAGTTCCTTTCAACGACTCCTCGAGGAGTAACCATTCGAACGTGGACAACCAAATCCTCAATGTTTCCATAGACATTTTTCCTCATTCCAGATGCTCTTGTTGCAACCCAACCGCCCAAGGTGCTGAATTCCATGGAATCCGGTTCATGTCCAGTGCATAGACCCATTGCGGCTAAATCTCTTTCCAGATCTTGTCCCAGAATTCCTGCTTCTACACGGGCAAGAAGATTCTTTTCATCAACCCATAGAATCTTGCTCATTTGAGTCATGTCAACAGAAGCTATGCACCGTACCTCATCGGCGGGGCATCTCAGAGAATGTGTGACATTAGTAGCCCCACCAACAGGAATTAAGCACACATTTCTTTTAGATGCTGACTCGACAATTCGAATGACATCATCATGGGATTTTGGCCAGACGACTATATCTGGTATTCTTTCTTCAAATCTGTTGTCTCGCAAAGCGAAAATCTCCTCCACAGTATGCCCATGTGATCTCATCACCCGATCAGCTGGAGTATCAGAGTAGTCTATCCTCCCAGCTTCCATATCATCAAGAAAAAATTGATTCACAACAGGTTTCGGAACTCTGCTTGCATCAAGATATGCTGGAACTGCGGCAGTCTCTTGCAGGTTGAGTCCCATATTCTTCTCCATCCATGACCGAAAATTAGGTAATACTAAGCCACTAAGTTTGTATCGTGAACCAGTGAATTCCATTAGACCGTCCTTGTTTTCACGGAAAGTGGTGTCTTTATAACCCCATCCGTGCCACTTCAAAACATCTTCCCGTGATTTGGGAACGGTTCTGGTGCCTGCCTTCTTATCCAGCTCCTTCAATTCTGCGCATTGTACATTAACCAAAGACCTTGCTCTGTTTTTCGTCAAATGGCCATTTATGATGTTCAATCGAGCTGCAGCCGAGTGATCAGACATTTTGAATTTAGATCCAAGTAGCCTACTGACCACTTTTCCAGCTGCTAAATAACACGTAAACAGTTGCGGGTGTTTTCCAAGTCCTGATCCAAACGACTAGAGCCCCAATTGCGTCACAATCAACTCGGAGCGACACAGGGGGGGTGCAACAAACAGCTGATTCGTTCTGCCAGAGCTACAGATGCGTCACAATCAACTCGGAGAGCAACTAGATGCAAAGTCCACCTCCACGTTTAATTTTGCGGCAATCACTGATACATTTCCGTCACGGTCGACTCATTTCAAACGATCATTTCCAAGGCGATCTTAATGATTAACCTTGATCATTTCGATAGCGGGGCGGGATATAGCTGTCTGTGCTTGTCGGGCTCATATCATCATCAAAATCTCCCGCCGCATGGTGTCCACAGTGCAACAATAATAGCACTAGCACTAGCCTTACCAGTCTCGCGCATTATCCCAAGCTTGGAGCCCACTTCACGACGACCAGTCTGACAAAGACTGACTTGTAAAACTATAATACCTTATACCTGACTTCCTAAGATATTTTACCAAAGTGCCTATGCATGCAGCTCCGGTTCTGGAATCGCCAATATTCAAACGAACGAGGCAGACGTAAATACGCATCCTTCGTCATCTTTTCCTTCCAAAAACAATACACTCAAGGTTTACAACTTGAAATATTATATTACAACAGACGGCCTGTGGTACCAAGGTCTACATATAAGAGTGAATTAACGTTTAAAGCCTCGACTAAGCATCTTCTCTACGATCGTTCCTTCGCAACAGCATAATGGAAGCTTTTAGCGAGTATGCTGGTTCTTCCCTCCAAGTTCTCCACTGTATCCCATGGCATACTTCATCGCAGGAAGAAAAGTTTTGCGGAAGTATGTAATGTCCATTCAAATTCGAATCACTGCATGCTCGAAACCACCAACCGCCCCCTTGCAGTTCAGCACAGTTGTAGAAAGGGGTCCCTGAAAATTACGTTCATTTTACTCTATAGCGTATTATTCTGGGAAATGCCCAGATTCTAAATTTCATTGCTTATCCATCGTATGAGTGTCTGCCAGGTGGATACTGCCCAGGGCCATGTCCAGCAGGCGCGCAGGTCTAATGCCTAAGCTTATTCCCGTCCGCCAGCTTGCGTGGAAAGAGTATAGTATAGTATAGTCTACCTCTCTCGAAATCGTCACGGTGAGGTCAATAAGGGAGAAGGCCATGGAGAAGGCCATAACCCAAATAAAAAACAATGTTTGTAGTGTATGTAGATATTTAGGCCTACCTCGGCTGTTGGCAATACACGGTTGGCATAAGTCGTTATCAATATTCGTAGTCGTAAAATGAGCCAAATAGGCATTTCTGGAGCCATCGCGGGAAGTTCCGCGAAGTGCATCCCCAGCGTTACCTCTTGTGTATGATCCGAATCTGCAAAACGAGAGAATCTCATACAGGCCTACTGAATTTACATATTGTTTTATCGGACAAGGAAATAGGTTCGCATTACGCTCCGGAATGAGGAAATGTGCATGCTGCATGGGTGAACAATGGATTTAGAATCAGGAAATCGCTACAGATATCACGAACAGATACCTACTCCATGGCGTAGTTGCCCGGATTTCCGTGAATTCGAAAAGTGTCGTATTCTGCAAACGCTCGATTCCCTTCCCAGTCAAGTAGGAGAATTTGTAAGGCGTAATCGTCCTGGTTAGTCAGATGGTAAATCTTCTCATTCCCAAGCCATATTTCACCATCCGGGCTACCGAAACCTTTAACAAATGCAACATTACAATCACTATTCACAACTGATGGGACTAATTGCAGGGATGTCTTGAGTCAAGACATCCCTGACTAATTGAAAGTAATCCTATCAGGATATCTACAGTAGGTTAACATTTTTAGGGATGGTAGCGGATCACATCGCTCTATGATCTACAATACTTTCGTTCCCTACTAATCACATTCACATAAGTAACCATCATAGATAAACCCGATTGCTTACCGTCGGCGTAGGCGTTCCAATCTCTATCAAAGTCCACGGAACCATCCCTTCTTCTTTGTATAACAGTCCAACCACCCCCATCATAGGATTGTTCGCAATATACATCGAATGATCGCGATGATAAGCGAGGACGAATTCTATAGACCCCGGAAACGTTGTAGCCCATCTGATAAAGCTCCCAGCAGTCTGAATGAAATGCAAAAAAGTTTTTTTTTTTTGTAAATTGTCGCCTATATAATTCGCCAAGACGAAAATGCTGGACAGTTTATTCGACAACTTGGACGGTGGGATTATTATATCATCCTCAACCAGTCCGATATAGGCCTATCTCCGACCATGGCAAACGATGACCAGCACCGGTACAAAAGCCTATAAGTGATGGCTGCAGTTTGTTGGCGGCGGGCGTCTGGAAAAATCAGTATATGCAGGAGCAACATCCAATGATACCTCGAAACGAATACCAAGTAGTAAATCCCATCGGGCCGAATGCAATCAATAATATACAGTAATGCGTACAATATACAGCTACAGTGCGGATCAATGGACTTTGGACGGTTAATAGACGGCAAGTTGTAAAGTTTTAAGAGCTTGTGTTAAAATTGTAGTTTTGTTTATTCGGGGAAACCCCTGCAGACATCAAGCTCGTTAATCAAAGCGGAAAGCATTTTGCGGTCCAGACATTTTCAAAGGAGAAGGGCATGATGCTAGATCTAAAATGTCAAAATTATGGCTTGGAAATCCAGCATAGTACGACGAAATCGCGAACGCGTAGCATTCAAACAAAATATAAAAAGTACCAAACCATGAAACCAATCAGAATAATGACATTTCCTGTAAACGCTAACCGAAAACAAAAGCAAACGGTGGCATTAATCAATTAGTAAGTAACCGGAGATCACAATATGTGTTCTCCTATAGGTCGTGTCATAAGCTGAGGAACGATAAACCAAAAGTTCACTTAAAAAGCTTTCAACAAATCCACCGGAAACCAGACGCGATTCCCTTTATAATTGAAGTCGCTTATAAGCGGGTATATCACCCCACCATACCCAGATTGTACAATAGCAGGCCACTGTTCACACTTCGATTGACGTAAATACTAACACGCATGAGTGTCAAACCCGTCTCCAACTCGTTTGATTCTAGGAATCTATTTTATACAGTATACAAAATTCCGGGATTTCGTCTCGTTGTAACCCGTCATAACTCATTGCGAAATATATAGATACTGCTGCGCCATATGAAATATTCACATTCAAAGACTAACTTACTAAGCCCCTGTTGAACCTATTACGCAATTCAGAAGCACTGTTTACGAAATAGGTCATTTTTGTATTGATAGACCTCACATCACCTTTGGCTCGGATTAGGATCGTTTTTACAATCATTTGATGAATAAGCTTACTATCTTGTATTTTTAAGTAAACGGCGATGCTCAAGTAATAGTCATTCAGTGAAGACGTTGCTCTTGATGCACGTAGGCCCCAGTCAAAATGTGCTTTGGGAAATTTCATTTATTCACGAGATCATGTCCTGAAATAGTGGAGATTGGGCAATGACACTGCGGTTTAAGTATAGGATTAGGGTCAATGTGTTGGTGACCGTGTAATTCCAAGAAACTTTCTCAAAATAGCTAAAGTATTGAAGTATACCGTATACACCTCAGGATGGCAAGGCCGAAGTTCAAGAACAATACCCAGGCCATGAACATTTGCTAAACTCGCATGCCAGTTTGTATAGTGGACAATCCTGAAATTCGCGCCACGTCTGAGTAAAGGAACAAAATATCAAAACCAAAGTATACTGAAGTTCTTTCCATTGATGTCCCGTAAGTTTCCGACCGTTTAATTGTTGTCGTGATTTCGACGTGCGACTACGCACTTATTTCGGATGGCATCAAATCACTATGAATCGATTTTGACGCTGTCCAATCTTTTTTGATAACTTGAAAAGTAATGGAGGTACGGATGGGTATATGACGCAATCATCGCGAAAAAGTCAAGCTGGTAATCAAATTCGCTACCACACGTACGACACAACTTTCGCGAGAACGTGAACTAATTTGGGATTTATCGCGGATTATGATTCATCCGATGTAAACAGCAGCATCTTTATCCAGCCTTGATATCACGTCGTTAATTCCATGTCATATGAAATTCATCGAGGATTAGTGAGAAATGGGACATGCGCACATACTCACTAAGACAGATCAGAACGGTAGATAAGCAGATGAAAATCCGGCAACGTGACAAAGTCACGCATCTATGCTTTATGTAAGGAGGCTGAGATAGGATGTATCTGAAATCAGGCTGTCAAATTTTTACAGTCAATACGTTACGATGCGAAGAAGTCGTCGAAGTTATCGGCGATGTTGTATATTTTTTTAATGAAAAACACAATCGATATATACATAGAGTAGACAGCAAGAGTAGGATATAAGATAATGAGAAAAGTATGAAAGAACTTCTTACAGATTAGTAAACATCAACATAAGTCGTCAGCAATAATTTAATCACGTTGGTATGCTATGCCTTCATTGCGGTACATACTGTATACTCCCGAGCTTTCGAATAGTGTGCACTGTCTGTCCTCTTAGTAGGCTATACTATAGATTCTAGCAAGTCAATAGAAAAATTCCGCCGGACGCAGAATGAGTGAGGGTTCACTAGTTCTTAGAAATGGCTTATTACAAAACATCAACCTATTGCACAGTATGGCCGGTTATATGTAGAATGTTGTCGCTTGTATAATATGTAAAGACTATGAGGCTTTGATATAGTATCCTTGATTCGGGCTCGCTTTTAATCTGATGTTTGTGACTTGTGAATTGGCAGCGGTCAAATGAAAAGAGAGATGTCGAGGCGAAAGTTGATCTGTAGTACGATGGATTCAGATTTATCGCGTTTGAATATCAAGAAATGACGAAACACGAAATTAATGGACATGGTATTCAAAGATTCTCTTGATAACCACGCGATATCGCTTGATGATGACAGGTTTAAAATTCCAAACAAGAATGCTATTTTCTCCTCGAACAGTTGCCCAAAAAGTCAGATATTTGGAAACAACAAATGCTTTTATGTGCGTGTATTACATGACATTTATGAGCCAGACAAAGTATAGGTCTGTACAATCTGCACCGCAAATGGAGAGGTCAATCTGGGAAACAAACAACGTACGAAACCGAATTGTACAATGGACGGAATAGAGGACATACCCATATTGTTTTGCTTGTGTTGATTTCAGGCGGTAATCATACCTGCAGAGGCCTTACTTGCTGAAGAATCAATATGTTATCAATGGTGTATCCCCGGCATTTAAATGATTCTCGTAAAAAACAGTTAAATGTGAGCGAGTAGGACCTAAGTAGCTGTAAACACCAACTCGCTGGTACTACGACGAATGCACTCAAATAAGCCTATCGGTAATGATGCAGTATGGATTAGGTGTAATCAATACGACAAAAGCTTTTACTGTGGAATCGGGATTGCGACGCGGTATTGATCAATTTCCCGCTCTCGCTTAGCCCATTAATCCTCGCCATTTTCTCTGCGTATGGTAGAAAAGTAGTGGTTCTAATCGCTTCACGGAGTTTTATTGGCTCTTCCTACAGCAGTCGGGGGTCGGGCTATTTGGCTACATACGG
This sequence comes from Botrylloides violaceus, assembly GCA_030412335.1. NCBI lineage: Eukaryota > Metazoa > Chordata > Ascidiacea > Stolidobranchia > Styelidae > Botrylloides > Botrylloides violaceus. The sequence continues at coordinate 710,290 of JASFYC010000039.1, forward strand.
GTTCTGCACGAAAGCGACTCCAATAAGGCCAGGAAACAACTACAACAGTATCAATCATGCTGTTTTCGTCGCACCCATCAGCTGCGCTTAACCAAGTTTAGCGTTTACGGTTTACGACGTCGCTAAAGCTCGAAATATCATCATCGTCACCTCACAGCCATCCAACCGTCGTCGTTTAGTTAAAACTTTTACCGCGACGATGTTAAATTTGGTATTTTTACCACAAATTCCCGCAGCTTTTCGGTATGACGCCACGAGGTATGACAAAGACAGACATCGTATCACATTAGTTTGTTTACGTGTATTCCGCGCATCATCTTCCAACGAATGTCTCAACAATATGCCAGAATTGTTTTTCAACTCTGTGATCCGCATTGGAAAAGCAATTACTTGTTCTGGAGTAGTCGCAATAATTCCAGGAACGAGACGCGTTGAAATCCTAAGCAACCAGATCCATTGGAAATATTCGATTGCGTATAATACGGAAGGAAAACAAATATAGTTGAGTACGGCAAACTAAATCCAATAGGCTATTCAAGGCATCATCGCACATTTATAGGTTTTGACTTTGAGCAGAGCATTTCTATGAAGGTTGATGCTGTAGTTGCTAGCTAAGTACTCTGTTTGTGCAGGAAGCTGTATCGAAATGCTACAGATACAGCAGAGACCAATCTGCTAGTGAGCAACGCGGAGCAGACTATACGCACAGCACGCAGACAACACGATATAACGATTTTTTGATATTCTGGTGCTGGTCAATCTCGACAAGTCGTTTGAGCAATTCAGCATGCGACTCCCGTTAGCGTGTAGATAATATGATTGTGTGTCCTGCGTTAAGCTCTTATAGTACATGGTTCGCTGGATATATATGGGATTTTGAGGCAACGATGCGCGTTAGTTTGAAAATAAATATGTAGGCCTCAAGTATACCCAAACCGCAAACCATACTGTATATATATATATATATAGCCAATTTCCTACTTATTTCCAAGAATCTAAAAGCAAATCATTTGCAACTGTAGGGGTGCAATGAGTAGCAGGGCCCCATTTCTTGATTGCACTTATCAAATATCGATCGCGCTGGTGTCGTCATATAAGTGCAAAAATCAGTTAATCAATTTCCCATGTCATGTTCTGTGATGATTGCATTCTACGTGCTGACCTAGCCTACTTAAGCTGTGGCATCTCAACCCGCAATTAGATTAGATCAAAATTCATACAGGAAACGAGGAAAGTAAGATACGTAGACCTTGTAAACATAATATCAAAAGAAAGAATTTTCCCAGACAAGTTTTATTCTGATGCAGGATTACTCACGGATAATAGCCGATACATTGTGATATGCTTACTGACGGCTAAGGAAAAACTAGGCAGCTTGAAGGATTGAGAAATAGACAGACGAAGTGTGACTTGGGGTATAAGTTTCAAAGTTAGATTGATCAGCCCGCGGGCAACAATAGAAATAAATATTAACAACCGTAACAGCAAAAAGCCATCTCAAGTCGGTCACGGGAGATCAAGCTACTTTAGCGGTTGTAGATCAAGATTGTGTACGTCTGTCGTCTACGATAAAGTGCGGCGCCGTGAGTGTATTATAGGCTATCATTAGATTTGAGCAAAAACAAACCTCTTCTGCGCTTGTGATATTATCCCGCTGCGATTTGTTATCATTTTTGGGCGAAGATAAATAGCATGGGAAACGATGCATTAAAGCCCTAACCGCTTAACATAACTTCATGAGTCGATTTATAATAATCTATTTCGGATGATATTCTGCGTCATAATATACTGTACATGACAAATTGCCTGCGATCTGGTGTATACGTTCCGTCGCCGATAGCACCATGCAGTACCAATTTTTGGATATTTCGAATAGAATAGAAGGAATAGAAGGATATTCGAGACAAATATGAAAAGCATGGAGGTCGTTTTCCTTTCGTATAATAGTCTTTTGATACCTTTTACACACCTACCTAATCCTGTATAGCGTATAGTAGTTAGTAGAGTATATTTACAGGCTACAGTTTGCGCTTCCGTTCCTCTATCGGTATAACTCGTGTGACATGTTCTACCCAGATGGCAAGTCGCTCAGATTATTCTAGTCCTGCCCGATTGAATAGTTTATTCCCACATTTTCAGTCCGTGACGCATATGTCTTACTGGCGATACTTGTCACTCCATTTTTATCAATAACAATAATAATGAGGTAATTTTGACAACAAATACTTTTATTCTTGTAAGTTTGCTGACATCCTGTGGGATTATTAATCTCTTTTAGAGTCATTGCGGCATATCCCGATATGATAAACGACAGTATTTGTCAAGATCGTTCATTTGTGCTCGACATGCAAACCTGTCACAAACAAGTATCGTGTATCCGTTTCGTGAGTTCGTGATTTTTAGGGTAGCGAATTTCGTGAACATTTTGCCCGATCGATCGTTATCGGTGTTGTTGTCCGATGGCTCTCCGCCAACCTATTGAACGATATGCAACAGTTAATGTAACTTAGTACGACATTGGTCGACCATGACAATTGTTCCTTTACCAATGACGTACAAATTGCTTCAAATTGACGACAGTGCATTCCAGGATGTTTCAGCATAGCCACGATCTAATGCTTCAAGGAAAATGTTACCATGAAATATATTTGATAGCATTTATACAAATATACTACTAATACTAATCCAATGGCATCATAATTTTCCTTCTAAATTTTGTTCCATACTCCTAAACGCCACCACAGCCGTCAAAATGATATTCCTATTCGTGATTGAAGGCGTTGACATTCGTCATACAATATTACTGTATAGTCACTCCCAAATAGCGCGGCAACAATCAAAATAATCGGAGTCTGCAAGACCTCGGTTGTTGTATATAAAATACAGCGTACGTATTAAAGTCATAACCGTGACCTTATCACGTCAGATACGTATATTTGTATAGTATACTAAATCTGCAAAAAGTTTAGCCTACGTGTGGATAATATTTTTCAAGTGTGAAATGACATTCGAAATGACAATGAACCAGCGACTGGACTTTATCACATTCTATAACGCTAATGTGTGAAACCGTAACACTCAGTTACTCAATCCTGTGAATCACATACAGCGACGTATGGAGAGAGGGTATACAGAGAGAAGTTCGATCGTGATAGTCTAGTTCTGCAGCTTGCAGGTACTGTTAAAATCATTTGCCGAAAGGAGCGGCATAGCTCGGCACGCAGCCTGCCATTTCCGTATCAGGAAATGGCGTCAGCTGTGGAGTGGCATAAACAGTACTACGCACAGAGCGTTGGATTGTGTGTTTACAGCAGATGCCTGAGCGTTACTCCATAAGCTCAACAAATGGAGGAGTCTGTCAAACTTAGTGAGACTCTAGTCTGTACTGCTGCAGGTCTTGTTATACGATAGTAGACGGTGTAGAAGCAGTTACTTTTGTGTAATGATTGCAGAAATGATTTGAGAAGCAGACCGAAAGTACCAGGTGTATAAGATATTTAGGTGACTTGTCAAGTAAGCTCTTACGCCTTCATTCACTAAAGAGAGCGCCACCATTAGCCTGTATTTGTCTTTTTGCAGGCTTTGAATATTCGCAGTTTACAATGCTTCTGACATGCAGTGACAATTAGACATTGCCTGCCGTTGAATAGTAATTTCGTGCGGGTTATGTCATGTCACAGCGCTATCGTCACGACTCACGAGGCTGTGGTTCAATTGAATGTACGCACGAGTATTAGGCGGAGATTGATTGAAATTGTGCAGTTCGATTTGGAATGGAATAGGCTAGAGGCCATACAGAAGAGGTGACGCAAAGTGGCAATAGCTTGATTGCGGAATATTTTATTCTAATGAAAAATATAGCCAATTAAATCCATAAAAATTCAACTCGCTGAAACCGCACCAGCATGAAACATGTCATTCCGATGGGCAGAGAGTGTTACGGCTATAGGGAATGAGGCTATGTAACACGTTGTATGCGTTCGCAATAGCCCGTTACATTAGGCAGTCAGCAATATGAATGAGTAACTTCAATTTCACTGAGATCACAAAGTTAGCTAAAGTTGATAATCAGTCCATGTGGCCTGTACAGTCAGCCAGCTATACCGCCATTTACACTCAAGATGGAGGCGACCGACTGTTCTCCGAAGATGAGAGCGGTTGTGTCACGTATTGCGATATATGTTGTTTCAGCTGTATAATAGTTTTTTTATGTATTGGATATAGCACGAACCTTAAACCTACAGTAAAACTAATATAACAATATATTCACCTGATGAAGAAGCGGAGCTCCGAAAGATTTTGAATTATATTCCAATAAACTGGAGTGGACGTTAAATCTGTGGTGACTTGTTATTATAGCTATTACTATATCAAGATTGAGATTTGGTCGGAAAAATGGCTGCCGGCTACTTGGAATACCAGGTTCCATTTTGTCACCCGTTCAACTGCACGATTGACTCGGAAGTCGGAGATAAAGCGGACTGCAACTTGTGGACATGCCTGCCCCAACACTGCCGTATCAACTTAGTTGTTCTCATGTCCTTTACCGGGCTATTGGCAATACTGACAATCGCCTGCAATGTGATCATATTATCCATAAATTTTTCTTCAAAAACGAGACGGATGAGAAAACGAAATCCGACGATGAACAATTACTCCGTGTACGTTCTGTCTCTTGCCGTTGCCGATCTGCTAGTGGGATTGGTCGTCTTGCCACTGTGCCTCTTCAATTATTATAGAGAGTTTCTATCAAACGATAGCATCTCCGCTTCAGCGTGTACGCGGATCGTGCACTTTGATAATCACACATCCGTGGAGGCTCAGTCTACTGGTTTATCGAGTAGTGATAATGAAGGTGATCTAGATGCGAAAATGAGCTCGTCCCGGGTTGGAGTTGATGTTGCTGTTCAGGATACATCTACAATTCCTCTGCAACTGCTTGGAGTCTTCACTCATCTGACCTTATTTGTGTCAATTTACACTCTAATAGCTGCAAGTTCAGACCGTCTGTACGCAGCAAAGTACTCCGCTCTTCATGTCCACTCGGAGATTACGAAGAAGTAAGTAATTGGAATAAGTGGATTTTGTGATATTTCCTTTGATGATATAAATATGTGATACAGTATTCAAAATATGATCCTCTACGATTAGTACCCTATCCAGATACGTAGATAGGTACCGTATTTGCCCTAAATTGGTTATTCTTACCAAATATCAACTCAAAACATTCAATTATGTGAAAGAAATTATGTTACGCTAGTTTGATACCTGCCAGAATTCCTGAGCAAACGGAAAGAGCGAAGATATGCAACAAATGGCTGTCGTGCAATTGTACATGCACAGCCTAAATTGCATCATTCGCCGAGATTAGTCTCACAGGCATTTTTCCCAATATGAAACAGAAAATTAAGTTGTTTACCGAGTCAGCGATATCGGGAACGTGATTGTTTCACATTATCCATCTACCTGTAAGCGCTTACAGTACTTCCGGAGAAACATCATTCATTGATTATGCTTCCATGATGTCATGCAATGGACAACATATTCATACATTACAGCTACCCTTTACTCCGCCAGAGATTACATTGTCGCACATGTGTGACAAGAGAGAGAGAGAGAAAGCAATTTACTGCGTTTGTCCACCAGAAGAATTTTCTCATGAAGAAAATTGGCTATATGAGTTGGGTTGCTCGGTAGGCCTATAGGAAAAGTATAGGCCTACGAAGGTCTATAATGGCAAAATAAAACCCAATAAGCAAGATTACAAAAAGGCATCAATAGAAAGAACACACACAAGCAGAAAGTCAATTACGCTGAAGGTACCGACCGCAACGTACACAACGATACGTGCATCTATGTACAATATGTCTAATCATCTCGAATGTCTCTTAGATCAGGACTCGAAACCAGAGTATCGTGGATAGCGAAAAAGTGGAGAACCACGAGGCGCTCATCCATCGCGGTCGGTTGGGTATGGGCATTAGGCATGCTTTTTGCCGTTGCACCATTTCTGTTCGATCAAAAGGTTTTCTTTCGCCACGTGGGACATATCTTTTCAGCGATGACGTCCAGCAGAACTTATTCTACTGTTGTCAATTGGTAAGGGACTTTTCATTTACTTCACTACAGCACATACATCCGGCAGGAGATGGGCGTATTGCGATAGGCTGAAGTAATTCGAGTGTTCGATTACTATTCGCGGTGACATCATTCATATAGGCCGAAGCGTATATCTTACTCAGCGAGCATTTCAATAAACAAGCCTGTTGTATTATGATCATGTGGTATGTACTAAATAGCTAACAGTCGATCATACTTTAGGTATTTGGCAACATTGATCTTGCCTCTGGTCGGGATTTGGGTATTAAATGTCTTGATATGCTCAACTTTATGGAGAAGAAAAGCCCAGCTCGGTGTTCAACGGCGTCGGTCTCTTCGGCGGGAAAGCCTTCCTGACGCCACAACGACCAAGTTCAGTAATAACGCAACGCAGAAAAAGATGTCAGCTCAACAAGACAAAAGCTTCCAGAAAAACAAGAAATTCACCGAAACAAGAGAGAACTCATCAGTATCCAAAACATCTAACACGGAGACGAATAACTACCAACGGGGTAGGATCTACAACAAAACACCAAGTACGCACGACACCATTGGCCGTCAGCACACATGGTCACGGAATCCAGATTATAAAAATTCTTTGTTACGTCGGAGAGTTTCTTCGCTACGCAGAGCAAAGCAAATGGTTCAATTAAGATCATCAGAATCTAGCATTACAAAAACACTGTGCATGGTAGTCATTGCATTTACGGCTGCAGTACTGCCTCTTGTGATTTCTCTCACCAAAATTACAGTCACTGGAAATGCGAGCGCACAAACTCTTAACAACGAAGTTACGGCGTTGACCGTTTCGCTGTTATTTTTATTCTCAAACAGCGTCGTTAATTCCGTTATTTATGGAGCCCGAATGCGAGACTTTCGTTCGACTTTAGATGAGCATGTCCGTGCAATTTTCGACAAGATTAAAAACACATTCTGTTGGTGTTGCTTTGAGAGAAGCGACATTCATTCATCTGAGATTGTAAGTGGCGTTTTCTTCGTCTCTTCCAAGCATCAAAGGTCGGAAGCATCCGAAAGGTCCTCACATCAGATGGCCACAAGCACATCGGAACGGATACGCCATATTATCCGCGGCTCATCCAAAAAATCATCGCATGTAAAAAGTCCACCGATTTCTCATGAACGGTCGAGCCGCGATTCGTATGAATTTCAGACTCCCTTGATTTCCAAAAGTCAATTGCCGAAAACATCGAATGATAAAAAAGCTCCTAGACCATCGTCCAGCGGATACAGGACTGATCCTGAACTACCATCGATTCCTGACGAGCAGGGGAGAAAACGATTATCCGAAAAATCAGATATAGTTGAAATCAGAGAAGAGAGTGACATCGAATCCAATTCCTCTCATCAAGAAGTTGGTCTCTCGAGTAATAACATCCGCCCTTCTTCTCTCTTTTTGCCCGACCACGACAGCAGGTATGATGATAATTTTTTCGTTCCGTCATGGCAAATTACTGTATAAGCTTACAGCTACGTTTTATGGATTATGGCTGTACAGTACAAATTTGTACTTAGTCACAGCCTTATAGATAGAGATTGTTTTACACTAAGCGATTAAAATTAATTAATAATCAAATTATGCATTAGTAGTTTTCGAATACGTTTTATTTCGAGATAGGCTCTCAAATTATGAGTGGAAAGCAGTTTTCGGAACTAAAAATTCATACCGGGAAAACTGTAGTGTACAGGCTGTTCCTGATATCCCGCATTACAAACAATTACAGTTCATCCATGGCCTACTTTAGTTCCTAGTACCTAGTACCTAGAGTAGGCCACGGTTCATCCTAAACTATAGATCCACCCTAAGCCTGTTAATTTCTGTTCTCAAGTGTTACCGCGTTGGAAACCGTTTCACCGGCCGAGTTATTAGAGTGCTCGACTCCTGATCGATAGCAATACGATTCCTTATCCCGAGTGTCTCATATCAAATAATTAAAGATAGATAAGTCCCTGCGGAATTCCTCATTGGGGATTGCCGAAGGGCCGGCTGTCACTGCAATCCTGCGTGAAACCCGAAATTTCGAAATTCAATAAAAATGCATGCAGTGTCATTGAGTGAACAGCCCACCATAAGGTAATTTGAATACCCTGAATCGACACAACGAATACCCGCTTTGAAGGTGTGATATATGGATGAAACTGCCATAGACGTCCCTGTTAACCTCTTGATATCCAATTTAACAGGGCACAATCATCGTCTACTGTGAAATTGCGGTGCCATGCAGCAGAGGCCAGCGGTCACAAAATTAGGCCATTATCCCATATCCCCACATCGTTGAATGAGGCGAGGAAGATCAGCAGCGGTGAAGCAAAAGACTACACCCTCCTCTTCGATTATGGAAATCGGCGTGACAGCAGAATTATGACACCAACCGACGTGTCTTTGAATATCGATTTTTCACAGTTCGCAGGGTCTTGAGCCTGATTAGTGCCGTCGCTATGGATGCGATGACGGTAATAATCAGTGGATGTACGATCGATCTATCGGTCAGCGAAGAAAGGCGAACGAAAATAAGACGGAGTCAAAAGAGATGATAACCGATGGCTTGTAACAGCCGTCCCGCATTACGATATCTTCGAGAAGTATAACATATGAAAGCAACTCAACCGTTACGTACTCAGATTTTGTATTGGGCCTTCTCAGGTTCGAAACTCATTGACATTTGCACCGTTGTGCATTGCACATCATAACGGGAGATCGCATCTTTCCTCCCTGTCTGTTTTTCACAAGAATCTGCTCAAGGTTCCTCCTCTAGTTTCCTGTTTAGTGGGAGGGAGGCCCATAAGTTTATGAATGGCGGACAGGCCTACGTCGCATCTTCCGCGATGTAGGCTAAGGAAAAGATATTTCTAGTTTTAACAAGAGAGACCACAACAATTTCATAACTTGGTTACGATTTTAAATAAAATTCATTTACATAAAGGAATAGTTAATCGACAACGAGCCTACCGTGTAGGGCTGTAGGCGTATAGGCTTAGTGCGATTTACGCAGGGTATTCGGACGCCCATTCGGCTTAATATGTTTTCCGATTATTACAGTTTCTTTATATGCAAAAGGGTGTTTTCTTAAACTGCGATACCTACTTTCCTGTGCTCGGCTAACTTATTCGATATTTACGTAGAACGTAGAACGTAGAATTTTAGCTGTGAGCGTCGCATCATTGCACGTAATGGATAAATCAAACGATTTTGTTTCTTTTGCTCATCTAACTCTACCGTAGACCTATATCCTGTATATCTATCCACTTAGCACTATGTGTTCGGATCTAGCTACAATAGAGTGGGAGTAACCATTGTCAAGCGGTGTCATCCTATGACCTCATCTTATCTGCTCGTGTGTATAAACTATCGTTCAGAGAAAAAAGGCAAATTAGGTGAATTGTATTTATACCTCTAACCGTTGGTTGTTCATTATTCTACATGCACAAGAAAACAAAACTTACCATTCGGTGGTTCGACGGGTTGACGAAGGCCATCGTTTTTCGAATCAGTGTTTAATTCCGCTGAAAGTGGGACCCGCTGCCTCGCAATTGCAATCGCTTTTCTGGCAGCATCAGCTGCACGAATGGCTTTATCCGATGCGCTGGACGATTCTGCCTTTGCGGCGTCAACATTATTCGAGAGTTGTTCTACTCGTGTGGATAACCATTCCAATCTGCTATCTAGGGAGCTTAACTGTGTCGCGTGATCAGAAACCTTTTCTTCGATACCGATGATGCGATCTTGATCCGCAGCCTGGAAAAGAGGTAAAAATGCGCAATTTCTAAAATGGAAATGTGTGGTAGACTTAACAGAACTTTGTTTACTGACCACTGCTTGCTGCTTTTGATATAGGCGGCGAAATCTTTCAAGATCTTCGTTTACGATATCACTTCGAGCACGTAAAACCGCGTTCTGTGCACGAATTTCCTGGGAAATGGGTCACTACTGATTAGGTACGGATGCAATGTATAACAGGCGTCATAAAAGTGATAAAACCCCTACACCCATGCAATGGGCCAGGTAGAGATAGAGACAGAGAATTTGACTGTCGTATGCAAAATCTATGGCTATTAGGACCCTCTACAGGTAGGCCTACAGTAGGCCTTCAGGTTCAGTATACAAAAATGTCATCCCCATCTGACAGTGTTCAAGCGACCGCTGGAGTAATAGTTCTATGACAAAAGATTAGATTGCACTGTCGGGCTGCATATTTTGTATTTCATGCTATCACTATGCACCTGCGATAACTGCGTAAGAAATTCGTTTTGATCTTGTAGTGCACGTATCGTCCGATTCATCGCATGTATCGTCTCTGCGCGATGCTCAGTATCAGAAAGTCCTCGGCTATCGCCGTTCTCCTGTTGCTGGACAACCTGCCAAAATCAACAAAACATTTGAGTAAATTTAAGATTTCAACTATTTAGTAGGCTACCTTCGACAAAGACGTGTTTATTTCACTGCAGTGGTTTGAAACTTCCATTTTTAGTTGCCTGGATAAAGCGACCAGTTTTTCGTCAACATCCTCAAGAATACTCGATTTCAGATTGCTATATTTATCTTCATGAAAACTTCCTACGCCTGTCGTTTCGGTACTATTGCGTTGCTGATTAGATATAGCCCGACTGCATTCCGCCGAGGCTTCACCGATCTCTCCTGTAAAAGCCTGCTTATATAGTAACCTGGGATTTATATAGAAAGGCACTATCACTTACGCCGTAGTCGAACTTCAACTTTACCGATTCGCCGTTTGAGAGCACAGTTAGTCGGGCATAGACCTACTACACTCGTTCCGACGAGCTACAAATTTGACGAAATATTTTGCAATTAGAAGTGTTTAAGCGGATACTTTTTCGACCAACCTATAGTGACCCATTTCTACAACTGGGCAGTCTTACCTTGTTCCCTTTCCTATTTTTTTGAGCAACACATACCGTAGCAATGGCAAGAGCAATCACCATAGAAAGAAGACATGCAGTCCTTTTCAAGTCCATATCGCGGCCGCCTATACTACTAAGCCTTGGCGTAGGCCTTAGACCTACTTGCAACAGTAGGCTTACTATCTTCAAGTGGCCTTGCTAAGCTACTGCAAACATTGAGTGACTCTTCAAAGACTATTTCATCTCCCTCAAACAATTTTATCAGGGGAATTAGACATACAAGGAACGCTATTGTACTATGCAGCTGTCGCTTGATTCATAGTTAACTCCCCGATGACCAATATATAGGCTATTTAAAAGAATATGCTATTCAAGACAAAGTGTTCGTTCAGGTTTATAGATAGCTAGATAGTTATTTATGTACTCACCAAAGTTCTAAAAATTCCACCTCACTCAAGACTCTGCATCAGCACTGAGCAGGGTTTGGTATTGCCTCTGGGTCTATAGGCTATGGCTCGGTGTGTGGGAGATGGGGTTCCGTGATGAAAAATCTGGATTCTCTTGCGTCACCTACCGGTTAAAATTTGGGGTACTTTTCACCGAAATTACCTACGTTATTACGTCACTGTTGCGAGTTTCGTTCGCCTTTACTTTTATACGTATAAGGATTTCTGTGATGCAACAGTAGAGAAAAATTTTGAATTTTGCTAGAAATTCACCGCACAGCACATTGCAAAGTATCATTGCCGCATGGTGACTCTGTCGAGAGAAGACAGTGGCTTCCGGGCTTTGCCTCGCGTCAGGGTGAACTGGCGAACCAGAACAAAGCTAGGACGACCCGGAGTGTTGTTGGTTCTTGTTTTATGCAACGTGAAGCGGGGTACCCTCTGTGATCCCTGAAAACTATTCAACCAGAGATATTCTCAAGGAGGGATCCGGAAGTTAGCATTGCGACAGGGATAGGCTGGGTGAGTGAATCGGATTCCTTTCTTTGCGGTTCCTGTTGCTTTCCGGAGAGTTAGTGCGATTCTCGTGACATATACGTTCTCTCCTGTTTGTGCCTTATATAGTCTTCTAATATAAATGATAACACACCCAACTGTGACTGGTACTTTATTGTAAGATCCACTCTAGAGCAGCAACTGAATAGACTAGGCGTATCCTCACTGTAGCTTCCTACATGTACATAATCAACCAATCGCACACTCCCACAATCCTGTAATCAGTCTACCCACTCAACCAATCAACTCACACAATCACCAATCCAATCAACTGCCACACAATCAACATCTCCTGACATAAATAGGTATACGGTAAGTAGCGTTATTGCGGGACATAAGCATATCCTTAGGCGCGACATACGTTCTCCTTGACTATGACATAGGGGACGCTGGTGACCGACAGCCTGACAGGTAAGCATGGCAATTCCTTCATGTGCCAAATACGGTATGGGTTCTCCGACGTGAAATACGGTATAGGCCATACCGTATCATAGTCTACGTTCCGCAACTTCTCTCTGAGTTTGGAGCACCCAAAACACTCCATTCTCCAGCAAAAGCAGAACAAAGAATTTAGCTGAAAGGCCCAATAGACGAGGCAACTTTTCTCACGCAATCTATAACATTTACAAAATAGCCTATACAGCTACTTGTGTTACATAAACTAAATTTTTGTTTATGTTTCAGAATTACACTGTTGAAAAGTTGCTGTTTTTAAACAAGCACTTGTGGTGCAGAGCTGAGCAACAATGGAACTACAAGAACACGCAACATATTATTGTATGACTGGATTGGTGACTTCTGTTGTTGTACTTTATTTTACAAACCGTACATTCAATTTCCACTGTAAGGTTTGGCTGTTCAATACTTACTATTTAGCAGCTGCGCTTGCCGTGCTGCCATTTATGTTCATTAATGGAAGAACACGTAAGAATATGCTGTGGTGTAAAACGTGCCAGTTGCTGAGTGGAAAGATATTTAGGCTGAAAAGTCGTGTACTCAACAAAGAGAATTTGGTATCAGATGGACCATGTGTAATTGTCTGCAATCATCAAAGTGCTATTGATTTGGCTGGAATGGGTAAACTGTGCACTGAGCGGTTCACAGTTCTTGCAAAGAAGGAATTATTGTATGCTGGCCCATTCGGATTAGCGTTGTGGCTTTCAGGATTCATTTTCATTGAGCGATCAAAACGTGAAGAATCAAAAGTCGTACTGGATAAGGTTGCTAGCGAAATCAACAAAGAATCTTTGTGTGTTTGGGTCTTTCCAGAAGGCACAAGGAGCATGAAAGACGAAATGTTGCCATTCAAGCGTGGAGCATTTAATTTAGCAGTGAAAGCTCAGGTACCTATAGTTCCAGTAGTCTTTAGCTCATATAAAAGCTTCTACAATCCTGCAAGGTATATATTTAATAGTGGGAACTATGTGATTGATGTAATGCCCCCAATATCCACCGACGGACTTACGGTTGATGATGTACCAAAGTTGGCAGATGATGTGAGATCTGTGATGATGGATAGATTCCTGCAAATTTCCAGCATTGACCAATACAAAAAGTAATAGGCCTACCGTGTATACCGCAATGGTGAAAATACATAATACAATACAAATTTTCAATCTAAATATTTTACAGTGCATTTTGTGGCTCTTTATTTGTGTGCCTGGTGAATGTTTTCTCTATAAACCTATATATATCTCACAAAAGGTCTTGTGCTTCCTGCTCCTAGAATGAATTGTTGTTGAGATACTGATGGTCTGACGCATTTGATCATATTTTATTAGAGCATCTTTTGAACTACTGAAAATTCTTGAAACTTGGAGCTTGCTCCCAGTTGCTAAAATGAGAGGAACCTATCACAAAATAGCAGTCAACTACCAGTACTGATGGTTCATTCGTTGTGCGCTATCACTGCCGGCTACAATTTATTGCAATATTTTATATTATGGCCTTTGATGTTGTGTTACAGTAATTATCAATAATAAGCTTGTTTCCAGTGACTTCAACCAAAATCACATGTTTGTTGATGAAGGGTGACAATTGTGCTTTTCACCAGATTGCTGCACAGTGCAATGTGTATTTGGCTCAAGTTTGATACAATCAACTGACTAGGCCTACTAGTTTCCTCCCAGTAGTGCGTTATGTCGTAAAGAAAGGTCTGCATGTAAGTCTTGCTGTACTTTTTGGAATTTGCTGTACATAGTCCATCATCTTTTATGCTTACATGTCATTAGTACTTAGCTTAGAATTACATAGAATAGTGAATTCCACCAAACGCTTCTTAGTTACCAAATGCAGGTCCAGATCAAAATTTTACACGAACTGCATGAAGCCTTTAGTATTTAGTTGGTCTTCCATTTAATGTGCATGCAATTGATAGCACAATATGGTTGATTGTAAAAGAAAATCAACCTGATGATATCTAGGCGTCTCAGTATCGTATTGCAAACCCTCTATAGTGGGAATATGACATCCATACCGACACCATTGTTACCGTGCATTTTCTAGGCTGGCTTTCAATGTCTTTCGTTTTGCCGTGGTTGTAGTAGATACAAATTATGTGTGTGTCACTATTTTAGGCAGACTCTTCAATTGAATAGGATGGGAATGAGGTGATTGCACCCGTTCTGTATAGTATGCCGATCTGTAATTGATTGGTTCACTGTATGTAAAATTCTCCGCAATTTTCATATGAATTCGTGTACAGAGTACAATGTGTCCTGCCAACTATTCTTCACTTATATATCTTGATAACTGTCTTTGAGTTCTTGCCCGCATTTAATAGCCTATTGTTTTCAATCACATTTTGTGATTTAATGATGCAATGACATGTGTGTTCTGCCCAGATATTGCTTACTAAGTACATGTTCGCTTTATTGCTGCTGATATCGCTTTAGTTTTTGTTGTTGACTTGCAGAAAATTCCTGGATGTTTTCAAGTTGAATCCTCTGCTCGTGTATATATAACCGCATTCATTGTACGTGTATAGTGCCATAGTACTGTAGGCATCTTCTACCGATATCATCCTCAGTGGTTACGTGTCATCCTATCTTTGAGTGTTACTTAAACTCCATAGCTTTTCCATGATATGCGTCGTCCGCTGTTGTTACTTTTTCGCTCTCATGCTGGCATTTTATTGTTAGTGTCACTTTTTTCATGTCGCGTCACTTGCCTCCATCGACTGCAATGGTTTTTGTCATTACACTTCCTCGTATGATGACTTTTGCCTTTTCATTTGTGCCGTGGATTGCGCATTGGAGATCGGACATTTCAATACCGAATAACGTAGGTAGTAAATAGGGCTTTCGTGATCGCATGATTACGAACAAGAAGATTACGGAAGAGTCGAGTGTTGTCCAACTAATGTGTGTCGCGCAGTCACTTGTTTACGCCTACTATGCTGTTACAGAGAGGGCTACTATCTAATTCGCATTAGAGGTATTGATTAGAAGCTAGAACTGTGGCGTCTTGGTCTTCGATAGCCGTGCGGTTACAACAAGCTACAATCAACAAAGGTAGGCTATGTAGCATCGTGAATGGTTTCATATTATCAGGAAATTAAACACCATAAGAATCGACTCTCAGCTCTTGACCCACAACATGTGTAAATAGCCTACTTTTATTAGTAGGCCTGCTGCTGTTTTGTCGCGTTACGTGTTTATGAGATATGACACTTGCTTCGCATTGCGAACTGTGCGAGTGAGGTTACTCATTACTTCAGCATAATATGAAGACAAAGTGCTATTGAATTAGATGCCTAGTGATGAAGTCTTTCGAAATGAGCTTTCGCTATAAGATGAAGTGCTTTTCTTTTGAAATTAAAATGACTTTTTTAACGTGTTCCAGGAACGTTCACAGCTTATATAGTCTGTTGTAGGGACTGCATATAGCTGAAGTTTAACTAAAATATGTGGTTAACCGGTGTGAATGCAGTTATCGCTTTTATTGGAGCAGGCTTGGTCGGGCTGTATATGATAAATGCCAAGTTTGCCTTCATAGCGCGAGTAACAGCATTGAATGTCTACATTGTCATGATGTCCTTCATGGCGTTTCCACTCATGCTATTGAAAGGTCGAAATGTGGACAATCTCAAATTGTGCTGTCGTGCAATGATTCCTGGAAGGTGGTTGTTTGGGTTAAACAGAAAAATCATTGCGATTGAAAATATGATTGGAGATAAACCTTGCGTTATAGTTAGCAACCATCAGAGCACCTTGGATTTGTTCGGAATGGCAGATGTATTTCCAAATAGAGCGACGTTTCTAGCAAAGAGGGAACTGTTGTTTTATGGGCCACTCGGCCTCTGCTTTTGGCTATCAGGCGCTGTATTCATCAATCGGAAAGCATCCAGCGGCAGGAGTGTAATGGAGCAGTGTGCTAAAGAAGTTTTGGATCGTAATCTCAAGATTTGGATTTTTCCGGAAGGCACAAGATCCATAAAACCAGGAATGTTGCCTTTCAAAAAAGGGGCGTTCAATCTCGCCGTTGCAGCGCAGATTCCAGTTGTTCCCGTTGTATTCAAATCTTATTCAGACTTCTATTGCCCCGATAAAAAGGTATTCACAGCCGGTGAATACACTTTAGAAGTCATGCCTCCTTTTCCTACAACAGGTTTAACCGCCGATGACGTACCGGAATTGGCGGAACGAGTCCGACAATGCATGCTAGAGAAGTATCATTGTCTTTCTGCTTCGAACAATGATTAATCGAGCAGGCTTTTCCCGTAACTACGGCGATGATGTCTATAAAATTCTATTAGCCCGAACTAATACTATTATGGGTAGCAATGTAGACCATGCTGTTTCTGTATCTATTGCTAGTTCTGTACGATATTTGACTTCTGCATTTACTGATTAATACCCTTGACGCATAGGCTATTTGAAGCCAGAAGGGGCAGAAGGTGAAATATTGATGTGTTTCGCATGCCGGCTATGCTCCACAGTCGTCCGTGAATTGTGTAAATAGCGAGAACCGAGGCAGGCCACACAAACGCTGTATTACGCTTTACTAGGGATCACACTCCAATCACCTACGTGCTACGTATCTATCGATTGAATCCGTATTTAGTTGATCAAAGTTCAATATTTGCTTCTCCAGCTGAGAGTGCTGTTCTGCCTCGATGAATGTAAAGTAAGAATTCTCAGTATTTTGAAAGAACACGCTTCGATTAGTAACCGTTTGGACCGCCATTGTATGTATTCCCGTCTCGAATTTCGTCGTCGTGAGTGTATAGAATCTGCGCTAGTAGTCTCGGTCGGTTTGCCGCAGCTATACTGCCCTAGAAGGCAGGAAATCAGTACGGTAGCAGGGAACAAGATAGTGGTAAATCATTTGCATACTGTTGGCATACGACGCATATGCATCAGCTATGATCAAGGTACTCTCAACGGCCTTTCTTTGGACCATTGCCTTTATAATGAGCGGTAAAATTGCTGCGTCGACAGGTAAGCCTGCATGTGGAAATTTTTCATATGATATAGCCTATGATTCCAACGTGTAGCATGCAGATTATACTGTGGATTTATCTAGTTGTAGTATTTAGCCCTGTGTCTCATCCCACACCGTCTCATTGTTTGCGATACTGTAAGTCTGTTTTATTATTACTTGTCGTGTTGCAGATCCGATTGTACAGACCGAGTACGGCCGGGTCAGAGGCTCATTACGACATGCGATAGGGTCTAAAAGGCAGGTGTATTCCTATTTCGGCGTCAAGTACGGCCGCCGTCCAGATTACGTGTTTCGATTCCAGCCAGCTGAGAAACCATGGAATTGGGACGGCGTTAGGAATGCCACCGATGAATCACGGCCAATGTGTGTACAGGTGCGTGTAGACTGTAAGCTAGGCTTCCTAGTAACTTTGTATATACATGTTAGAGTCCTACTTCTTTGAAATAGTATAGCGCTAAAACACTGTGGAGGCACGCGATACTGATTGCACTGGTCTCATATTATGGCCAAGAGAAGGTAAATTAGGCCCTAGTCGAGGTCGTCGTGATGCTCTTGCAACACAAAAACCCCATCGCAATGATGCACCAGCCACATCTACTGTATCCTCTTTTAAATGACGCATACAATTACAATAGGGGTGGACGAATATCGACCAGTATTGGCGCAAACAAAATTATCCGCGGAATATCCGGGAATAAAAGTCCTATATAGCCTATATCTTCGTTCGAGCAGCAAGTCATTTTCAGTCTTTCGCTATTGTAATAGGCATACTCGCTGCAGCCTCCTGTCCATTTCTTTATAGTCTTGGTGCAAATAGGTAAATCGTGTACTAATACCAATATTTAGCGGTCGTGAACTGGTCTCTCTCGAAGCCAGTGACCCTGTGTCTGGACTCTCGAGATCTGCACTCGGTGAAAATTAATGAACAGCGCAGGAGGATTCAGCTTGGTGTATCATGAGTCACGTGATCAAAGTTCGATTTAACCCTTAGATCACCGGTAACTACTTCATACAGCTCGGTGTTCATTTTTTCATCATTTTTGTAAATTACAATAATAAGTATGACGTCATATATGAGCAGATATAGGCCTATATGTCACGTCACATGGTGTGACGCATGGCCTACTAAAATATTTTAGTAGGCCGTGTGTGACGTCATTGTGGCCCATCCGAAATCAAAAGTTGGTTGCGGTCCTGTATATAGTCAGTATGGTCCTGTGCTTGATTTCCTTCAGTACCTCGCAGGATATCGATCGATATGAAAGTCTCCGCGCTGACACATTCTTGAAACATATGATGCCCGATAAACCTGAAATGTCTGAAGATTGCCTACTGCTCGACATATTTACACCAGTGTCTCCGGAAAACGGCCCCACTGCCTCTCTGCCGGTAGGTAATCTTACTGTATAAGCGGTCTAGACACCCAACTGCATTCCTACACTCGATATCCTTTTTAAGGTCATAATGTGGATTCATGGAGGATCATTTGATTCTTTTGCTTCAACAACGAAACTGTGGGCTCTACCCGCTTTTGAAGACGTCGTAGTAGTTCAAGTGCAGTATCGATTAGGCTTTTTCGGATTTTTCACAACTCATGACGAATGGGCTCCGGCAAACATTGCTTTTCATGACCAAATAAAAGCAATGCAATGGATAAAGTAAGTGCATGACGCTTGTCAGCGTAATTGCGATCAAAATATAATAAACCTTTCACGACACTATCAACAGACGAAACATACAGAACTTTGGTGGCGATCCAGAATTGGTGACCTTAATGGGAGAGTCTGCTGGGTCCGTAGCCGCAACCACACACATGCTGATGCCATCAAGCGTTGGTCTGTTCCATCGCGTGATTGCTTTAAGCGGAGCACCAGACACTGTAGAATGGAGAGCAACGTATCTTGATACAGCAAAACGGTAAGCTATAGAAAACTGATTTATGTATCGGGATTCTTACAATATTCTGTGCTCAACTGTGTGCTAATAGGCCTCTATACCCTTTACTACCGCAGGTTAGGGGAAATTGCTGACTGCGACTTTGAATCAACCGGTGCTATGGATATGTGCCTCCAAAATAGGATAGGTACCTCTACTCTAATGAGATTTGTAAAAGAGTCTGGCGCGGTAAGATAATATTATGCGATTGTGTATATGGCCTACGTTAATTAATTTCTTATGACATGGTTTTTCTTCGGGTTTCAGTATTTTTCTGTGTCGGAAGACAGTGAACTGTTTCCGGATAAGTTAGAGTCTTTGATCGAAAACAGTGCATTTGCGAGCAAAGTTCCCGTCATGATGAGCGTTACAGGCGGAGAGGCAGACTATTTGCTTTCTCGAAAGGTGTTTTCTGAGCTGTACAAAAAAGGTATCATTCATACAAATTGAGAATTGATAAAACATCTACATATGCGATTTAATTGATAATAATGTTTTATTAGTTCAAATTCGTGAACAAAATGTACCGCAATCATTTACAGCAAATTCCTTTCCCCTCCGATATAGATTTGTTTATCTTATTTCAATAAAGGGCCAGACGCAACAAGGCGCGAACTTAGACAAGCATGGCAAAATCATCCGAAACCAGGCAATTTATGTACTATGGTAACGTCGGAGGATATATACGAAATCATTGCCCAGGAATACATGTCCCACAATTCCAGTAAAGCTAATTTCCAAGGATTTCTGCAAGCTGTTGCTGACATCTGTTTCGTATCAAAGGCTGCCAAGTTCGCACAGAAGCTTGAAGGTTAGCATATATACAACCTTCGTGCACATGCATGCAGTTGACAAAGGTGTAAAATGTTAACACCTTGTCAAGGCTTCGCGCAATAGTCACTTTACACGTGTTTTATATTTCAGACATCGATTCGAGGGCGTATTTAATGCAATTCAACGTGAAACTGTCGATGTATGACAAAATGCCTAACGAATATCGCCGACCGTACAAATTCTCTACTGCGGATCACTTCGACGACATTCCATTTATATTCGGCTTTCCTTTCATTGCTGAATATACCGCTGGGAAGAATCCACCCATGAGTTTCACGACGAAGGAGAAAGAAATTAGTAGAAAACTAATGCATACGATTGCCCATTTTGCAAAAACTGGGTATGTTATATATATTTTTTATATATATCTATATGTTTTTGTTTGTATACACAGCACTTGTCCTGTAGGGTAGGCCTACTCAATTTTAGTCAGCAGTAGGCCGCATGAAAGACTTATTCATCAGATCTCACCCTGAACTTCAGCCCTAATTTGTTCCGGATCATGTGGCAGATCAATCAGCGCCATGGCGATTTTGATGATGAAGTTCTTAATGATTAGGATCTCCTTGATTAGCGTCTAGCTTATACCGCAATATTGAACGGTTTCGTCATGCCTTTAGATTTCCACCAGAAGAGTTGAATTGGTACCGATATCCAAAATATATGTATGTTGGAGAGTCGTGGAAAATTGAAGATAAGATATTGTCGGAAAGAAAAATGCGCCTATGGAATGGCGATTTCAATAATGTAACAAAGGATGAGTTATGAGTAGACGATCAAGTCAATAATTGTCACTGTGTTTGGGCATCATTGGACGATAATTTAATTATATATTATCGAACGCTAGTTTTCGGCTTCAACTTTGCAATTATAAAATTATTTATATGGTGCTCTGACGGATATCGTCCGTTGCATTTCATATATATATATATCTAGACCTACCCCTGGTTTTCATCCTACTATTTCGACGTAAGATTGAAACGTAGTTTGCGTGATAAAAAACAAATAAACCACAATAAAGTTACGTGCCTCGTGTCAGTCGTATTGCTTACGCCGTTTTCGTCGACGTTTGTTGCATATTTGTAGACAGGACTGACTCGCAAGTTTGGGAGCTCGACTTGCGTAGGCCTACCCCTGCCCTGCCTGCCCTATCGGTATAAGGCTCACGGGCATACCAGGTTCGCACCAGCTTTCTAAATGACTGACGAAATATTGTAGGCTTATTATGTTATGCCTTGTTCCTACCTTATTTATTTGCCGGTAGGAGTGCGGTTCTGTCATCACCGGACTCTAATATCCACTACTAGCTAGGAAACTGGATATATTAGCTTAAAGTCTCAGAGACGGCGCGGTGGCGGCGACATCAATGCAATCATAGATGTGTCTCCTCATCTCTCACCGACGTAAACGTTACGCTCAGGTGCATGCAGCTTCCTCTCGCTATCGGCATATGCAGCCCAGCATTCAGGCAGAGCGCACCCTATACATTGTGTTGTGGCTTGTAGGCTGCGTAGCCAATACATTCAGCCCAAATACAAAATAACACAACGTCCTATTATTATCGTTATTCCAGTCTCCATATTCTAATTGGGGTGCCCATATTGTGTTTTCGTGCATTGAATCATCGTTGTAGGCTACGCAACGCATGACTGCTTGTCCATAGAACGATGCCACAATAGTGTCTAATCTCTACCATGCCACCGATCAGTCAATTTCAGAACTTGCGCCAACTCGCGGACGTTTGTAAAGCTATTGATTGTAGACAGAAGCGCTGTGAACATAATGCGTCGAAAGAGATCAGCGTGTTTCGCGCCTTATTTCGAAGGGTCGGTTTGTAGTTGGAAAGGCTATTTGATATCCTCGCGTTGCGTTAGTGAAACGTAATTCGCTCTATTAACGCATTTTCAAGCATACTATTGCTAGAATTTCTAAAATTTGCGATATTGCCAGCAACGAAGTTGCGGCCGTCGAACATTTGCTTGCTGGCTATTCCTGTTCCGAAATCGCTGCTTTTGTGAGCTCAGTCTTTCATGCGGTGAGTGGTAAAAATGGCGGAACACGAACGTGTCGTCAACTCGTCTTTTCAAGGTGAATATTTAACTCGGATTCAAGATGCACATGTGCATGGTTGTATTCAAGTTTGTGGCGGGCATGTGGCGGTGGGGTTACAGAATCGGCATAGCTCAGAAATTTGCGACCTAATCCATGGTTAACGGGCCGATAACGTAGAAGGAATGATATTACTTACCGGTACCGACGACTTCATAAGCTGTTGAACGAAGCGGTAAAATTATAAACATGGAGATGGCACTTGAGAATTGTAGGCTACTAAACTAATTGTTTGGCATAGGCAAAGCAGACTTGTCGACCTCATTTAATTTCAGTTCAGCTATTCAGACTGTGGTCTGTGGATCATGCAAGACTTGCAAACTTTGATCAAAAATTCATCCAGGTTGGGATTTTGACAGACATTTGTAATATATTTTGGCCAGAATTCTACTAAGCACTGGTAGTTCTTCTGGTTCCGTGGGTGCTGCCTCCATTGCTTTGGCAATTTCAGTCTACTTGTCATCCCATTATTATATATACCGTACTCACTGAGTACTACTCACCCTAACTGAGATACTGAGATAGTCCGATCTATAACCTTATAACTATAACTCACCAATGAAAGTTTTTATAATTCTGAATGCACCAAGGCTGAACATTAAATTTGTGGTCGATCTTCTTTACGTTACCGGTATCTAAATCTGTTCTATATCAAAAGTAATATGTATCTATGTTTGTCTTTAGTCTTGTTTAGCAGTGCTGTGGATTAAAATTAGCGGAGTTGTATCACCTTGACAGGTTTCTTTGGTTGTGCAATGCGAATCAACTAAAGCATTTGCAAACCAGAAAAAGCTAGGTATCCTCAAATTTTTTGCAAGCCTTGTTATGAAAGATGCCTCTCTTGCATCGAAAAGTTTTTGTTCCAAATTCACCGCCAAAGAATCTTGATCCAGAAGATGAAGTTTTCTTCTGTCCACTCACTAAAGAAGTGTTTACCAACTATGAGTAAGTGGTTTCGTAGTCGTAATACAACTTATCTTTAATTAATATACTACCATATATAGTTTGATGGTTGCTTTTTGACACAGTAGCCACATTAGGCACATTGTTTGGTTGACTACTGTGTACATCAAGATACTTTGATTAAGATCCTCTTTTGTTCTTCTGGTTGATAAATCTCTCTCTCTCTCTCTCTCTCTCTCTCTCTCTCTCTCTTCATCCTATTCAAGTCATAAAGGCCTATAACTGGCAGGCATATGTTGGCATAATTGTGAAAAAGTGGTGTGGTCTCTGAGAACCTCGTCTACCAAAGGAGGAATTTCAGACATAATAAAGCCGTTGTATTCTGCAGAGTGCTAATGCTTCCATTGTATTTATTATTTCCAGACAATTCTTTGAGAGGACAATCTTATGCAACAGTCTGGTCTGGAGTTGTGCCCTGACTGAGCGGGGTAACATGACGTACCAAGAGGCGTTGGACCACGAGGAAAGTGCTCGTAAGAAGTTGGAAAAATTCCCAAAGGATTTGCAAGTAAATTCAGATAGTTCTCATCCTTATTCTGGGTGCTTTATCAGTCTTTTATTCTACCAGCAGGAGGTATTGAGTTGAATTTTCAACTTTCATTTGTTAATCATCAGTGAGTTTTTGTCTTTAATGCGGAGTGTTTGCTAGACACCCAGTTATTGGTGATTGGTCAGTTTGTGTTGATATTTATCAAAAATCAATATATTACTGGAAAAAATAGGCAGATTCTATCTATTTGACATGGCCAAAGTGTACCGACCCTTCACTTAGGTTACATGAAATCAATCGATGACCATGGAACTTCAATGCACTGGTAATGAGTAATTAGCTATGCTGTGGTTGTAGGCCTACTCACTTTGAACAGAGCTGTTGTATCGTAGTTGATAAACATTAATGAGATCCACCATTATGTTCTTAGAAGCCAATACTACTGTTGGCAAAGCTGATGTCTCTATCGCGCATTGAAGCACTTAATGACTCCATATTCTCCTTCATCAAGAAAAGGTACTTTATCGGCGAACAGCTCGAAGTCAGAGTGAAGTCAAACAAGTAAGTAACAAGAAAATGGCGTCATATGCACATTGGACCAAACATTTAAAATGCTGCACAGTGCGAGTAATGTGGACTGTAATTTTTGGCCGGATCAAAACAGAAGGCCTGCAACTCAATCTGCCTTTTTTACACCCGCATGAAATTTCATAGTCCCATGACCTGCAATTCAACATTTCTTGTGGTAAAATGATGGTGACTGCACCATGCAACAAACGAATAAGCTCCTTATAAATACAGTGGACTGCGGAGATGTGTAAGGGACAGAATCGAGCTTCCTGATAACATTTTGTGTCGTATGCGTCTATGCATGACCATCAACTTCTGTGCTTTGTAGGTATGAAACCTGTCGAGTTTTGGATGTTTTTCCGATCAAGCCATTGCCAGAGTCCGGTATGAACGGACACATGAATGGAGAAGCTTCCAGTGATGAGGACGAAGACGATGATAAACCGCTTTCTAAGTATGTCTTGTTATCAGTCATGATACTGGTCCTATATGTATGTTGTATATAGTTACGTTGGTCACACATTGATGAAATACTCAATTAATGGTAGCTTCATGCGCCAGACCAACTGAGTCTTTGTCAATGGGCAGCAAAGCGACCAGTATCTCCATCTCCTATTCTAATCCCTTCAGACTCAGCCATTTACTCCTGCATTACTTCAGAGCTTGGCTGGAAGCCGCCCCTGGGGCCTGGACCACATACTGTAAATACCGTTTTCCCCACTGCGATGCCCATGCCATGCATCTAGTCCATAATTCCGACCTATTGTAGCTTAACCGTGCTCAGTTTCTCCAGATTGAGACACTTTAGGCTACCACTGGGCCTACAATTGGAATCTGGAGCGGCATGGAATATGTTCGTATTATTTCAACAGGTTTGTGAAAGCGAAGCATCTAGAGCCTGAAGAAGTGACATATCAGGTCAAGATCAGTGGTTCAAGCTTGACACCAATCAGGACGGTGCCATGGACTGCTCTTAGGTAAGTCGTTGCCATGCTTGCAGTGTAAAATTACCTGGACTTACCTGGAATGGTGTCTGAATATGTACTTGCATATTTTTTTGTAGGAGAAAACTACGGCGCGAACAATGTAAGATATTTCTAAAACGATCATGCGTGCAAGACTCGGGTGGAAACAGAATCTACAGCATTAAGGTTTGTATTACAAATTTGTGTCTCCCAGTCTTGCATCTGATACTGCATTAGAGTTTAATTTCCTACGAAAAGTCTAAAACCATATCCTTTAGAATGAGTTGGACCCATAACCTGTTTTTTGCTAAAGCCCCATATCATTTTTAATAAAACAGATAGCCATTGTATTTGATGTTGTCTGGCAATGAGTAGCGTCACTACGCAAAGATGACCAATAACAACAGACGTGTTACCTGTGTGACGTAAGTCTAAATTTGTTACCGTATGTTATTTTGCAAATAGTGTGATGTTGCCACGAGGCTCGGTATGGACTCGTTGAAATGGGAAGATGTGTTTGTTGGACCAACTCCTGCCTTCAGCAGTCAATCTCCAAAGAATAAAAAAGTGAGTGTGTCGTTGGTTCCTTTTGATTGACCAAGTTAGTGAACTGTTGCGAATTTTTCTACAAGGCATAGGTCGTGTGCTAAATAATCAGTCGATGGCGCTGTGGAGCCAATGATAGACTTTGTAGTCCTGGTTGTTGTTCTCATTTGTTGGTGCTTCTGGACAAGTTGCTTTTCAAACTTCGATTTATTTGTATAAAACTCATAAAAAACAGATGGATTTATGTCCAAAACAAAACCCTTAATTTTTGTACAGCATAATGGTATATAAATCCTTGTGTAAAGTACAATAGGTGTAAAATGGCACACTTTGAGAAAAATTTGCAGAAAATATTTTACAGCATAATTGGCTGAAAGTTTTGTGCATGATGAATGTCATATTGTCATTTTTCTTTTTGAATTACTGTTACCAGTAGGCTGTAGATACACACAACAGCAAATTTAATTTACGCTGTAGTATAAATGCTACGATACTCTGGTGGAAGTAGACAAAGGAGAGCAGACATATGGTGAATGTCACACATCGCAGCCATGGAATAATTATCGATGCTAAAATTCATCCTTCTGTAATCTCAATGTCCTTATAAGAATTAGCACCTTGTCTTTTGTCGCCCAGTTTCCTCTCTCGGATTCAGGAACAGGTGGGGTTACTTTGATATTGCCTGGGGCATCCTGTCTCACCATAGGAGGCAAATCCTGAAATATTGAATGAGATGTCGAAGTGAAAATATGAATTAATATCTTAACCCACATGAGACTGGTCGTCATCTTCTTGTCTGTGAACATTCTCTCTTTCTTCCTTTGCTAACATCCTCAACGTGTTCCCATGCAGATATACACTCTCTAGATTTCTGTTCGCTTCAAATGAATCATGCGGCAACGTTTCAAGGCTATTTTTACTCATAGTTATGATACGCAAGCTTTCTCCTGCCGGTTTGAAAAGTCCTTTAGGCACAGTCGTTAGTAAATTGTCCGATAAGCGAACTTCCTCAAGGTGTGTATTGAAGAGGAAAAAATTGGGCGAAATGTCCGCGATCTTATTCCCGTTGGCACTGAATACGCGCAGACGCAGGTTTTTGTGAAGAAGACCTTCTTCGAGATTAGTCAAGCCGTTGTGATCTAGGCATAGAGCTTCCAGTTTAGGGTTATAGTGGAATGTTGTGGTTGTTAGCCCTGTCAATCTGTTGTGAGACATGTCGATTTCAACCAGATCTGGATTCTCATGTAAGGCACCTTCGGGAATGGAAGGGATTCTGTTGTGACTTAATAATAATCGTTTCAAGTGTGGCCGCTCCTGCACTAATTCAACAGGAAATGAGTCCAGTTTGTTGTGGCTCATTTGTAACGAACTGGTGTGATTCATCTTTCTGTGCTCCCCATCGACATTTTTCATGGCAACAATTCGATTCCCTGTAAGATATGGAACAATTATTGATTTTGATTGCATGGTGTTTTTGCTTACAATATCCCACCATAGCCATGCATTCTCATTACCTGCCATGTTTAGTGTTTCAAGGTTTGGTAGGTATTTAAAGGCGTTGGTGTCAAAGTCACCATCGATCTCATTTTGCGATAGGTCCAAATCTCTTAGTTTGACATTGTTTTTGAAAGTTTCTTCATCAATCTTTTGTTGAAAGAAAATTTACTTTGGCAACTTTGGGTTGGACTGTGCAAAATTTGTTTGTATCGGAGAGAGTTACTGTACCTTAGTGATTCTGTTCTTCGCCAGACTTGCTTTCACAATCATGTGATTGTTACTGAATGTTTTCTTTGGGATCCCCTGGACTCTGTTCCTTGAAAAGTCAACGGATACGATTTCTGGATTGTTTTGAAGCAAATATTCTGGTAGCTTTTCTATGTCGTTATCCGGGAATGAAATGTCCTGTAACATGACGATTTCATCAAATGCGATGTGCATGGATATTGGGCATTGATCATGCTTCAACTGGCGTACCTTAATGATGAAATTTGTCTGAAATATGAATGGCGGAATCGAATTCAGCATGTTTGAGCTGAAGTCGACCGATGAGAGATCGGGGTTTTCTTTAAATGTGTCAGGATCAAGTTCACCAGACATTCCGTTGTCCTGCACCGATAATGTCCTGTGTTAACAAGTCAATAACTTTTTAAATTTCATAAACAGTGATATCAGGAGTCAGGAGATGTCTACCTTAATTCGCCCATTTGACTCATGATAGGTGGCAACATGTTGGGATCACTCAATTTGTTGCCGTCTAGATTGAGATTCTTTACTTTTTCACAAATCTCCAACAGGCTGTCGGTGTTTGTCATGTTCCTGTGCAAACAAGACCCTGTTACTGTAATTTTAGTCCAAATTTTCACTTCAGCCACCTTAGTAATTGGCTTCGTTTTATACCTGTAGCTACAATCCATTGTTCTAGTCTCTGCGTTCCATTCACACAGTACAGCCGTGCATGAGTGATTTCCATATCTATGCAATTCATGTCTTATTCTGTATATATTGTGGTATCCTACTACGTGAAACCTCTGCTTCAAAACCCAAGGTAACCCTTGATTGCCCATCAGCATGTTTACATATCTAAAGAAATTAATGTTTCAGATACCGTACAGCGGGTTTGCTGACATGAAATCTTTCATACCTTAGCTTTCGGTTCTTTGAGAACAACACTTTTGGTATGCATTGAATCTGGTTGGACCAAAACCTCACGTCTTGCAAATTTGGATTAGCATCAAATATTTTGTCTGGGACCTTTGTGATTTGGTTGATCCCAAAGTGTACCTGAAGAGGCATATGGCAATTTTGATTAAGAAAGTTGATCTCTCGCAAATTGACTCGGCTAGCTAGAAAGTTCGATGCTGTGAAAGTTGACGGAATGTGAATGTTTCTTTCAAACAGCTCAACATACCATCGTTAATTGTGGATTCTGTTGAAACATTCCGCTGTACAGGCATGTCAGTTGATTTCTCCACAGTATCACTTTCTTCAAGTTATTCAAGCCATAAAACAGTCTTTCAGGAATGTCAGTTAGGTGATTCCAACCAAGGTTGACAACCTCCAAGTCTTTGTTGTACCTATGTAACAAATGGATTACCTACTTCCTTATTTCAACAACTAATTTTCCCGTGGAGACACGAAACTTCCCGTGACTAAGTAGATGACAGTGTTGGAAGTTGAGAAAAAATTTACTGATGACTTAACTTGAGTAACTGGATGTGACTTGATTTGGGAACAATGGAATGAAAGTGAATACTAGACTTGACATTGAGTGTCACTGTTACAAACTTTTGCGTCCTTCAACAATGACTTCCGTTACTGTACATAATTATGATGTAAAGCTGGCTTAATAAAGCCTACCTAAACAAGTCTTCCGGCACCTGAGTCAAACGATTGGTCCACAACATCACATATCTTAACCTTGGGTTGGAAATGAATAGACGGGAAGGAATTGAAGTCAGCATGTTGTTACTGATGTCGACATGATTCAGCCTTGGGTTATTCTGCAACAAAGATTACAATCGTGATGACTTGATTAGTTGTATATAACTTATTTTCTTGACAACATATTTCAAAAGATAATTGTGGCAACATCGCCGTTTTAACGTTCTGGAGATGACTATTCTTCGATACGATTCATTTGCAAGACAACTGACATTTTCTTGACGCAGAGAAACTTTGTAATTTATATTTTAATAAGCAAATTAACCCTGCAAGAATTTTAACATGCTTTAAATGCATGATGTTGTTCGAATAGGAAGTGCCTCTTACTAGGTATGTTTTGCTCCTCTAGATCCCTGTCACAAGCTTTTCTGTTAACAGAAACTAACCTGAAATAGGTTTTCGTCAACCAAATGAAGCATATTATTCCGAATTTTAAATTCTTCAAGGTTTGTATTCTTGTCCAAAAGATTCCGTAGGTCACTGACGAAATTATTGTAGGAAAGATTGAACGAACGCAAATCACTCAAATGGCTAATTCGGTCCTGTTGAAGAAATTTCAAGTTTGCAAAAACACAAATGAGGGCAACTCGTATTTTTACTGAAAATACTCACCTCAATCTGTTTGACATTTTCCAATTGGTTATGAGTGAGCAACAATACTTTTGTATTGTTTGGGATATTTAGACTTTCCAAGTCCTGTGCTATTCTTGATGCCTTGCACTTTAATATTTTGACTTCTTCAAAGTAATGACATCCCCTGAATGTATTAAAGGTTCCATCCTTACTGCCTCTTTGTTGCCCATTGTCTAGTATATTTTCGAGAATTCCTAAGATTTGTTTGAAAATTTTTATTTGGATTGGAATCCACTATGCTTTCCAGAATTGTCAAAGTTTAATTTTGTTACATGTCTCTCAAAAACTGCCATGTGCACCCAACCCCTCACTGTACATTATATAATGTATGTTGGCCCTTCTATTGATTGAATTAAGTAAGGGACAGACATGTTTCTGTGCCTATTCTGCAATGGATACACAAGAGATCCAAGAGAAAAGTTTAATTTGTGGTTCATCACACCAATGTAGGCTATTGACTTACCTTGGCAGTGTTGAAACGATTCCTATTAATCCGAGGATTATAATTTTGAAGAACAACAGTGTTTGCATATTTCCCAAAAAGCTGACTTAGAAACTGCTCCCTTTATAAAGCTATGTGGCAAGAGATGTTTTTCGTTATACCCACAAGGAAAATGTAAAGTTACAAGCCTGTGCATTGTGTGCCGGTTTGCATAATAACCTACCGGTAACTTCTACAAATCAAAATTGAGCCCTTTCTAGGAAGTGAACATCTATGTGTCTACTCTAGTCTGTACTTCCCAGTTTCCTGATCGAAAGCAAAATTCTCTTGAAACAATGCACCTATATATAAACTGTTCATCTTTGCCCCGGAGGTGAATTCCTTCTTCTATTCAAGTCCCAAGCGATAATGTGTTATCCAAGTTGAAATCAGTGAAACGGCATCATGACATAATAGCATAATACGATATGATATTTATTTCTGTTTGCTACTGAACAGAATAGTTTACTGCAACACTCATGACATGTCAACCATTGTTTTTGGGAAGTTTAATCTGAATTTTTTTAAATTGTCTGATGATTTGATTTAAAATCCCTAAAGGTTAACCCACTCTTTTCTCTTTCAGACAACTGAAAAAATTGGAAGTAAATCAGGTGAGTGGCGATACTGTGCGATACCATTGCTTTGGATACGCTCTTGGCATGTATTAGCAGATATGGTCAAGCACTATTGGACCTACTGTATGTTTTTTGATGGAATGATTTTTCAGGAAAAAAGAACTCTCTCGATGCCAAAGCCGACAAGGCAAAAGACGACGCGTTCTTAAAGGAATTGAAGAAAGAAAAGGAAATGAGGTATGTCTCGGCCACTGAGATGAAATTGTACTTAGCTCTGTGACTAGAATCTCTTTTCCAGTGTCAACAGCCTGTAACATTATATAATAATCATCAGAATTGAGTTTTTCATATCTTATGATTGTAATTCTATGCCATACGTCACTACCTTTACCCTAGTTTCAACGTAGTTAAGATTATTAGATTGCCATAAGTATCGTATCCCTGATAAAAGCTGATACCGGTATCAATGTTTTCATGAGAGCATGCCTTTACTCCAGCAACACTCTGGGTTTTGTGAAGGTGAAAATGGAGAAAACTTCCAAATTACGTGTAAAGTTATTTTATAGCACCCCTGAATATCACGGGTCATGTAAGACGCGACTTGGCTCATCCTATTGGGCAAGTTTGCCAAGTACCTCATGCAGAGACTACTATTAGGCCCTTGATTGTCTTGCTTTAAAATGCAACAGCCTGTCTGTATTCCTCGTAGAATCATTTACATGAGTGAAAAAGAGTTATTTCTCTTGAAATTGGCTGCAAACACAAGAGTTTTGTATCATCAGTGATCTACCACTGTGATGCATTACGCATTGCTCAGACTGACACCATTCCTGGTGGCTTACGTATTTTGTTTTTTTCTTAGAATGGAGATGAGGAAGAAGGAAGTGGAGGAAGCCAAAAGGCAAAGACAAATTGAGGTTGAAAAGAGGAAACAAGACTACAAGGAGAAAATCGAAAGGATGAGAGAGGAGAAGAAGCAACTGGCCGAATATAAAAGGGAGTGGAACAGACAAAGAGACGACCTCGAATGTGATGATCTCAAGGTAGCTGACGATATGATAGTTGCTTTCTCATCAGTGTCATCACTACCAATGAGTAGATTGGATTGCATAATTTTTTGATTACGTGGAGTTTTCTGTTTTTCATTTCAAACCTTGAAGAAACTAAGTTCTAGTTTGGAATTGCGGATTTTGGAACATCGGAATAAGCTCAGAATTTTGGTATATATACACCTCAATCACCCGTATCTACTGAATATACCAGCACATCGTTGCCATGTGATTGTTGTCAAATAGTCCATGGAATTTGTACCCAAAATGTCACTAACTCACATAGAATATATGGATTTGGCCACATTATCCTCATATTGTTAATTATTATAATCGATGCTTATCAATGATTTGTTATCACTTTTAGGACATCCCACCACCTCGAGAAATTGTCACCAAGATCCCTCCTCACTTGTTCGGCGATGTTCTCGCACTAATGGAATTCTTCAATGCCTTCGAATGCCTCTATGACTGGAAAGATGAATTCCCGCGTGGAGTCAGCTTTAGTAAGTATCACTTTATTACAGATTCCACTTTCACCAATGCCAAAATGATTTTTATCCATCATTGCACACGAAACAATTACTTGCCACGGTTTTGGTTGCATCCTGCGTAGATTGGGCATGGACAAGTCTGTTTTATGTTTGCAGCAATATTTTTCACGGTAGGAATTATGGATTAGACAAACAGCTATGGTCGTCGGTAGATAGAGATGTTCTTTTACTTTACTTGAACGAGTCAATCAGCAACTTGAGGTTGCCATTGATTGATGCCCAATTTTAGAAAGCTATCTCAACTTGATTTGGATGTGCTAGGCATTGGCTTTACCTGACAGGCAGCATTGGACGATCCTGTAAATTTCTTTGTCACTGCAGAAGCGTGGGAACTATTTTCTAAGTACCAGTACTCTAAGGTAGTATCACAACTTCGTATCTTATGGCAGTTAATATGAATACTCATATTTTACATATTGCAGAATAATCGTTGACTTATGGTTGTGTAATGTCTAGGATAGGTATCTGATTACGATAATATCTCGACTCGTAAATTCTTTGTTTTCATTATGATAATAAGTTTAGCAATGAATGTAATTTAATACTTTCGATAGCATATTGAAGTTTCCCTGTCCTGAAATTTTGCGTTGTTGTAGCTACAACCACAAGTGACATTAACCTGAATGATTTCTGTAGCAATAAGTCAATTTTGATACACGTCCCTCCATGCTTGATGCTTCACAGACTTTAATAAAATGGCTTGCTTTAGATATGGAAAAATGGCAATTTATCGCTTGTTTAGATGTGATGTCATACATGAGACACCGTTTAGACAGAGATAATCGGAACACCGCCTGGCCCTTCTTGTCTATGTCCCTGGGCCCCAAACAATTGTATGCCTGTCAGGAGGTGTCTCAAGCCATATCTGTTAATAGCAATGGTTTTCGAGCACTTTTTTGTATAGGTTGCAACAGCAGCCTTGTCTGTGAACGCATTTTCCTCACTAACTGGTTCTCTGTGATCCATCCTCTATCCTCAGTATAGCCTTATCTGCTATTATGAGTTATGACGGCTGCTTGGCAAGCCTCAGCATGGCACAGAACAGCTACATTGGTTTGTCTTCTCCTGTTGCTGCTTCTGTCATCAAATTTTCACGTTATTCTATTATATAGTTCAGTTATCTTTCTGCCACAGGCAATTATACAGCAATGGTCAATGGTATATCTAATTTAATGCTTATAGCCAATAAAGAAAACTTGTTTTGCAACTCATTATCCCTTGCATTTTATTCCCTTTCAATTTCTGATTTGTCGTTTTCCGACATCACCCAATGTAAAACCAGTTCGCAACTGTGACCAAATCTGAAATGATGAAACCCGGGATTTCCTACTGGTCATTTAGGCTTGTGAACTTGACTGTTTGTGTTGATGTCGTCAGCCTATTGTGTATTTTTCTCAAATCAGGGCTGAGCGTTAAATCTGTGGTGAATCTTCTTTACGACGTCTATTGATCGTCCGCCATCGGCTCCACTTTATTATACTTCGTCAGACAATTATCATCAATATTGACTTCAGGTACGTTTGAAAAGGCGATTATGGATGAGAATCAAGATGGTCCTTTATGTGATTTGCTCTTCTTCTTCCTCACTAATTTATTTCGCACAATGAACGAAGAAGAAGGAGACAATCCGTACGTGGTTGAAAACGCAGATCTAGGTATGCAAATCGCTTCATACGTTATATGATATACTGTAATTATATCCATGATGCGAGTATAATATGCTCAATGCTTTTAATGGGATAACTGTGGCTTCTTTTTTTAAGTATATATTATATAATTATATACGGTTAGCCACAGTATAATGTGAAAGACAAATCTGTACCTTGTATCCTGGCTATCTTGGAAATGTAACTTGATCTCAAATAGTGTTGAAGATCTTCTTGCGTAATCTTGTTGAGTCAGCTGAAGTGTGGTTGGTTATCATAAAATGTGAGGCGAAATAGTATAAAGATTTTTATATCTTGGGGTTGTGTAAAACAGTTTTTAATGGCAGTCTTTTGTCAATTAAATTCCTGCCATTAAAAACTGTTTACCTGATCATACCGATATCAAATTGATATCTTGCCGTTTGTTTAGTGTTGTCGGAAAATGCTTTGGATGATCCGTCCATTGAAAATCTTACGGCTTTTGCATCCTTGACTTCGACATGGGCGGGAAAATATCAAGGATGTTCGTTGGATAAGTTGGATCTTGACAGCTATACAGTGTCTGAGGTATGTGTAGCTTGTTACGGGCTTCAATGTTCAATGTATGAGCATTTTTAATACTGGCACTTTTAAATTTTTTAAAAGATGTTACCTAGTTTTGCAAGTCCCACCATTTTCTCTATGTTATATAATACCTGCTTAGTTGCTTTGGTGTAGTCTGGCACCACTTGGATTGATTAATGTGATTAAAATTACTTACCTATGGCTATATTATACGTACGTCTGGACCGTTTCTTTCAGGTTTTAAGACTCTACCTGTTAACGTCGGCATCTCGCCCATCACCAGACATTCGATTATGGAGATCCCAACAGAGAGGCGGTTATTGCCCATCGGATGATACTCCGCTGAGAATGTGCTTGCTGCGACCAGACCTGATTCAAAAGTTATCGGAAATTAGCATTTTCAACTTCAAACCAGGTTAGCTTCGCCTCAATTTTGCCGCTACGGTTTTTGTTGACACGATATTGGGAGTCAAACTCTAGCCACACACTATAAAATTTCTCATGTGGATGCTGTCGAAGCAGAGGTTTGATTCCAATGTGAATTTTACATGATGGATCGAATTGCCACTGATTTGACCAACCGGCTGCAGCCATCAAATATTGTAGTGCTCAACTGTGAATCCCTGTACTGTTCAGAGGAGAAAATAGAGATTTTGAACTGCTTATGCAACCATCTATTGTCATTTGTGACATCACGGGATTTCTTGGATGACATGGCGGAAAAGTACTGGGCCGCGTTGTATGACTACAGATCGGATAAACGAAGCGAGAAAAAGAGAGAGAAAGAATTTATCAATGATAGGTATGAAAATGAATAGGAAGCGACTTCGTGTCAGAATTATTTTTAGGTTCATACCACAATGTCTGCGATTCATGATATATTTTGTATTTATTTCGGAAATAGTGTAATAATATTCAGGACTATACTCATGTAATGGTGTTATCATTTTGATGCATATACTTTTTGACAGGATGAAAGTTAAAATTGGCCACATGAGACCGCAACAAGCCAACGAAGGGTAAGTTCTGAAAGACATGGTGTGTAGGCCTATGTGTGAATTCATTGTGATAACTATCTCATTGGTTATAGTGAAAATGAGAATGAAACGGAAGTCAAAGATGGGGAAACTTTGAGAATAATGACAGTGGAAGAAAGAATGGTGAGTTGGATTTCAAACGTATTATTATTATATTTTCCGGAGATGTGTTATAGAAAAGATTCTGCTACTTTTGATCTGTTTGAATCCACGTAGCTGTGCTTTGAATATGTTTGACAGTAGTGAAGGTATCATATGGTACTAGCAACGCACTGTCGAACTGTTATCGAATCATCATTCATGTCATAAGACGCACTTGTGCAAAATGTTTAGGAGCAACTGAAAACCATGGATGAAGAAGAAAGAGTTGCAAAGGAAGCTTGGGAGTTCCGAGAACAAAAGCATTTAAAAGACATTGCACTCTATCAACGGTTCAAGGCTATGTCGATTGGTGAAGACAGGTACGACTTGGTACTACTATTGTGGCAGTAACTCTCGGATAGGGCTATGTGACTGCGGAGATTGTAGCCTGGTTATGCTGCTTTTTCTTCAGATTTTTCCGACGGTACTGGACATTGAGCAGTATACCGGGACTATTCGTTGAAGAGTTTTCGCACGAAGACTTAACTGAAGATGTTCTCTCCGTCAAGGTGCAGCAAAAAGGCCAATCCTCGTTGGATAATAAAACTGTTGCTAGGACCAAAGCATCTGCCACTACAGACAATATACCATGCATTGATCTTACCCAAAATGCAGATACCGACCTTGTATCAGCCAATCATATTAATGGCGGTCACTCTCCGCATATAAAAACTGAAACATCGAAGTGCAATACTTCGTCGCATTCCAATGATGAAGCTGATAACTCGAGATCTGACGCTACAGACATCATACATCACAGCTCCAGTACACAGGGGATGAAATGCAGGTATGACGTCTTTCCTGTTATATGTCGTGATGCTGGCTGCTGCAGGTGTGACAGTAATATTCAATGTCCGCTGTAATTCCTATGGCGTTATGGAATATGAGATGGCATATATACAAATAATTATATCATTAATTAATTATGCATTTTGAGGCTCGCCCTTCTAAAAGGAAGTCCCCTGCATAACACTTTGTGAAAGTTTTGGCCATTTCCATTGTCGCTTTGCTTGCCATCAACGCGGTTTAACGATTTGGCATGACAGTCTCATATTTCACCACCAAATATGTCAACCTATCATTTCCACTATTTTGGAAATATTTGTGATCACACTCATTGCTTTTATTCATTGCAAAGGTGGTTCATCTATACTGAAGAAGAAGAAATTGAAAACCTCATATTGTCGTTGAACAGAAGAGGTTATCGGGAGTCAAAATTGTGCGATTCTTTGAATGACGTCAAGACCAAAGTCTTTGCTCGGCTTAAGAAATGCCCTCTTAATGAGCTGTGCCAAAAGCGGAGAGGAGACGATGTTAGTGTGTTTGTTATTCTTCAAAGAATTTTTTGGTGCTTAGTGCATTTTGTACTGTTGTTTCAGCGTCAAGCGAAATCTGCAGCTGCCAAAGTTGCTATTGAATTAACTTTGCGGGATCAGATACTGGATTTGGAGTCTCGGATTTTTGAAGGAACGCTTGGCGGCATCAAGGTGAATATCACGATGCAGTGTTTCATAATTACGACCGTTATGATTAGTATCTTATGATGATTTGAACCCCACTCAACTTAGCTAAGCGAGGTCTCAATTAAGAATGAAAGCATAACATTTTGAGTTATCTATTTACAAGGAACGTGTGGGTCATCACCAGATACCTGCCCTTGTAAAGTGGGCAGCCTGTAGTACCTTTAGTGACCAGACGGCAACCACATTTGACATGTACCTGTCTGTTGTCTAGTTGTCATAAAGCCACATACGATTTTTTGTAAACGATGATATTTTGTTGTAGGATGAAGACGGCTTTGAATGGGTGGAAAGAGTCACGCATGCCGGCACATATCCGGTTGAGTTGAAGAGCAAACTTTTGAACTCAGTTGTGCCAATCGGTACAGTCTCGCACGCATTGCCCATTTAGACTGTGAACATTATTTATTCACACTTTATATAGGAACGTCTACGAATAAAATGGAGGTTGATGGTGATCAAGGAAGCAATAATGACGAGGAACCTGAACAAATTGTACTTACCAAGAAAGATCGAGTTGTTGCTCCCCCGTCCGTTAGATTTCCTGTCATGGACGATCCTGACGAGACGGAAGACGGTAACGGTAAAAATATTCAGTTCTTTTTCACCCGATTTTTTTTCATCACACAAGTTGCTCTTGTATTTTTCCGATAATGAAGATTTAGCTGCAGCATACAGATTAACACTAGCACAAAAAGTGCAGGATTTATCTCTTGCTCTGTTGCAAATTGAAAGGGGAATAGACAGAAAATACCTCAAGGCGCCACTAGGTATGTAATGGCAAGGATATGTGTTTTGCTATAAATAGATGCATTCTAATGGATTGTTATGTGTTCAGGCTACTCTGTCGATATAACTCGTCGTAAAACACGATCGAAAGGTCCAGTCGATGACTGTGAAGCGGAGATCGCAAAGAGAAGAAGGGAGAGCGCTCCTTACCTGCGACGGTGGGAAAACTCATTGATAAACTGCACGTCATTTTCTCAGGTAAGCTTCTACATCTTCTTCACATTTCTATCGTTGGATGGGCCACGATGACTTGTCTCATGGTCTGTGTAACTGGAATTTCAGACTGAGCATGACCAAGAGATGCTGCTTTTTGTACAGTACAATGTACATGGAGTGGTGAAATATCTGTTCTTCTGAAAGCACAATTTGTGTATTTTTCAGATATCTCTGCACCTGTCTACACTAAACAAGTGCATCATATGGGCAAGGTCTGTTCTAAATGCGTCTTGTCGTATATGCCATAGACGAGGTGACGCTGATAAAATGTTGCTCTGTGACTCGTGTGATAGAGGACATCACATGTACTGCTTGAAGCCGGCGCTCAAGGTTAGTAATTGCCTTGTCTCTCTCAGACTAGTAAGGTCTGAATTATGGAGTTTTGCGATTCTAGTAAGTGGACTTTTCATTACAGAATGTACCCGTGGGAGATTGGTTTTGCCCGCAGTGCAAGCCGATACACTCAAACCGCATGAGTCCAAGACAAGTACGTACAACAAGCTTCACACAGGTAAGCACTTCATTTCATTTGTAACGTGATTCTTCCATTGGAGATCAACTCGATTTGTAAATTTCCTCGAACCGGTTAAAAGCGAATAAAATTGGAGTGCTTTTTTACACAGGAGCAGGCGAGCTCAGAAGAAGAAGATGACACCGAAGCCGACGATAGTGAGGAGGAGGATGAAGATGAGGAGAACGATCAAGAGGAAGAAGTGGAGGAGGATTCTGAAGAAGAAAAGGAAAGGTAAATCTAGCTAACAAAATTTTCTCAACACTTGTGACTTAAGTACAGGAATTGTAATGTCACTCCTGTCATGCATCTTTGCAATAGGTGCTTTGTCTTTATGCCTACAGCAGTGATTAGAACACACCTGGTGCTTATCATTCGCAATAACAGAACATTGCTTGGATTATTGTCTCGTGTGGTCTCTATTTGATACATTCTCGTAAATGACAAGTCTGAACAATGCTTTTGATGCACTGCTCAATTTTTGCATGGCAAACCGGTTTGATGACAATCTATTCCTGAACACTAGTAACCATTAGACAGGAGTTGAATAACTTTTTCCTACATAAAGCTCTGCTGAGGAAGAAGAAGAAGAGGAGGAGGTTGTTCCCGTGAAACGGGGTATCAGACTGCCTAGTAGACCGATTAGAAAATCAATCAGAGAGAAGAAAGCCAGAAACTTATCGCCTCCGACAAGCTACACCACCCGGACCACACGAACATCTGGCCGAGACAGCACCAGGAATAGCAGAGAATCACAACGTAAAACAAGGAGCTCCAGTGAACGGCGCAACTCTTTGAAACGATCGGTATCGAACGGTGAGTACCAACATTGCGGATACGTTAGGAACAATCTAACAAAGTATGGTTAAAATTCTAGAAGAAGAGGAAGATCAACCATCTTCCAGCAGACGTCGCTCAGCAGGTGTTTGGAAAGAGTTGAACTCCTGCAATGAATTGTTGAAAGAACTCGTACAACATAAGGACGGATGGCCGTTTGTGATGCCCGTCAGCAAAAAGCAGGTATGTGTCCTCTGAGACTGATGAAAGCGCTGATAACAAGAAGTAAATGTGGTATATTGCAGGTGCCAGATTATTATGACATCATAAAACAACCGATGGACTTTTCTACGATGCAAAATAAATTGAAAAACGTGGAATACTCTGACCCAAGTAAGAACCGAGCATGAATATGAATACATTTTAGCGACGCACTATGATTGACGGTCCCTCAATTACCCTCATACTGTGACTATTTTCCAAATTAATTGATTACCGAAATTCTGCTGTCACATCTCTTCTCATTTTGTCAACAACCAAGAACCAACAGTTGATTCCACATTTTCACGCCCAACTGAGTTCGATAGGAGCACATTTTTATGATAGTTAAAGATAAGCAACTGTTAGACTCTTACCTTAGTGTTTAGGCTGAACTAGACAGTTGGTTGACTAAGCCAGCTATTTCTAATGCAACACTGGACATGGACATTGCTGTGCAGATCCCGGAGATTTGGTACGCTAACTGGAATAAAACCTCGTTTTTTTCAATAAGGCACAAATTTAGTCTGTCACTGTCTTTTCAGGTGAATTCATAGCGGACATGAAGCTTGTGTTCTCAAACTGCCTCACGTACAACATGCCACGATCCGTACATGCTAAAGCCGCCGTGCAGCTGGGTAGCTATTTTGAGAAGAGAATGAAAGAGACTGGTCTCGATAAATACAAGGATTTAGTAGTGGCCAATCCACCG
Organism: Botrylloides violaceus; assembly: GCA_030412335.1. Taxonomy (NCBI): domain Eukaryota; kingdom Metazoa; phylum Chordata; class Ascidiacea; order Stolidobranchia; family Styelidae; genus Botrylloides; species Botrylloides violaceus. The sequence continues at coordinate 751,032 of JASFYC010000039.1, forward strand.
GCTAAGAAACGGAAGTCATGAAATGAAACTGGAATAAAGACAGACCAACTGCAGTAACATTTTACGTGAGCTGTCGTCATTATTTTGCTAGCCTGCTGCACACCGACATGGCTCGCCGTTGTTTCAGTTTTTGTGTTTCGCCATCTGATACTGTAGTTGCAAGCTTGTCATTTTGGTCGATGAAAAATCAAAAGATGGTGTTACTTTGGGAGGGCGTATTCTGCTATATCACATGTACGATGTCTGCGAATAGCACACCGTTCTTGTCGCTCATCATGATGATGAAATATTTGAAAGTTCTCTATTTTTGTGCATTGGACCAGTTTGTTATGAATTTTTCGACTTTAGCGAGTTTCTCTAGCCTTGTTTTGTAAGTCATATCGTATTTGTGGGTAAAGGCGTTCCCCAGGGTCATAGCTTATAGTTGTGGTTCTGAATGCTTTTTCACTTAAATAAACGTGATACCACTTGTATGAACTATTGCCAAGACGACAAACCCTTTACTACCAGCGCAGTACCAATGAGCAGGCTCATCACTCTTGATACAACTGCTAAGTGGAGACACCATGCAAACAGCTGGGTATTCAATGAAAGCATCACACTGTCGACCAAATGACGACAACATTCCATTGTCGGCCTGGCAGACACTGTCTTCACACTCTCCGTGGAAGTCCTCTGAATATCCAGCAAGACGTCAGACCCACATTGTCAGTATGTATCGTACAAGCATGCAGTATTCGCTGAACACGTTGATCTCAACTTTGCACCGACATATCACACTTGTCCAGCAAGCTCAACAACCAGACAAAATTACACTCATCTTATAGTGGCAACGAAAACCATGTCAAAGTATTGAACCATAAAATGAAGTCACATGTGTGTGAAGATAAATAGGCTTCCAAAGGGTGGGAAGGAACCAAATGTTTTCAAAGTAATACATAATAAGATTCGGCGAACATTGAGAAACATGATTAGTTGTTTGGTGTGCTTAATCAAAGTCACGCTGACTCAATTACTAATTCGTGTTCCATAATATCGTTCCAAGGTAGTGCTTCTTCGATATCAAATGGCACTGCATACCGAGCCATTTTAGTAGCACCATCATTCGTTTTTGCGGGAGGCTTTACTGGCACATCGAAGGTGGTGACCTCTTTAATCTTAAATGGAGTATAGGGTGTTATTGGAGCCACTTCAAATAGAGGAGTATCACCTTCACTGCCTGTATCGACTACTATTTTATCAAATTCGTAGCATCGACCGGCCTCATCACCAAGCACAACACCTTTTTCTGTATGGTTGCCTGCCCTCCGGCGGGACACAGTGGTAGCCCGATTTTTCAAGTTGCGCCTCTTTCCCCTGGCATTGGTATTTATTGTTCCTTCGTTCAGATGAGCTTCCATTTGCTTTTGCCTAATATTTTGGACTCTCTGTTCCTTCCTTTTGCGTGACTGTGAGGGCAACGGTGGTTGGGGTATTGGCGAAACTTCCTGCAACAAGCTGGCTGCAGGTTCAAGCAAATTTTCAAAACCAAAAATGTATTCGGTTTGTACCGGTATCTCTTTTTGCTGCACTGGATGAGGAGTACTAGAGTTGACATTCTTGAGTGCTGATCTACATACTCTCCCGGCAGGTGTCTTTGAGTTCACAGTTTTCATATCAAGCTTTCTCATCTCTGATGAGGATGAGCTTATTTTGGAAGCCTTCGTGATGGTTATAACTTCATCTCCATTAGAATCAACTGAGCTGCGTGGAAGGTTGGTCTTAAAGTCTTTTGATATAGCCCGGCATGAGATATGAGACAAAAGTTGGCTGGATTCCTCCGAAATTGTTGATTTATGCCAGACAGGTCTGTCTGTGCCTCTTACCATGTGCACTGAATCTATGCCTCTGGGGTCGATAACCCAACCTTTTTCACGGAATGAATCAACCCTTGTGGATTTCACAACCGCCTCAGCTGGTGTACTGTTCTTGTACCTGCCCGCGGTTTTGAGCCATGTGGTTAGACGAGGAGTTTCGTTTGACAAGTTGGAATAGAACGATTCCGTTGGCAGTGAAACCCTTTCATAAATGATAGGACTGCTAATGTGTCCGTCTGATAATTCTGTAGCATGTCTTCTGGTATCTTCAAACTCTCTAGGTGATTGGGTGGCATCACGCAGTTCGCCAGTTGGCCTACTCAGCAAAGGTGTGTTTGGGTTGTCTGAAGATTCTGAGTGAGTGGTCGAGTCAGTATCATGTTTTCTTCGTGCCTTTGGAAGTGGACGATTGGTTCTAGAGCGAGTGATTGCACCCCCTTTTTCAGTTAGTGGTACATCCTTCGACTTTGACACAGTGTGGTTTGATTCTGAAGTATCAGTATCAGTAGATTGGATTTTAGAGCGTAGGCCTAAACGCCGCATGCCTCTTGAAGTTTTATGTTCTGGCATGCTACAAGATGCCACCCTTTTTGCTACCTCGCCCTCATCACTCTGTGACGTTGTCCTATTGGCAACTTCAATAATAGGATCCATCTGCTTTGACTGAGACGGCAGTTTCTTACTTAGTCTTTTCCGCCTGAGATTTCTGGAAACTGCGACATTCCGTGCAGGTGATGGTACTGCAGAGCTTCGCTTATGTCTATCATGTAGGCCGCCTTCAACATCGTGGTCAATACCGGTAGAGAGCTTTCCCTTTCGATGGATTTTACCACTATCTGAATTGCTGGTAGCTGTAGCTAAATTATCACTGTCGATGTGACTGCTGGATGAATCATCAGTAACGAGACGAGTCAAGGAGACGAAGGCATTTTTGATTTTATATACAGCTGATGCATCCAAGCCCAAAACTCCTTCCTGCAAGCGACTTTCACGGTCAGCGGCTTGAGCAAAATCTCCGGACTGTTTGTTATGTGACTCCTGTCCTTTCGTTGTCGACTTCTTACAAGTCGCATTTTTAACTTTGCTATTGTGCAGAAATTTACGGTTACGTCTTGTTTCCCGCATTTCAAAATGCCACACAAAGAGATATCGGCCTTCTTGCACTTGCTGATAACACATATACATGAAAACAAAAAAACTGATTCAAGATTTCAAGTCCCGCCTGATCTAACTCGAAATAGTAATGAGCAACATCGGGTGCATTAGAGAAAAGTAGCACAACAAACTAAGATACCGGTGGATTGTTATAATCCTCCAAATTTATGGTATTAAATAAGTGCTTGATGGATTTTTTCTCTAAAATAGGAGATCAAAACCCAGCATAAATATATGGCAATATCCCTAGCACTAAGCTACAAGTAGAAATGAACCGATCTCGCACGAATTTCATGCTTCGATGCCTTTACAACCACAACTTACAAAATATGGAAACGCGGGGTTTCGATGGAGATTGCAGATGAGCAAGAGAGGTTTGTATTCGTTCATACTAAATGCATGATATTTTATGAAACAGCCACTTTGATATTATTCAGGTTATAGCGCATCTGTAATCCAGGACAAAAGAGAAGAGTTTTTAGCAGCTATACGTAACCGCTGAAATAATTCTGTAAGTACTAATCAAGGAAATAACACTGTGTGCAATCAGTGATGTCTACTCCTCAATTATCGCGAAAACGTCCGTTTTCTGCTGTTGGAAGTGCAGAAGCACAGAGGATGTGCTCACCGCAAACAAGACGATCTATGACTTTGTCAAAAAGTGGATCGGTGTATCAGTCGCCGCTTCCAGAAGTAGGAAATGATGAAGACATTCGAGAAAGGAAAGGGAAGCGGCGATCCAGAAATCTCACTGCATCTACTGGAAGTCCTTTTGTCCGGGTAAGTACACTGAAGCACTAGGAAGTTGAGTAGAAATTGAGACAATGCTCTGTATCTATTGAAGCCCACAAATGATAATTCTGGGGAAAATGGAAAACTTACCAATGATCAACTAGCATCTCACTATGTGAATTGCATCAAACTGTCCACAGAGAATAAAATAACTGTGAGTAGCGCAATATTTTGTAATGTAGGCCTTTTCATGTACAATGATATGCTGCATGTCATGTTTTGTAAGATAGGCTACTCTGTTTTGGTAATTATCAGCATTACAGGATTCATAGGTTAAAGGTCTAGTCCTATACCTACCTTATGTGTGCGATAGAGTAAATATTAGAATTATCTCAATATTCTTTCTCTATCCTGAAATTGTTTGTTGGAGTTTTGAATATTGATTTAATGCAATTTATTTAGGCCAAGAATGCCTTCAGTCTTCATCTGATTGATCACATGGATGAGATGCTAAAACAGAGGTGTGAGGGTGTACTCAATTTTCAAATGGCAGGAGGAACTATATTTGCCAGTGCAAAAATATATGCATCAAGAGTTGATGCTGTACATTCAGAAGCTTACAAGTAAGCCAACAACCACCACCCATAATTTCTTTGTATCGTATATATAAAATTTAGAACAGATTTGTACATGCATTGCTGTGTACAATTAAAGTAATATATACCCGGTACTGTTTTGATCTTAGAGTAATGAGCAGCCTTGGACGTGGCTCAAATGATGACAAAGGTAATGATGATGAGGCTGGATCCACCCACGGTGATCAAGACGAAAAGAAGCCAGGGAAGAAAAAGAAAAAACGCTCCAAGGTAAACTGTGACCATTGCTGAAACTGGCAGCAACATGCAGTTTCATGGTACCAAACTGCTTAAATTTCTTCAAACATGAATCTGCAGTCTAATATAATTTATTAATGGCATGTCGTGACCCCCCTAGGAACCCTAGTAATACAACATTAGTTTGCACTGCAAACAGTCAAATATGTCAAGATAGATCTTATGTGGATGTTGGCAAAAAAAGCATATTGCTGGTTGCTACCATGCTTAGATAGGGCCTTTCAAGTTGTGTCACATTTTTCAGATTCTGGAGAATAATCTGTCGGCTATAAGATTGAAACAGTTAGAGGTCAGTTACCAAGCTGACCCACTTGATCAGTACTACACGTCTGTGTTTGATGTCGCTAACACTAGTGGATTGCTTATCAACCATCTCTCGCTGTGCAAAGATGGATTGACTGTACAATATCACTCAGATGTAAAACCGTCTCTATTGCACAATGTATCAAAACCAAGAATGACTGAAAATCCAGGTTCGACCAGATTTCTGTTATTTTCTAGGGTGTCTATAAGCCGATGTTATGGCCGATACTGAAGTATACAGTACAGTAGTTGTTTCACGTTACTATATTTTTAAGTTTGATAATACAGTCCAATATCTGTCAAAGCTATCAGCTACTGCACTGCAGTGTTTCAGACCCTCCCAGTGAAATAAGCAATATGCTAGCCATCTCCCTGATTCATGTGATAGGTACCCTCGCCATTTTCAATTTACCTGTAATTGTTTTGTAGATGATAATCAAGAGCAGACCAGTGAGGAAAAGGAGAAACAGAAGGAAGACTATCGGCAGTGTGTTGAAGAGAGATTTGCAGACTTGAGCAATTTACACCAAGTTTTAAAGAATGCTTCAATTTGCCAATCTACCAATGAATTTACCTGGGATCGGCGGGAAGATAGTCAACCCGATGCCAGCTACACATGTTAGTCTATTAGTCTGTCCAACCTTTGCCTGTGGAAAAATACCTAGGACATTATGACTGAATTCACACCGAGCTTAACCCTTTTTCTGATTGGACTGAATTTGAACTTGATAAACCTACCGAGTTTTTGCTATTCATGTTTTGAGCCGATATGCATAAACTTATCCATTTACGCTCTTTAACTTTTGCAGATGACAATTGGACAGATGCAAAAGATACTCATACTCAGCCAGATATGGACATGGATTATGACGATGACAATGATATCATCCCTGATTCTGCACCCACAGATGATAATGATGATGTTAGTGTGTTCACTCTGCCCCAAGCTTCACAGTCTGATCAACAAGAAGCTCCTTTGGGAATGGATGAGCAACTTGTTACCGCCTTTGAACCGGGAGAGTATTCGTACTTCAAGCCAGGGGCAATCTCTACATGGGAAGGTCCGAATCATTGGAAAATGAAGATTCATAACAAAGCACACACATCAGGTATAAAACTGGTCTATTCGATTTAACAGTAAGCTAGCCATAATAATTTGGTATAATTAAAATTCCGAAGTTGGTCAAACTCAGTCATTATGATGGGTATTTATACAAGTACTAAGTAACCTCCAAAAGATGATCCTTACTGTTATTTATCATACAACAATTTTATGTCCGTCCTGCACTGGTATAATAGAATTGACATTATGGCCCGTATCGATACGTTATGTGATAGAGGACCTTGGCATATATTTCAATTTTATGTTTATCTGGTACCTACGATAAACAATTTTTCAGGTGTCGAGACGGAAAATTCAAGAGAGCCGGTGCAAACTGATAAAAGAAAAAAGACAAAAAAGAAGTTGTACATCAACTATCATCGATCAAATGTGGGTGTGGATGAAGAGGGTTTCGAACACGTCGAAAAGTCTGTAGTACTCACGAGGAGGATGAAAGAGAAAATGAAAAGTACACAAAATGATAGGCTGCTGCCATCTGCTGGTGAATACATTCTGCCTGATCTTGCAAAGTGAGTAGCAACATGTCTCTAAAACCTTTTTAAACCTGTGACTTTCTCTTGGGTGTTGGTGTAGGATCAGAAAAGGCAATTTTCAAAAAAGCACTTTGTTTGAAAACTCTCTACTCTAGTACATTAAAAATTTGTTACACCGATAGCCCTTTATCTCCAATTATTGCTGTGCACAATATATCAAACACATAGTGGGGGACGTAGGGAGAAATCTGTGATACGGATCTTTGCTAAATGCACAATGCCAATGAAAAAATGTTGATTCTCCACGCATAAAACTAGATTTATGAGATTTCTCGAAACTTTAGATGCAATCTTCAACAACCTGTTCTTATCAAGCCCATTTCGTTGATGCAAAGAAAACGTGGCGATGTTGATATCGATATAGATCAGCTTGGAGTGTACAATTATGATAATCCAAATGACAAAAATAATTATTGCCCGAATGCGACCGACGATGAAGATGGTTTCGAACCTGCAGATGACATACCCGCAAGTAAGATTGAGCTCATAGACGCACTGCGACAGCAACTAATGTTAGCACTAATAGCAGGAACCTTGATGTGTTGTAAATTGTTTCTGACCTTTTTTATTCCCAATGTATAATACATATCCGTACTTGCGCAGATTTCGCCACCGACTACACCACTGCCGATTATAATGCAAGCAACTTTCCTGACATGACTCTGTCACAAACCCAGTCTCAAGGTCAATCAGAGATCGATGCTATGCTGAAGGGAGACCATTTGATATCACATCCGCGAAAAGTGAGCTTGAGTACTCTACCATAGAATTATTTTTACTAATGTCTGCAATGGGGTAATTGAATTTGTAGATAGAGAAGATATCGATTGCATATGCAAAGAAGGCAACAAGGATTGACGTGAGGAAGTTGAAAGCCGCAATGTGGAGTGTCCTCAGAGTCAAACCGCAGGACACAAGTACAAGTACAGTCGGGGCTGGTGATGGCCCTTCATCGGAACCAGACTTGTTTGACCAAGCAGAGGAAATCAAAACATTTAGTAATTTGTACTACTCTGGACTACAAGGTCACATGCCTCAGTACATGGCTGAGAACTTATCGATACCGCTAGCCTTCACCTGTCTTCTTCATTTAGCTAATGAGAAGAGCCTTTGTATATCAGCTGATTCAGCAATGTCTGACTTGCGCATCGATATACCAGATTCGACTGCCGAGGATACTGTTTAGGTTTGCCATGATGAGTGCCTGCCTTAGCAGAGGATTCTCGGTCAGGACTGATATGCCAGAAACCTATCAATTGGGCAAACGGTTCCATTACAAGCCATTTCCTCTTTGATGCTGGGGGCCCAACACCATGTATTGCCTCCTCAACAAATATTTTATTAATTACTTTCTGTTTTGAAAAGTTCTTTTATGAGTGGAGCTCGGTTTGGCAACCGTCTGCTTTGAACCTCTGGAAACACTGCCTAAAAATGTTTTTATACCAAGAGTTCAATAAAGAACTTGGGCTTCGATTATTTCATAAGAATCCAGCGGCCAAAAACTAGTGATCACAATTACAGTACAGCCATGGATGTGCCTACCGCGAATAAGCGTAAATTTTTGTCCGACAGTTTATACTGTTTTACCCCACTACTGACCGCACCTTTGAGTATTTCAAGTTGACCATGGACATCTTTGCTGTAACCAGTCTGTAACGGCTTCACACTCAGTACAGTATTTGCGTAGTGGGTGACAAGACACTGCAACCTCAGAGCCTGTTCGCATATAAGTTTAGGCATTGTCAGGACTATGCTAAATTGCATAGTTTTTGATAAGGTGCGTATGTAGTGTAAAAAGTGGTTGACGTCACTTTCTGGAAACAATGATGAAAAAACTGAAACGTCATCGATGATCAGCAAGGCAGTTGCATGGTTTTTCATCAGCTTTGAGATTTCCTCCTTTACGCATTGATAAATATGCTTAGCACTCCACTCGCATTTGTATGGTTCAAGATTGTGTTGTAAAAACAAAGACATAATGTCAACGTTCTTGAAATTTCCATCATTGCAAGCTTTGTCCAAATTTGCCCCAATCTTGGTGCCAACCTGAGCATAATGGGCAAAGGTTTGACGTGTAGAAACCAAGCACACTGGCAGACTTTCATTCAGGAAACAAGAAATGAAATGGTGTGTAAGAAAACCACTGTTTGAGCCTTCATCGAGTACCAAAAGCACTTCGCTCTGTGGGAAATCCTGTGTCCAACCAAGATATCGAAGTAAGTCACCAAACATATTAGGATTTCATTCAACTTAACCTGCAATGAAAACAAAATCGTGGCGGAAATTTTCAACTTAACAAACCTACCGCACTACACAAAAAGTTCATAACCCAGAGTCAGAATCATAATGAGACATTTTGTGGGATATTTTCTATAATTGATCAAACGAAACAAGATATGGTATCTACTACTGATGTATGCAACTGCTTATAAAGCATTCAAAATCGCTTCATTACAGTCAATTGCAACTTGTGCCTCTGCTTTTTCGAGGTCATTTGTGGCTGATGCCAAATCTGCTTGCGCCTTTGCTAGACCGGTCCGTGCCGCATCCTTATCCAGATGGTCAAGGGGTACAGCTTCCTCTGCAGCAATTTGCACACTGGAGTCTTCGTTGACATTGAATGAGCCACTGCTGACAAAGAATTTGTTTGATTTTCCATCGTTTTCAAATACCGTAAGGACTCCAGGCTTTAAAACACCGAAAATGGGAACGTGCTTTGCGAGAATACCAATAACACCAGCACCAGTCGGCACATCAACTTGTTTAACGTCAGTACTGTCTTGATAATATGCTTGAACAGGTGAAGCAAACGTGAATACCATATGGTCAGCTTGAGTGGCGGCAGCAGCTTCCGCGTACGTTCGACTGCTTTGTAAGACCACTCTTCGGGCACATTGCCTACTGAAGCCAAGAACACGGGTTACAACTCCTGCCATTTTGCTAACAAACTATATCAAATAGCAACTTCAAGCAACAAATCAGCACCCGCAAGCAAACGAGGAAGGTCACGCAATGGATTTTACGACGCCGGTTATGGCAGAACATTCCTGGTGCAAAGGTTAGCGTAACCATTAGACCGGAACGATGAAGAAACCTCACAAAGGCCACATGGGGTGTACGAACAAAGCATCGCTAAAATCGTAGAAGTCAAGGCCGCTTCTGTAATCTGTGTTGTTTCCAGACGGTTATAGCATAGAACGGTTATAAGAAAGCGCATTGCTGAATATTTCGAGTTGGTAATGAGGATCTAGAAAAAAACAATAGAGTACATTCGTCATCAAGTTGTAAGACCAACCAAAACAATAGTAGTCAGTCAGTCAATTCGTGGGTGGTTATAGAGTTTTGCCTCATGCCTCAGCCAAGCCCGTCACCATCACCGGAACGTGCGATTTATGGTTTTGTATTATACTTATCAAGTTACATTTTGTTTGGTAAGTAACATGCCTACGCCGATAAGTCCATTGCTTTCATTTTTTCCTATTTTTTTTTGCTGCATACCGCGATTCCAGTAACCGTATGCGGTAAATCTTTCGAAAAGCGGGCCACTCGGAATCGGCCAAAATTGTACGTAGATCGATAGTATTTAACCTCCTGAACACAAATGTACCAGTCCCACATCCTATTTATTACTATTTACAGAGATATAAAAAGGGTAAGAGGTGGACGGCACCGCTTGACCCGGCTCTGCTTCGCTCCACACGGGTCGCGATGCCTCTGGTACCATATATCATCCCCCTCCGCCTATGAATCACAGTCCAATGCCTGTCGGGGGCGCATGTCTCGGCGGGCGGGGGGTGTCCCGCCTTGACCCGGCTTCACTCCGCACGGGTCGGCTAGACCCAACCCGCCTGCGACACGCCCCCTCCTCTGTCCTAGGAAGCGGTGCTCGTCTTTCTCCTTGCGACTGCACGTGCACTATATGACGTTCATTAGTTTCGAAATCTGGCACGGAGAGATCAGCACCGCGTCCTAGGATAAAGGAGGGGGCGTGTCGCAGGCGAGTTAGGTGGGGTCCAGTAGACCCATGCGATGCGGAGCCAGGTCAAGGCGTGACACCACCCTCCTGTCGAGACATGGACATGCACCGGACTGTGATGCATAGGCGGAGGGGATGTTATATGGTACCAAAGGCATCGCGACATGTGCGAAGCGGTGCCGTCCACCTCAAAATTGTGGCTTTATCGTTTGTGTCAGTATCGTTGACGACATTCTCGGTATATCTGGCAACCCCAAATCGTGGTCGATTCCGAGTGGCCCGCTTTTCGAAAGATTTACCCCGTATGCACACTATTATTATCATTATGTACAGCAATTAATCTATTCCAGGCTGCACTTTTTCCAGGGAAGCACTCAATTCTTTACTTTATCAACAGGTCTTTTTGTTGTTTGGGCATATGTTCCTGATGAAATTTTACGAAGCATTGGATTGACTTATCTTCCTAGCAAGTGAGCTATCCAGCTATTCCATACTGGTCATTAAGTTGGTGATGAAGTTGTAAAACTCCTGTATTTCATTCTGTACCTGCAGTGCCATAACCTGTTCAAAATCTCTATTCTTGCGGTTAGTCCCCAGGCAATCCTAAAGAACAGAATAGCGTTGTAACGGAACCATTGGAATAAAACACACAACCATAGAGAATTAGTGGGAAAACGGAAAACTGTGATTCTTAAAATTGTTGAACGTGCAATAAATTCTCTCTCCCCTCTCTCTAACATTATTCTATAATTAATACCGCAATATTTTTCAAATTCATTCACCGTTCACCCTAGACGTCTTGGATGTTTCCATTTTTTACTGTTTCAATCCGCTAGAACCGCTTTCCCACTTCTTTGTCAATTCCTCACTCGGCTCATGCCGAAGATATTCTTATACAACACGAGTTGATTTGTAATGGCGTCTGATCCATAAGCGCTTAGGACCTTCCCGTTGCTATCTCCCTGCTCTTGTTTCATGACACTACAGAGTATGACATGCCTACACAATGTCCAGGCTGCATTTCATGGCAGATCTCAACGAGAACATGTGCGCACAAGAATTCCCGCCTTTGCACGCTCGTGTACATTTCACATAGTCAGGACCTATTTTATGCCTTATTTGATCCTTGGACAAAAGGTGGATGGACTGCTCAAACTTGATATTTTTTGCATTTCCATCATCTCCCTGTGCTCCTAAAATATGGGAGTCCCGTGCATTATAATTGATTTTAGTTGCAGTATTATGTTTTTCATTGCAGAGCTTGGGCAATAATTGTTCCAATATCCGGCTGCATATTCGCTCTCATGATACCTATCATTTACACATTTATCAATATATTTAATACCGAGTCATTGTATTGTGAAATTCAAGGTATGTGCACAACACGGTGACATTAATTTTGGGTCTAGCATGCAGATAAGAGATGATCAAAATATCTGTTACGTTCGATATTATGTACATTTTCTTTCTTCCTGCAAATGCTCGTCAATAATCACAACGCGATGTATTGATTACCACGTAGTTCCTACATGATTTAGGCGACAAGATATGATGACAAGATATGATGACGTAGGAAATATTACTCATGTCATGTGTGCACTGGACTAATTAAGATTTATTATATTTATCCCCAATACCTTGTAATCATTTTCACACCACTATGAGCTATCTACCCTATTTTACTAAAGATCAGCGGATTGGTTTTGACTAGCCTTATGAGATACCGGGTATGCCCATCACCCATCGCCCAAGCCTAGATAGGAGGAAGATATTTATGCAGATACAGGCATGCAGCAGCTGTAAGGTTCCTAGAAACCCAATGTAGGCTGATGCTAAAGGAAATGTTGAGCTGAAGCAAGGCAGTGGTTCCAGATGTTAATGTCTTTGTTTGATGTTGAGTTACCTGTGTGTATCGCATAGTCATATCAGGGACTCTTCATGCTATCACAATGTCTTGCTGGTTTCGGTCAAACGCTATCTTATTAGGCCTATAAGTTGAAATAAGGACCATCATTTCGGTTTTTGTATATGCAAAATGTTAACCTTGAATGCGTGATCACTTTGTTTTAGAACAAGCTTGCGTAGATATACCGTCCGAGGCAATTCGGCAGAACCTAGATTTGAATTCAGGATTTGTTCCACCGATCATTGAACTCGATTCTGCTTCAGTATTTCACCATCTACACAAGGAGGTAAATTATTTTTCTATTTTGATTCCTTGTAAATAATGATTTGAAAATGGAAGAATTTGTGATCTTGCTGAAAACGACCAGTCAGCGTAGCATAACAGTGCTGAGTTATGATCCTGCTGGGTCGGATGTTGATATGTTCACATCACTAAACTAGGATTGCTTTGTAACTTGGCCTAATTTTCAGAAAAATTATGATCGAAACTGATGAAACCGATATTGAGGAGCTGCGTGCCAGCGTGAGCAAGACTATCCATCTGACTGTAGACTTCACCAAAGAAAGTACATTCAAAGGAAGATGTGTGGAGGATGGCGTACCTGTTACCAAGCCACTTTACAATTTGGAGGACCTTCTCACGTGGCATGCTGACGACAGTGGGGATTCAGGACAGCCATTTTCAGTGGCATGTGAACCATACTATGGAAAATATATACCTAAAGGATCAACCAAAACCCTGGTTTGCCACGATATGGCCGGAGGGTACTTAGATGACAGGTAGGCTATAATATCGCATTGGGACCTTTATTAATATTGCATGTAAACTAAATTAATGACATATTCTTTCCAGATTTGTTCAAGGGAAATTATGCACAGACGATAAATGGTATTACTTGGTACATTGGGATGTCATAGACATATTTGTCTACTTTAGCCATCACTTCGTGACCATTCCTCCTGTTGGCTGGATCAATTGTGCTCACAGAAATGGTGTAGCAGTACTGGGAACCTTCATCGCTGAAGGAGAGGGTGGGTTTAAGAGGTATGTTGTAACTGTGAGGCTGGTAGTGTGATCACAAAGTCGGCATATTTTCACGTCTATTGTCATATTTTTGTGGTATAGGTGTGATGCAATCTTTAGTAACAAGAATGTTTCGAAAGCCGTTGCCGATCAACTTGTTCACATTGCCACACACTACCGATTTGAAGGCTGGCTTATAAACATAGAGACGAACATAAGGGTGAGTAAGAGTAATAGGTTGTTATGATGGGAATTTTTTTCATGGTTTCTGATTTTTTCAGAAAAAGAATTTGAAAAGCTTACTGGATTTTGTGAGATACTTAACCAACAGAATGCATGACGCCATTGAAGGTAGTCAGGTGATATGGTATGATAGTGTTACAGATGAAGGAAATCTGTCTTGGCAGAATCAGCTGAATTCACGCAACAAGTGAGTATTTGGGACTTTTGAATGAGTAGATAAGTATGAAGTACTTCATCGGTTTTGACTGGCTGTCGAAACCTCGGCAAAATTATTTATATGTCGTCGTTCTGTATTGAATGATAGACCTGCATGCTAAATGTGATGTTCCTGCAATTAAAACACAAAATTTGTGGGTACCATGCTTAACATTTCACCTTTTGTGTTGACCTAATATGTAAATAATTATGTTGTAGGCCTAAGTGAAATGTCAACGTTTGATCAAACTATTCTGTGCTGATGCCACTAAATAGCGTGACGACTTCGAATGCCACTGTACCGTCGTATTGAACTTGGTCTTGTTTCTACTGTCTCTTTACAGGGTATACTTTGATGGCTGTGATGGCATATTTCTAAATTATGGTTGGGGCAAAGCTGATCTAGAAAATTCCGTTGAAGTCGCAAGGACTTCATCACGAGTTCAAGATGTGTATGTTGGAGTTGATGTCTTCGGCAGAGGCTGCTATGGAGGCGGTGGTATGAATAGTCATGTCGCTGTGGAATTGATTAGAAAGTAAGGTGTAGGATTGCAAACTAAATGAGCTTAACTCATATTGAATCATATTCAAATGCATGCGAGATGGGATTTACGCCTAGTGCAATCGGCCACTATCTTGCAACGTATTCGTAATTAACAGCTCATGCATTGTGTTGCGCACCCGTTCCTAGCGTTTGACCTATATATTGGCGATATAAAAACTATAATTATCGCGGAGAGTCATTTTTCCAGTGAGGGGAACACTTTTGCCTCGCCACTGGCCGAGAATAAACATCAAGATACAAATGTAAAAGACAAATTTCATGAATGCAAGATTGCACGAGTGATTAATATTTACCCCTCACTCACACACACTTGTCACGCATCGTGAGAATTGAAGATGGAAAGAGCATGTCCTTTTGATGATTTAGACGCTGGGAGCAGAGGATATTTTACTGTCTCCTGCTTATCAACGTGTTCACGTTAACTGCCACCTGCGCTAGGGTGTTAGATACAAGACGGCTCAAATTAGCGAGGTCCGCCATTGTCAATATGGGATTCTGCTGCATTGGAAAATAGCAATGCATTTGAGGTGCTTGGCAATCTACTTTTAATGCGGAAATACTTTACTATGCCAGCAGATGTGTCAGTCAATTGTAATATTTTCACGGAACAAATCAGTCTAAGCTCAAATATACCGCACAAAAACACCCAGCAACATTTAGTGAAATAGTTATTACAGGCTAAAACAATGTAGTTTAGAAATTCTTTCCATAAATCCGGGTTTGCTGGTTAATCAAATCATTGGGAGAAAATATCGGGGTGTCAGTGGAAAAAATTTTGAGATATCGGTTATCGGCTTTGAAAAAGTGATATTGGCCGATCCCAAACCCATGCGGCTCACTTTAACTTTACACTTAATAGTTCAGTCCCCTCTTGTAATAAGACGAACCTTTTTAGGCTTTCATTATCGGCAGCAATATTTGCCCCTGGATGGGTAAAGGAACATCTTGGAGGAGATCAATTTGAAGCAAACGAAGCTCAATTTTGGTTCAAACTAGCACCTTATTGCAGACGCCATGCAATAATTTTGCCTCAACATTTTCTGCACACAAAATTTCACCCGGGCATAGAGTTTGAGGGTGCTCACCGTTATTTGCATTTAAGCCGTCAATCCCTCTTCCCACGTATGAGTTCAGCTGCTTTCCTACCCGTGCCTGTCTCACAACATCCCCACGAAGTTGCCATTTCTCGCTGTTGGCATGAAGTGTTGTTCGCAACTGTGTTTCCGGGTATGCGGTGTGATTTCGTAGACTTTGTTGTGGGTGTCAAAATCAAGGATCCGGCATCAACTTCACTCAATCTTGCAGTCCGTTGTGGAAACGATTTAATCACAAAAAGCAGTGGTCAATGGGATGCTGACTTGAAAACTTTTGCTTGTGTTAATACTGACTCTGTGAACAAAATACTGTGTAGCATATCTGATATCAAAGCCGACTTACAAGAAGTTTCTGTCGTAGCATTCAACCCATTGCAACCTGGTGCGTTTGGCTCAAATTGGATGGTTGCATCATATGCCGACGGCAGTGAATGCATTGACCTCTCTCTTGATGATATTTCTTGGAAGAAACTAGACACAGATGTTCTCCTCAGCTGCACTTTGATGATGAAGAAGATCCATGAAACTTCACCGATCACAGTATTTTATACTTCGTCGCAGACTCAGCGTGTAAAGTTGGGCGTTGCATATTGCGATCGCTTCCGCATCAAGGATTTGCGTGTGCCCAGTCCAGTGCACCATGGACCTATTTGCAAGATTGCACTTGAAGTGGAGCAGAAAAATCCAATTCCGTCACACATGTGCCAGAAGCTTGGTCTTGTAGAAGACAACTATGGTGAACTCAACATTACTTATAGTGACAAAGCTAGTCGACCGCCAAATCCGATGATAGAATCTTGATTGGTCATCGTGACCTACCAAGCTACCGTACATCTGATTAACGTTAAAGTCTGTAACGAAGACCTTATTAATGATTCTGTGTTGTTGTGCAGGGTGTTTGTCGTGAAGACTCGAATATGCATTGTATTTGTTGCAATATTTTTGTACCATCCTCATCATACGTAGAGTATTATATTTTACTGATACATTAACTACGTGCCTTCTATGTGTAGGCTGTCTGATCAGCATCTTTAGATAGTATCTTGTGTGCCGTGGTGGCAAATATTGGTATTTTCCATCTGACCATGCCTAGAAGTTTTCAGTCGCATGTCAATGTTGATATTGTAATAATGAAACCATCGCTGTTGGGCATTCTGGAATGGTTGATAAGTTGCTTATCTCATGGTAACATTGGTTTCTGATGTCACTATTCTATTGAGTTCAATACGATATTGAAGTGTAACCCTAAAAGGCTGAGTGCCGGAGGTAGCGGTAGCCAACACTAAAATGTGGGGTTTGGCAGAGGTAGCTGGAAATGGCAATTTCTAAAGTCCGGGGGTGATGGGGTAAGCGGGGTATCTCTCAAACTGAGTCTAGGGCCTAGGATAGAGGGGTGGGTTGAGTGGGGTCTGGCCGGCCAAGGCCAGCCACAACCTGCCCGCCAAGTAGAGATGGGCAGATTCGAATCACTTATGATTCGAATCAAAATTAGGCAGGATTCGAATCTCGAATCGGGGGAATGGCCTCTCGGCGAACGCCCAAACGGCAATAGATGTAATTTTAGTGCTCGGGTAAACACGTATTTCCATGTGTTACGAAGTGTTTTCACAGTTGCAGCATGCAGCAAAAAGCACGTATTCGTTCGTAAAACCGCTAGTTTCCACTTCCGGATGTTTCATTTCCTGTTTACGACATGGCGTGAACCTTCTAAGCGGCGCCGCCTAGTCTGGCGCTGGCATACGGCACACACTTCCTACATTACAAGCGTGATTGTGGCTATCCAAGAAGAAAGTAACTGAAGCGAGACAACTGCGCATGCGGGCGTATAGCAAAAGCGCCGAGAAATACGTTCCCTAACAACATTTAAATATCGGCGGCCAAAATGACCGATACCGGTATGTTTGGTTGAACATTTCGGTTGAACCGATATATCGGTCGACCTCTAATTTCAACTTCTGCTAAATTCACCGCCCTTATTTTGTGAAGCTTCTTGCTTAAGCTCATTGCTGTAATCACTGCTTCAATTGGACGTTCCGCTAAGATACTGTACAACCTGTTTATTGTATTCTACCTTACTGCTACTTTTACATTAAAAGTAATAAAACTGGCTTCGTAGTAAACTTTGTAAAACATGTTTTTCTAGTTAGGGAAACACAAGTGCCAATACCCTGATTCGAATGATTCGATTCGATTCGAAAGGAAAGATTCGATTCGATTCTGAGTTCACCAGTGATTCGATTTACCCATCCCTACCGCCAAGACATGCGCCCCTGATGGGGCTCATGACCTGATGCATGCACTGAGGCGGGATGTATATGGTGGGAAAGGCATCGCGACCTGTGTGGAGCGAAGCGGTGTCGTCCACCTCTAGTAGTATCTCAAGTCAATATTAGATGATGATACCACCCCTATCCTGCTATCCTCCCCCCATCTTTTTTGCCATTTTACCGATCACTAGTGTCATGCTAAGCTTGAACTGTGCTCTTTTTGTTATTTATAGATAAGTAAATGATAGTAATAGGCGAACTCACTTGAGGATCTGGGTGTTATACCCTCCTCAGCTGTTGAACCTGCCAATTGCTGATGCAGAAACTAACCAATTGAAATGAAGATTACCATCCCGTGATTGGCTGCTGAATGAATCTTCATGATGCGCCTGCGAATAGTTGCTATCATTGGATTTACCATCTGCTTCATCATGAGTATCATCTCTTTCAGTAAGTCATCCATAGGCTTCCACTAGGCATATCCTTCATTTACCCCTTTCAAATTGTCTTGAATTATATACAATGTCGTTTTATTTCTTCCTAGAGTATTTGCAATTAGATCACCTCAGCAAATGGCGTCAAATGGTTTATAGTAAAAGTGCGGCTACACAGTCATTTGATGGCAAAAACAGCCTCCCTAATGAAAAAGGTGAGGATGACAGAACGGTGTTATTTTCAGGTAGTTTTATGATTTTCCAATGTTCTTTGTGACATCCCACCAACTAGTTAGTTCGCCTGAAATTTCTATAGCAAAAGATCTTACCTCTTTGTTAGAGTGGACCATGTTTAGGTATAGGCCCTACCATGAATGATGGTGATAATCAGGGTTAGTTTGTTCTAAGATGACTTTTGTTGTCCTGCATGTCTTATATTGTTACAATTTCCATCGACAGAATCCTCCAACTCTTCAGCTTTGCAGTATTGCAATTTTCCTTCACCAGATGATTTCACATCATCAGAAGAAGGTACAGTATAATTGGTCATCCTTAGACATTTGTATAAATCATAATATTCTTTGTTTTAATACTGCAATAAGGTCTAAGTCCGTTTTCTCGTGTCCGGCATTTAAAAATAAATCTGCTAAATTGCTTTCATTCTCTTCACAGGGCTGAAGCCTAATGCTAATCTCACTCTTCAACAAGTCATTGTCTTTATCCGACACGGAGATCGAAGTCCTATGAGTCCAAAGGTGTACAAGAAATTTAAGCTTACCCCTGACTACTGCAAGATTGATCCTGGCAAGTTCACTGCTAGAATGCTTCTACGTACATAAAAAGACCAGAGGAGTACCTGGAGTACCAGGAGCGGAGCTCCGAAAGCTAGTGAATGTTTTAATTCTCAATAAACTAAGGCTGGACGCTAAATCTGTGGTGATCTTCTTTACAATATTATTATCAAGTGATACTTGTTGGCATTTTAGATAGAACACCAACACGAAGTGATCTTGGTACATATTTGAAAACAATTTCTGAAGATCATAGAACCCTGATGAGACAAGGTCGGAAGCTACCAATAACTCCATTTCCTAATAGAAAAGTTTGCGGAAACGCAATGCTGAGCCAGCTTGGGGTGGTATGTAACAAGAATTTGAATATCGTACTTGATCTGCCAAGATATTTGGTAGTTTAGATTCTTTTTTCCCTTGAGATCAAGTTTGATGGTTGAATCAATTCAAGTTATGCTAGTTGATGTGAGTCATGGGAATAAGTACTTCGGAGTTGATTTAACACCAAAATTCGCCAAGTCATCTATCGCACAGTAACGGGCATGGGGTAATTAATCGCTTCTTTATCGGGAATAGGAATGTTTGCTTTTGTCAAGAATAACCCTGTCGGCAGGCCTACATATACAGTAGTTCATGTTTCCTATCTTTTTACCAGGTTCAACATATGCATAATGGAGAGATAATGAGGAAGCGCTACGTAAACCAGAATAATCTTCTCTCCAGTACCCTTGATGATAGAAAATTGCTCCGTGAAAACATTCATGTTGTTACTACAACTAGAACAAGAACTATGCAGAGCGCAGTGGCTCTATTATATGGACTTATTCCGAATTTCCACCTAGCTGAAGTAGGTCTCTGTGAATTATATATCCCCCGTTTGGCTCATGTTTTAATGTGATACTATTCTTTTAGGTACAAATACAATATTCTGCTAGTGACATCTTCCATTTCAAACACTGTGATGCTGTTTCTGCAATGGCTCCTTTCATTAAAAAAGTTCAGTATCAATCGTATCTTAACAATAGAAAAAAGTTTTCGATAAAAAAAATCGCCAGATTTTTCGATATGGATGATCACTCGGGTAAGGAGGCTCATACCTTGACTTTGGTTTTGTAGCAACGTCATAACACTTCTACACCTTTGCGACACTTTGATCCGACTATGCGCAACAGGGCTGTTGTTGGTTTGCGAGCAAATTCTTTTGGCCCGTGTTGTAATGGAGTAAAGACCTAATTTTGTTGCAGGTTATACCCTCCTTCCCTCAATCTTTAAATGATTGCCTGCACTTTTCACCCACATGCTATTTTAATGTGCAACCTGTGAAGACCTATAAATTCAGTATCACGCGATTTGTACATGTGGAAATGAGTCAATGTGACATTTCATGTTTGTGGAGTTACTTATTTAAGGTATGTGTTCTTGTTTAGGTGTGCTTATCGACAGTTTCATCAATGGATTTTTGTGTAAGGGTTACCAATTACCGTGCATCAATGGAGAATGTATTGATCTAGAAAACTTGAATGAACTAATGGATGCGGAAGAGCACACTATCAGGTATTGCTATCATCTCTCTGCTACCCCCTCCCTCAAGGAGTTCTGACTGTTGAAAATCATCATAATCTGTGTAATGCTTTCGCTTCGCCTACTATTACTGCACTGGATTACTCACTGCATTATATAGTTTAGAAATGTCTCTACTACCTACTAAATTTAGTAGGCCATGGTCTTCGCTCTGATTCAGTCAGGAATCATATTACGAACTTCCCAATTTGAAGGTATGTTGTAAGGATAATGTTCATTGACTTGTATACTGTTGCGTTTTAGGGAGATATCTTTGAATTCACCATATTTGAATCAATCTATGTTAACGGCTCAACCGCTTCTTGAGAAGATAACAAAGTTGATGTCACGTAAACTGAAGCGCTCTGTTGCACCAGAGCTTGTTTTGTTTTCTGGTCATGACACTACGTTAAAGGTTCTGATAAGAACATTGGGGATACCCGAATACAGGTAATATTTAAACTGTTATGCTTTGAGGTGAGGGTGCAAGGGGATGAAGCTCTTGTGAAATGTTTATAATTTATGACAACTGCTAACTGTCATGCAACATAGGTGGCCACCTCTGGGTTCAAGGCTTGTATTTGAACTTTGGTCTGATGATCGTGGTGAAAATGCTCATATAAAAGTACTAATGAATGGAAAAGACTACACGGCTGGAACTGAACCGTGTAAATCTGCCAGAGAAGAAGGTATGACATTAACCAAGAACTTCATCTTGCATGCAGGCTAAATTCGGTTCGGTAATATATGTATTTGACGTGGTTACTGAAATAAAATTTTCTGTAGCCGTATTGGTGCGAGTCAGTTACAGCCTTAATCATCATGATTGAGTCAGTCATGGGTTCATGGTGCCACGAAAAAAAGTTGTAACTGATTGCACATTGTTATTTAAGGTTCAAGAGCTGTGACTCAAGTCTGTCCGTTCAAGAATTTTCTTGATTTTGTCACTACTGGTATACCACTGCACTTCAACCAACTGACGAGACAAAAGGTCTGTGCAGTAACATAACTTTTACTTCAAGTTTCTGGTCACTATAATTACCTGGTTCCTGACTTCAGCAAGTTTATATTAAGTACATGTAACGAATATGCATTTAATTTATTTAAAGTAATTGTTTCTCCAGTGTGTTCCAAAATCTTCACTGATTATCTCCAGTTGATTTCTACAGCCTCTGATCCATTCTTATTTTCAATTGTGGGCTACTCACCCAATATGCCAATTATAGCTCTAATGATCTGTTCAATTACAGTACTGTTTAACTTTTTTGTCACATTTCATCAACTCATCTGGCTTCAATCATGGTGAATGGCTCATCGATAACATGCAATTATTGAATTTTGATACTGTTTTCAACCAAGTTGGTGGATTGTGCAAACATGTCTCATTTTTGAACTTGGGAGGGTGGGAAATTGCCTTCCACAAGCTAGACAGCAATGAAGTTTTACAGATTTATGTCACGAATTTACTTTGAAAGACTCCAGAGGGCGTGACTGACTTGCGAATGCAGAGAACTAGTCCCCTCTATGTACAAACTTTGAAGCTAATCTAGAGGGGACCCAGCTCCCAACCCAACTTTGGGGTAATTAGGCTTTCCAGCCACGAAGGGCTGCTGATGTCGTTATATGTAGAATGCAAATGGGTATGAATCGAGTCGGACACGCTACCAGAATGGTGGCAATCCATAAAATCCAGTATTGAGGTTAAGCTAGACAAGTAATTGGCCTAATTGTCAGCAACACGAGGATAGACGCCTACATCGGTTCAGTATAGCTCTAACGTAGGCCTAGTTAATGACCATGTTATGATTGAATCAATGTCACATTAGCATACAAAAGAATTGATTATCGTATCATTAAGGAAATAGTATACATTTAAATAATCTATTTGTTATCGACACGTCTTCTGTCAGTCACATTCTCATTGTGATTGAAAAACGAGTATCGTATGCTTTAACCGCCCACAAAAACGGATCACGGTCACGAGATTCGCACGAGTCACTGACTGCGGCGACGTCACGTCACTTGCCAAAAAGCGAATAAAATATCGGACTGTGCGGGACAATACTAACTGGTTGGGTGCGACATACATCGCAAGCAATCTTCTGAGATATATACTTAAAATTTTGCCAGGTATGCTTTCCATTTTGAATATATGTAGCTCACATAGTTTGATATTCGTGTTATTTAGTAGCGAATTTGGAAGACCGCACGTATGAACTGCATACTATTGGTGATTTCTGACGAGTTTTATTGTGGAGGGGTTATTGGGTAGCTGGAAAGCACGGCACCTAACAGTTTAGTAATGCGATTGAATCTTCTGCGTCTGCTTGGCTTCTGCTGGGTTCTTCGGGAGCGCTTGAATCATTCGGTTTTGAGTTTGAAGAGTTAGTGGAGCCGATGGCGGACGATCAATAGATATTGTAAAGAAGATCACCACAGATTTAGCGTCAAGCCTTAGTTTATTGAGAATTAAAACATTCACTAGCTTTCGGAGCTCCGCTCCTTCATCAGGTGAAGAGTTGTAGGACGTGAAGTTTTCTAGGACTGTTTATCCTATTGTGCCATGTCGACTTCAGGGTCGTAGAATTTTTTCAATTGTATCGCTTTCGTTACACGGTCTCTTTACGGCGTGGCTTGAGGTGTGTATGCTGGTCCTACTATAGCTTAATTCCTGCTGGTCTAGTGAGTTCGTAGTGGGTCTGGACACTCTTCAGTCGTCACTGTCAGCTGTCACTCTCCGCTGCACTCTGGCAGTACTGTCAGAATGAGATAGTAGTCTATTGAAGGATTCAGTTCAGATGTCAGTTTGGAGTTGTCATATAATTATATTGAAAACGTTGAAAGCAAGATATATATATAAATAGGTCTGCAGCTGTATCCCTACTGCTTGGCTGATTTCTAGCATCATTCTGTGAAGTTATATACATTTTTGATATGTAATACACTTTTGCAGAAGAAGAAAGTGATTTTTAATTACTTTTGTCCCTCTTCAATCTGTGATGTTCTTTGTCCTTGGATTCTACGTATGTTGTTGACTCCTCGTGTTTCGTTTCTTGTTCTGCGAAAAAATCTGGAGGTAGGAATATATATACCGGTATGTAGCTCGTATCAAGACAGTGGAAATTGCGCAAAATTCCTATTTTTGGAATTTAGTGTCTAGGCCTACAATATAATAATGGATATAAACGTGGTTGTCTGGCAGGGTGCTTGATTTCTGCACTTCCTTACCTATTTGCAAAAGAAAGGAGTCAAACTCCTATGCAAAGCATGGCAGTGCCACACCGAACCTTCAAAATTCTGCAATCAAAATGCAAAACTTCGTGTTTGCGGAACTAAAGCTGTGCAAGAAAATATGTGACGTTCCTGTGTCACATGCCTGCTTATTGGATATTTATGCTATAGACACTGTAAGCTAAAAGGAGTTACTATGTCGATTTTTGTACAACAGAAGTGCACGAATGCATATTTTTATGCAACAGCCACCTGCTGATTCTGCACAGCTATTCGGCCTGGTGGTTGCTGCATTTAACAAGTTACAGAAATATGCCATCTTTTACAATTTGAACATAGAATTTATATGTTAGACCTTACAAGAACGCTTTGCTGACTTCGTGGCCAAATACGTTATCACTAGCGGCATAATCTAACACTAGGGTACTTCATTCAGATTGCAAAAGATGGCATGTTTCGGGCTGAACTAATCTTTGACGTTACAAGTAAATATGGTGTGATACCTTTCGTGTCATTTTCTGATTATCTATAGCAAAGCTCTACCCGCTGCAAGTCTGCAACTATTACCATGTATTACATTCTACCCATACCAGTGTTACCGTATCTAGTAAGATTGCCACGCGTGGGTTTCCTCCCCTCGGTGACTGGTCATGTAAACATAGAATCTTCGGAATCCTGATTATTCCTCCAACTTTAAATAGGTGCTGGATTTAGTGGTAGATGCACTCAAATTTACACTGCAATAGTAATCTTATATATATACAATAGGCCTATGTGATTTAGCGGTGTAATTCAAGGCCTTTTTGTCAGTGGTGCTGTACTATTTGAGAATTTCTCTAAACAAATATTTGGTCTTGAGATTCCCAAGCAAAGTTATTATTGTTCAACAAGTGTTTCACAATATAGCAGGCCCCATTGCGCATTACCTGTTACAGAAAGGTGTGGCGGGTATTCCTGTGAGATGTGATTTGAAATAGGTCTATAGACTATTGTCAACTTCTGCTTGAGAAGAGGCTTCACTATTGCCATTAGATGCATATAATCCATTCTTTGACTAATTTGCAACATCCAAGCACTGGTATACAATGTATGTAGCAAATTACACTGAAAAGTTGTATGAAGTTTGTAGCTAATTAAACTTAAGTAAGTAGCCTATCATGAATTTCCTATGTGCTGGTATGAAATGTGAATGCTCAGTATTTAATTCCCTCTCCTGAGTTCTACATTGCCATCTGTGTCCTGGCTCATGACAATGGATTTTTTTATTGGGTAGAATATGAAATGACTCGCATCGGAATGCATGCTGGGAAAATTGCTCATTGATCCATTGATCACCCAGTGCCCTCCTCAGTTCACCTCTCATATATTATATAGGGTAATGCTGTTAACAGTGTTTGGGTTACCTTACTTAGCTATTTTAAAGATGTTTAGAGTTGGATAGATTCGAATTTCTCTGTATGATGGTGGATTGCGACATTATCTTCATCTGAATTCTACTGTATAAATAGTTTGTGACATTAAGGTGACCTATATCTCAGCTCTGATGAAATTTTAGTAGATGAAATGACAGTCTCATTTCTGTAGGCATGTAGGCTATAGTTTTTGCTTGGTCTTCTCACTTATATACATAGTATATAATTATATGGTTTACATAGACTGCTGTCATAACGATTTGCAAAATGTCATTGTTTGTTTTGCTTACAAAATATATCAGTTTGTGTTACCATTTTCATTGTTATGGCAGCACAACTCCTTGAGGTTTTGAATTTAGATAGACCTAGGAAGCTGAGATATGACTGTGCTCTGTGCATACTGGTTCAAGGCAACTTGTTTGGTGTCATAAACGGAACAAGTTGGTTAGAATTTTTGTGAATGTTGAGGCATGAAGACGTTATAGCTCGACCTTTTTGCAACCAATTTGTGTTGAAATCTTGATAATTCCACTACCGGTAATTGGGTCAAATTAGCGGAATTTCATGACAGGTTGTAACTTGTAAGTAGTGTGTATGCTTGTATCTGTGTAGCATGGATATTGCATAGGCATAAGGTTTGCTTTTTGTATACTACTCAAGTTCTGTTGCTTCATATTTTTTGCAGGACGATAATATATAGACTGTAGTTTAATCTTGGTTTTCGACTTCTTGGTTCGTTGACACCAGAATCTTGCCATAATGTCGAATCTTGATGCGAATCCGTTTTCTGATCCTTTCGCTGATCAATCAGTCAGTCAAGCAACTGCAAATCAAACAGGTGATCTCGAGGATTACAACCCTTTTGCTTCCCAATCTCAACCTGCTTCGCAACCAGCAGTTGTTGAGCCTACTGGAAACCCTCCAATGTATACCCCATCGCCTGTTGCAAGTTCCAAGCCGACTCCCCAACAACAGGCCATGCAAGGACAGGAAGAGCTGTTGCGGAGACAAGAAGAATTGGAACGCAAGGCAGAAGAGCTTGCAAGAAAAGAGCAACAACTCAATTCTGGGCAATATGGTGCCCGAAAGAATAACTGGCCACCATTACCTGGTTTCTGTCCAGTTGGGCCTTGCTTTTTTCAGGATTTTACTTTGGATATTCCCGCCGAGTCCCAGTGGACAGTAAAAATGGTCTACTTCTCGTGGATCTTCTACGTTACATTGTTGTTCTTTAATATGGCTTCCTGCTTGGCAGTAATGATCATAGACGAATCGCAATCTGTCGGATTTGGATTGTCCATCTTATGGTTTATCCTCTACACTCCACTTTCCTTATGTTGGTACCGACCAGCCTACAATGCATTTAGATCAGACAGCTCATTCTGGTTCTTCATCTACTTCTTTATAGTATTTGTCCAGGTAAGATCTGCCGAATTGACTAGGCCGATATTTGTTTCTCTTATTGTGCTACATTAAACGCCAAAAATTCTCGACTTTTACCGCTGCTAATTTCACTACTACGAGCCATTAGGCAAAATTTTGCAAAAACGAAGTGAAACTTCAAATAAGATGCCAATTACATCAGGAAAAGCCATTTGAGCCGTCCTCAGCTGGAATGTCAGTGTATTATTTTGGGCAATATTATGTGGAAAACATTGATTGGAATGGACTGTGTGACATTCTTGGTAGTGAAATCGTCTTGTGCATTGTACAGCTAGCATAGGCTTATGAATGATCTGCTCGTTCCAATGCACAAGTCTCATTCCTGATTCTCGTTCAATTGCTTCCCAGAACCATCCCATATGATATTTATGGTAAAATGGTTTAGGCTCTGACTGTCATACCTGGTAAATGACATAGGTGGCGAGACTGGCAACATTGGTATTAGTTGGAGCTCATTCATAATAACAATAACCTGTCACGTATGCTAGGACAAACAAAAAATAGAAGTCTAGTAATAAGAGTCTTGTTACAAAAAAGACTTTCTGATATATATATATTTATCAGAATAATATGTAATGAGACATGTTATTCCTTGCTAAGTGACAACCATAAAGAGAGACTAAAGCCTTCTGCTGGCTATATGCAACTTGATAATACGTGTCAATAAAGATGGTCAAATTTCATACTTCATAAATGCTCAGCATTTGTCATTTAGATCGTTGTCAGTATCATTCAGACGATTGGAATAACAAATTCTGGATATGCTGGATGGATCACAGCATTAAGTATGAGGGGACATAACACCGGTGTTGCAGTATTCCTATTCGTAATGTCTGGGATCTTCACTTTCAATGTTGCAGTAGAGATCTTTCTTTTGAAACAGGTGCGCTTACTTGTCAGGTAGAGCCTTTCGATTTGTCTTTTGCTAACTGACTGCTTTTAGGTGCACTCAATATACAGAAGATCTGGGGCCAGCTTCGAAAAAGCACAACAAGAATTCGCTAGCGGCGTGGTGTCGAACCCTGGTGTGCAGCAAGCTGCTTCTCAAGCTGTAGTAACTGCTGCAACAAGAAAATAGGGAAATTCTTCGGCTTACTGTAACAATGTTGCATTCAATGATATATATTATAATCATTTTGAATTGTTTGATGACTCGTACTGACTGTAACCGTACTATTAGAATCATCCTATCATCGGTGATTTCTGGACAAAAATCGATGCCGTATGAAAGATTTTCCAGTGCGCCCTGCATACTATCCTTGAACCAACCTTTTCTATACTATATATTTTATTGGCTTGTAGACTACACTATGTAAAGTTAGGCCTAATAATGTTCATTCACTCAAAAGTGTTTCCATTCATCTGTGTGCGTACAGCACTATTGACTGATGGTGTTGCAAGAGCCTTGTAATTATTATTAAGCTATTTCAAAACACAAAGAAGACTATCAATTGCATTGCAGTTAAACATTTGTTCGATTTTAAGTTCGCATTCTTTTATTGATTCCTGCTATTTTGAAATTTCTAGTGTAGCCGAATTGTATATTTTCAAATAGCCGGAATGCAGTATTTGTCCACCCCCATAAATGTGAAAATATAATAAGCAAATCCAGTTTAACCTCACTTGTGATTGTTTTACCAGTACCCTGACTTAATATTTGACAAATCGAATTGAAAAGAGTTTCGGTATGTTTTGTCTTTGATGGACATACCGGTGACCTACAGAGCTCATCCGATCTTCTTGCCGAATCATCCAATACTAATTTCTCCATAGACATTTTAGATTCTGATTCGATTTGTGAAAGTTGCCAGTAGAGCGAAAGCTACAGAATGACAATTCTGTTGAGGTGAGGCATAATTTGGTTTGCTTTTTGTCGGTTATCTGGTCATGGAGATGCATATTTTTGCATCTCCGAGCATGTCACTACCTTTCGGTCCATTTAAAAACAATTTGATTTGGAGATGCTTTCATTAGTTGAAACAAGTGAGCTTGATTCTGAAGAATATTTTTTGGACATGGTGTTTAACATTTATCTTACTAATACTTTTTATACTTTGTGCTATATTGCATTTCTCTTGCTTTCCATTCATACATTTCTCGCCACGGTTGACTTGCACAAAAGATGGGTCTCCAAATCAATGTTATGAACATGCACATTTGGATGAACGTTATTCCTCTCTCTTATTTCTTTCTAAAACCAGTTGTATGATATAATATCGACAACATATGAAGAATATAGTCCATAACGTCAGTGTTCGATTCTTTCTGAATGTTGAATATATGGTCAATTTATCAATAGTACCGTAGTTAGTTAGATCTACTGTAAGATTTGTACTTGTAGGTCATATGCAATATGCATGCTGAAATTGCTAGCGGTGTATTTTTGACTTTCTCGTGTCAATATTGGCTGTAACGGTACAACAAAATAATGATATTCCACTTCATTGATATCTAGCCTACACTGCTTTATTTACTAGTAGAGTTCCACGCTGTTGATCTGTTACAGATGCAGATATTTCACTGACTTTCACAAAAATGTATTGTGTCCTGGAGAATAGCCCAATCTCATTTGAGCGCATCTATTCTCATACTTCCATTTCCTATTACACCTCATTCTGAAAGTCTGGGACTATTTAAGCAATATAGCAGGTTGAGTGCTAGAAATTTTGTTGTACGGCACTTGATAAATTCTAGGCGATCCCTATTATATATAGCTACAACTCTGATGGACAATCTTTCAGCATTGCATGAGTGATCAAACTATGACATAACCATGACATATTTTTAAGTGCTAATCTCATATACAACATTAGCATGTTTTTTGTTGGTGAGTTTTTGAGATTCTTTTGGTGTAATGCTGTCAAATATTGCTATAACATTTGTCATGATCTTGCTCAATTTCTAATCTTGCTTCATGTCTATGCACATTCAGATATTCATTATGCTTAGCGGTGTTTAACCTACATATGGTGGTGTGCGCTTCCTCTGCAATCAACGAAAATGTCAGATTATGATGCCAATCCTTTCTCTGATCCTTTTGCGGATCAATCTGTTACTGATGCCACGACAACCTCACAGCAAGCCAATCTGGAGGATTACAACCCCTTTGCTAATCAAGGTCAATCAAAGTCTGAACCTGCTGTAATGGAACCATCCGGCAACCCGCCTACTTATTCCCCAACACCAGTTGCGACGGCAAATCCGCAACCAACACTTCAGCAACAAGCTGCGATCGGTCATGAGGATTTGCTTAGAAGACAGGAGGAGCTGGAACGTAAAGCAGAAGAATTGGCACAGAGAGAGAAGCAATTGAATTCAGGAAATTACAATGCAAGAACCAACAACTGGCCTCCATTTCCTAAGTGGTGTCCGTTTGGGCCATGCTTTTACCAAGATTTCTCACTTGATATACCTGTTGAATCTCAGCGTATCATCAAGTGGCTCTACTACACTTGGATGTACTACGTTCTACTTATGTTCTTGAATGTTTTTGCCTGCCTGGGTATCTTCATTATAGATTCACAACAAGGAGTCGGATTTGGGTTGTCAATTCTTTGGTTTTGCATCAACTCCCCATGCTCTATGTGCTGGTACAGACCAGCCTATAATGCATTCAAGTCTGACAGCTCATTCTGGTTCTTCTTCTATTTCTTCATAATGTTTGCTCAGGTAGGTCAAGATCGATCCCTTGTTCTTCATCTTATGTAGGCCTTTGCAATTGACCCATGACTGTCTAAGCAAATCATCGGCTTTTGCTAACAAATCTGACAATGCATTTCAGGTCATAGTGAGCGTGGTACAGACCATCGGTATACCCAACTCTGGATATGCAGGCTTCATAATTGGACTATCTCTCACGAAAAATGTTGGCATAACTGTGGTCACATTAGTTATGGCCTGTCTATTTGCAGTTGATACTACATTGCAGATTATTCTGCTAAAGAAGGTGCAGTATTTAGTGCTTTTGGTGTGTTCTGAAATATTCCGTACAAAACGATATCTTTCAGGTTCATTCCATCTATAGAACTAGTGGTGCTAGTTTCGAAAAAGCCCAACAAGAATTCGCCGCTGGAGTTATGAAAAATCCTGGCGTACAAAGGGCAGCGACTGAAGCAGCTACATCAGCCGTCAATAGAAATTGAGAATTTCTGTTACATTGATGTCATTCCATCATTTCTTCAAGTCCATACTAGCCTGGGCTGAGTGCATTCATAGCGGTGTCGTGGATTGTATTGATTGTGCTGTATCTAATTATATACTGTATGAAGTATTTAGTGTAGAAGACTAATAATGGCTAAAAGAGGTCAGTTTGAGCTTGCACTTGATTTGAGGCTCGCATCGTGGTAGCCTAAGTGATAAAGAATTTTTGTAACTTATGGGGTCCGCTCTGCTATAAAATCTATAGTTTAATATTCTTTCCTCTGTAGCCTGCTGCTCATTAGACCTAATCAGGAATTGTTGCTGTGTGAAGTACTTCCTGTCAGTGTGATATCTTATGACGTAGAGATACGTACATTTAACATTGTCATGCTAGTATCATTATTCTTCAATTCGCAATATCAGCTATCAGTTTATCATGATCGGCCATTGTATCTGAACATATCGTGAAACCAACAGCGTTCGGTAGGCCTACATACTTGATTTACATGGCTGTACTATTAAAAGTAGACGTGAGTACAGATTGTTTGATTGTGTTGATAGAATTCTAGATTTGAGCTTATTTCTTAGATCCCAGGATAGACCTCAATGGTACTAGGATAAGAAGTTTTCACGAAGCGAAGACGTCAGCACTAAAGCCCTTTCAATACTCTCGTCCCGTCAGCAAATATGCGGGGGCTTGGCGGTCGGTGTAAGCTCTGAATCAACGAGCATTGTCTGAACTTCAAACAGATCTGAAATGTAAGGGCCCAACTGTGGTGTGACTACTAAGTGAGGCGGTTGGTTATCGGATCGTTACCTGCTCGGGTCATCGCATGATGCGACCATGCGAGTTGTCACGCTTGATGGCTTGACCAGCGGCTGCAATCACCTTGCCTTGACATCCTGCGCTGTCAGACAGGGGGGGAGCAGGGACCTAACTTGCCCTTCGCGTGCTCGCAAGTTGAAGTTGCCGACTGCGCCAACGCGGGCATACAAGGTGATTGTTATTATTGCGTATCCGTGCCCGATGCTAGATCCAGACTGACTTTGATTAGATTATAGAGACTCTATAATTATAGTTATAGTCTCTATATAGTTATAGATGGTACCGGAGCCCCTAGCGCCCGCGGCATGGATGAGCGTGGGTTTCAACGTACACTTACGACAGATCAGTCAAGTTGCAGCGTAGGAGAATTCAGTAGACGGACAAGAGTTATCATTGATTTGAGCAAGCAGTGATGTCCATAACAATTCAGGAAAATGAAAGTTAGCTCTATCCAGCAGCTTTGTTGCTGTGACTCTGATTGTTTTATCAGCAGTAGGCCTACATATTGAATTAAATGTTCCATGTGTATTTCAATATTTCACAAACTACACAGACAGACATATTTATTGATTCAGTCATTCATGAGCAAATTTGCAAACACAACAGAAAAAACGACTGGGCTGCAGCGAAGCGATCGAGCAATCATCTAGTCGCCTGCAGCCCATATACCTAGCATCGTCGGCTTATAAATGCTCAACTTCCTGTATCAGATTACAATGATGAAACATAACTAGCGATAAGAGGTGACACAGTGTCAATCAGCATAACTATTTCTGTTGGTGTTCACGAGGCAAGGCCATAACATGAACCTACGATCAAACTGTTAGCTGATATCCCGTGTGTGGCACTACAAATTTGGGGCTGTCGGTGACAGATGGCGCATACAAATATTATACACAAAGCGCTTCTTCAAGCTTACTCTGGACATGTGCACCATATGAGGATGCTGTCATCTTTGAAATCCACAGTAAGCATTCATTTACACAGCCGAAAGCACTGCATCAATTTAAAACAACCTGTACGTTATGGAGCTAAAGAAAAGCAGGTATGTTGTTGCTGTGTTAGGCCTATCGAATGAGTGGTCATAACACTGGCCTATTGCTCTGCATGATTACCAGTATACTGTACTTCCAGGAAAGGACAAGATCTCAGATGTGTGCTGAACGGAAGAGAAGACAAGACGCTAGGAATAACATACCTCTTGTGGTTATTCCACATGTAGTGAAGATATCAGAGATATTAGATGCAACCGGGAGAACGGCAGGTTATGACTCTCAACTGAAAATATTGTATAGTATGAGAAATGTTACAGTGTATATAACGAACAACAGAAGAACCTGTTACTGTGACTGATACTTCTTTGGTTTGTTTCAATATGTAATAATTTAGACTAGGTCTCCTAAAGCCCAAATACGTGTAATATTTATTTATCCGTTGTATTTTCAGAACAAGTCTTTCAAGCCAAAGCTAAGTGTGAACGAGTTTTCTTTGTTAAGGAGAAGAACTATCCTCTTGACGGTTAGTACGATTTGATGTGAGTGAAGTCAAACTTGCACATTGGATTCTACAAACAATCTGCTAAATAGTTCTAATGTAGTTTCGAATAGGGCATGATTTGGTAAAATATTCAATTTGTAGCTCATCTTCGCCAGCCGAAATTTTGCCAGAATCAATTCCTGCAGTATAAGATTGACAAATTATTTTAATGAATTTCAGAAACTTTGAGCCATCCACTACTGTCTTGTGTGATGAAAACTCTGGGATACCGTGTAGAATACCTCAATTCAACTTCACCAATCATCTCACAGGGCAAAGACATTTATGCAAAGTGAGATGTGCAATTCTGATCGGAGGCAATGGTTTGGTATCATCGTAACGTTTCCTTTACAGGCAAGTCTCTAAAGATCCATCCCGTTTGAAATTGCGTCCTCAAGTGGTAGCAGTAATGGGCCACGTGGATCATGGGAAAACAACGGTCTTAGACGCATTGCGCAATACATCCATAGCAAAAGCTGAAGCTGGAGGCATTACGCAAAGTATTGGTGCTTTCTCAGGTAGTTATTTATATACCGTACTGTACTTGATTTTACTTTTATGCATTTACATCTCTTTTGATTGTCGTGCAGTTTCACTCCAGTCAAACTATGCTGTCACTTTTTTGGATACTCCTGGTCACTCTGTATTCACATCTATGAGAGAACGTGGTGCACAGGTATGGCTACATGATTCGAAATATGAATAGCTTCAAATTATATAACAAAAATAATAATAAAAATATAAATAAAGTTTTAAGGACCTATGAAAAGATATACTATGTATGCTATGCGACTTACCAATATGGATGATATTTCTCATTGCAGGTGGCTGATATAGTGTTGCTTATGGTGGCTGCAGATGACGGAGTAATGGAGCAAACAATAGAATCCATCAATATGATAAAGATGGCCGATACGCCAGTAGTTGTTGCCATAAACAAATGCGACAAATCTGGCTCTGCACCGGTAGTACAACTGGAATACTGTGGCATTGTGGTGCGATCTTTCAACCTTAATATCATTGTATGCAGGATCTGGTTATTGAGGACTTAAGCAACTATGGTATAAAATGTGAGGAAATTGGTGGTGATGTACCTGCAGTGAAAATTTCAGCTTTAATGAAGAAAGGTTTGTCATGTCACTTTTTATATTCAATAATAACCCGTACTAAGATTGTAATTTTGTGGACAATATTGTTATGAAATTTTGCTGATATCTTTCGGCACGGTGGCGTAATGGTACAGCATCAGCTTATCGTTCTGTATTAACAGTTTGAAAAAGTTGACCTTTCCTCCTGCAAATCTTCTCTGAAAACCTTTAGCAGCACCCTACTCTTTTCGTTCTTAAGAAAATTGAAAGGCTATTCAATGCTACCCCAACTTAGTAGAATCAAGGGTCCATTGAGCTCATTGAGCAGGCGCAAGACCAATCTGAATTATCAGAATTCAAATCACCTGCAACGATGCTGGATTCAACTATCATATCCATAGAATTTTCTAGTAGCGTCAACCGATCTGATAATTCATTCCATCATTGTAAGTGTATGTCTACCTCTATTTCAGGCTTAGACAATTTGGTTCAGACACTTGTTGCTACTGCGGAGCTTCATTCCATAAAATGTGATCCCAATATGCAAACGCAGGGCTTTGTTTTGGAGTCACAAATGCATAAAGGCTTGGGTAATCAATGCAGTGTAGTCATCAAACAAGGTACTCTCAAAGTTGGTCAGGTTAGTTATTCAGTAGTTTACGCCTTTCTTGTCATTATAATTATGGAGTAATCTATTAAGAATTTGGTTGCTGGAAATAGTATGGCAAAAGTCAAAGTTATCATTGACACCAAAGGAAAGAAAATTAAAAGTTTACACCCTGGTGAGGCAGGTACTGTGACGGGCTGGAAATCGCTACCATCTTCTGGTCAACTGATTCTTCAAGCCGAAACTGAAGTATGATATCTACTGTTGATATTGTATCGTGGTATATTGGTGCTCAATATTCTGACAAATCCAAAACTCCTTTCACATGGTATTTTTCTGTGTGATATAATTTTGCTCATTTGCTCATGATTGAATATCCTGAACTCATTCCTAATATTAATAAGATGGCCAATATTCTATGAATATATACAAAATACATCTTGATGATAAGACATTCCATTCAGTCTTTAACATGCTTTGATATTTAAGAATGTTCAACTGCTCATGCTCCTTTGTAATAGCATATCATGTCACCGGCCTTGTATTTGTGTATATCTTTGTAGGCACATGCTAAAGAGGCTCTTCGATACAGGACAAAGGAGTTGCAAAAATTAGTCGAAGACGAGATATTGGAAGAAGTTATTAAAAAAAGAGAGTCAGAGAAAAGGTTTGGAATTTCTCACTTGGTTTTGAAAGCTGGCAGGATGGTTTCCTGTTCATTGATTCCATACTTTACTTGTGGTGTGTTAATTACAATTACTTTCAATCTTTAGAGAGTATGAAAATTTAAGAGCGGAGTATGCCACAAAGAAGCAGAGGAAAGCAGCAAGTTACCGTGTCGCTCTTGCAAAGAACAAACACTGTGAATCTGTGCCAAGATTGAATATTTTAATCAAAGGTTTTTGCATAAATTATATTGTTCCATCATCTATATTACCCCAATACAGTTTCTTTGCTGAAACATAACAGTCTGAAGATTTTATTTAAAGTTGATGTCGGTCTGTTTGGCAATGGCAAGTTGGCATAGGCCAGATGTAAAAATTATTCCATCACTTGTGAGCTTGGCCTCGTTTAGCTGCTGCTGTCTATACCGGTCGTTCAATGTCTAGTTGAGTTGAATAGCCAATTGGTGGGTGATTCGATACATCCTGCTCCTGTTTATTTTGCTCTTGTTGCAATATCCGTAAATGTAATTAACGATTGGAACCAGCTGGGCAGAAAATCCAATAAGTGTTATAGGAAAATTGTTTTAACGAGAGTTGTATAAATGATACCTATTGTAATCTGTACTGGTGAAATATAATAATGCTGTCTTCTAAAATCGCCTGTGAATCTGAGGCCTTCAACTACTCCAGTCATAAAACAATGAGATTGGATATTGTGTTCACTATTCTAATTGCCTAACCTTCTGATATCCCATTGCAAATATTTCACAGCTGACGTTGATGGATCAATGGAGGCTATCATGAAGATTATTAATTCCTACGACTGTGAAGACGAATGCATACTAAATGTTATTTCACATGGAATAGGTCCACTAAAAAGCTCTGAGTATGAATTAGCCAAAGAGCTTAAAGGTAATGGTTCTAAATCCACTGCAAATATGTTGCTTCATTTGGTACAGTGTCTTCTATATTCTAGCAACAATCTTCTTATTCAACACCGACATCCCAAAGTCTTTGGGCGATGAAGTGGATTATGTAAAGCATGACGTAATTTATCATTTTGTTAAAACTTTGAAGGAGAAATTGAATGAGATACTGCCGACAGTTGAAATCGACACAATTAAAGGTTTTCTATCGTCCAAATTCTCTAAGTCATGTCGGCTGTTGGTAGTCTTAGAATCACGTGTATTTAGGTGAAGGAACGGTATTGGAGATTTTCACGAAAAGAAATTTGGTAATTGCTGGGTGCAGGGTATCCACTGGTGTGCTTGATTCAAAAGACATTTTTACTCTTGAAAGGGATGGAGTTGAACTTCACAGAGGTATGCCTACGGGATGGTAAAGGCGTTGACACAGTCTTGAGTCATTTCGTATTTGTATTATAATTTCAGGTTCATTACAATCGATGCGACAACATGCTACCCTATTATCAAAAGTCGCTTCTGGTAATGAATGTGGTGTGGTTTTTGAAGATGATTTGGAATGCGATATACAAGCAGGAGACATAATACGCTGTGTAACGGTTACACACGAAAAGCCACAGATATCGTGGATGCCGCATGGGTTTTAGTTGCTGACAGTGCGTGATATAAGACAATAAA
Source organism: Botrylloides violaceus (assembly GCA_030412335.1). Classification (NCBI taxonomy): domain Eukaryota; kingdom Metazoa; phylum Chordata; class Ascidiacea; order Stolidobranchia; family Styelidae; genus Botrylloides; species Botrylloides violaceus. Next base: position 788,230 of record JASFYC010000039.1, read on the forward strand.
ATCGTCCTGTCACCAAGTAGGCCGTACCAGAGAGACTTGGCAGTGAATGAAATGGCGTTTGTCAGTAGATGTGGAAGTCACTGATTAGTGATAAGCAACAATAAGAGGTCGAGGGACTTTGATTTGAGAGGTTCTATGTCGTCGTTTCCGTGATATTTGATGAGCTACGTCGAGGGTTTGCAGAGGGTAATATTCTGTTGTCAACGACATATAAACACGTGTTTATATGTCGTTGGTTCGAGCGATCGAGATCCGTGAGATGGTAAATTCCAAACAGGTAGTACGGTTTTCAATGCCTTTGTAAAGTCTGCCCCTCCTAGTAGAAGAGCGTCGGTTAACGCTAGCTGGCAGTGGCAGAAATGACGTGATGCAAAACCATGTTGGCTTGACGTCGCCGACATAGTAGCTCAGTGGTTTGAGCAAATTGTAAACACGTGGGTTCGGTACGCTTGGCAGGTCGGCTCGTTGATTTCTGATTTCGACGGGCAACTGATTACGTCTGGGTGTCTTCGGAAGTGTGGGGAACTGTTGGTTTTCGCCAAAAAGCTGAGGTAAGATGACATTAGTAGTACTGATAAGAAAATTCTAGTCTGTTGAAATGCTGTTGCTGTCATTGAAGATTTTAGGAGACGTGAGTGCCTGTGCTAGGTGCCAATGGCAAGTGACGTCTTCATGCTTCTGATGTCGCATTTAGATTGACGGCAAAGTCATTTTTGAGGAGTGGGATGAGTTTGTAATTCAGACTGGATCTCTGTAAATCTTGACGTCACACATCCTTATTGCATTGCGAACCTGTTACAACAACGCATTCGTACTGGTACTGTGTCGTGTGATGTAAAATCAAAGGTTACAAATCTGTGCTCCTCCGGCTCCGGTTAGAATATAGGACTATATATGAATTATGTATATACTGGTACTGTATATACTATACACTGCCCGTGTAACATGCTCTTTCCGTATTGACAAAAAATGTTCCACAATATTATGCTTTTATATAGATTCTACTATTTGAACAGATTTACCGTTGCGACTACTACTGTATTGTCCAACGAGCATGTCATTTCGTGGAAGAGGTAGGGGTGGCTTTCGTGGAGGCCGTGGAAGAGGTGGACAAAGAGGCGGTGGAAATTTCAATCGTGGATACGGTTACAATGAGACACCTGATAGTGTTGTGGAACTCGGAACATTAATGCACGCGTGTCAGGATGACCTTGTTTGCAAATGCACGAATGAGAAAGTGCCCTATTTCAACGCACCCTTGTATTTGGAGAACAAATCCCGGATCGGAAAGGTGGATGAAATATTTGGCCAGATCAGGGAATTCTGTTTTTCGGTCAAATTGGATGACAACATGAAAGCGAACTCATTTAACACGGACTCAAAGTTTTATATCGATCCAGCGAAGCTACTACCTCTACAGAGATTCCTCCCGGGATCTGTTCAAAAAGGTCGGGGTGGTGCCCGTGGACGAGGATCATTTGGTCGTGGCCGTGGTAGAGGTGAGGAGAGGTGGTGGTGGGCTTCCGTGGAGGCAGGGGTGGAAGTTTTAGAGGATCAAGAGGTCGTGGGGGTGGCGGTAGAGGACGTGGAGGTGGTGGATTCCGTGGTGGATTCCGCGGTAGGCGATGATTCTAAATGCAGAATGATCAATGAATTGTATGAGTGACCCTTCCCAATCAATGTCTGAAATCGGACTTTCAAGTCGGTTCTGGATATCAGCGTTCACTGCTGTTGTTTTGAAATATCTTGTGCCAGAGTGCCACTGATAATCTATTATCATTTTACATAGCATAGATGGTGTGATCCTAAGGATATCATTGGCTGGATGTGGACAATTGTGATCACTAAACCACTGGATGTACTAAGCTTGTTTATCGGGCTACGGCCACGCCACAGTTTCTGGATAAGAAATTCCATTGCTACTCGTTTTTTGAGTTTTTGTAAATGTTGTGGTGCCTTGATATTTTGATGTAATATACTGTATGATGGCGATCATGCATTATTAGAACTTTGGAGAATCACCAATTTTTTGATTTCTCGGTATGGAAAAGGCATTAGATGCAGGGCAAGTTTCTACAGCGTAATTGATTAGCGGTATTTCAAATATGTAAATCTCAATTTCGTGTTCGTAGTGAGAGTCGTTTCAAGGTTATAAAATACGATGTCTCGAATGGGCGCTCATCCGAGGTACTATGACGCGCTCAAAAGTGAGTTGTCCAGCTCTTTAGTGACACCTTGCGTATCCGACGTTAGGTCATCGATGACGAGAAATAAAGCTGATTTTCGTCGCCTGTGCAGCGAGATTAAACGTACCATTGATTTTCGGGATTGCTTGAGGTACATTTCTGTCTAAAGCATGGGTCATATCGCCTGAGGAAAGTAACCCTGCTTTCGTCCAAGTTTTTGCACTAGTTTATATGGTTCTGGAACTAATATCTTCTGCTATGGCAGACCGCTTTAGCACCAGGTTACAATCCCGCAGACTTCTAGACTGTAGACTGGCGATACTATGCATGGTTGAAGCAGTAAGGTGGAGCTATCTATCCATCACCACATACCCCCAACGCCCTGCGTGAAAGAAAGGCAAGGCATAACGTCATAGCATAGAATGTAATGGTCATAGAAATCGTCATCAGTCTTTTTTAAGGGGAATACCCGTTTTATTTTCGAGGTTAGAATATTTTTGGTCAGGTCAGAAGAGAATGAAGAGATCTCACGTAGAGGGGTAGAGGGCGAGGGACGTGCGTCATCGAGTTTCGTGATCGTGAGTTCGTCTCTTCTTGTTTGTTGTCAGCATGTCGGGTAGACTCGACCTAGGCCTAAATGATGTTATTAACAGTCGATCCGCTTTACACTGCAGGTTGTTATAGTAGAAGAAGATGGGTTGAGGGGCGTGAGGGCAGGCTACCGTCAGTAAAAAAGTCATTTAACGCGCATCTCGAGATTTCGTTGCGTCCGTCCTCTCCTCACCACCTCACGTAAAATCTCGTCTCCCAAGAAAACACTTGAATGTGTTTTAGTAGGCAGATTAATTCATGCACATCAAGGGGTCGAAAGAATGATAAGTCTGACCTGAGTGTATAGGCCGAAAGGCAATAAAATATTCTTAAGCAGCCATTTAGGAAATATACCTATATAGGCCTGTATATTTAGTTTGACTTGGCAGTCTGAAAGAAATTTTGCGCAAATACCTGCACAGCCCAGTAGCGTAGTGCCTGTTTCAGAATAGTTTAGATTAACCCAAGAATTTGGAGATGTTCATAATCACAAACTCAAAGTGTGTCGTTGTGGTTCATTCCAGCTTTTGGCCCCTGCTTTTCTTGTTTTCAATATGGCTGTAGGATTGGTGGCTTGGTTTCAGAAGTGTTTAAATATATAGCATGTATATATGCAGAATCTCAGTTTCTGTATCAACTTTTGTTTTGTTGTAGCCAAGAGAGCTTTCGTAAATTTTTTTTTCGAAATGTAACTGGCACAGTTGATGTTCAGTTTCATCTTCTGTCCCGCTTCAAGTAAATTCACTCTCTAGATTTTCAGACTTCAGTTTTGTTTTTCAGTACCAGCAGGCCACTAAATATGGTAGCTTAATTACTGGTACCGGTAACGCAAGAAGTTTTCTCGGAGTGGGGGTACTCATATATTTATGGATGTTCAACTATGTTAGCCTATTTTAGTAGCCCAGGCACAATACACAATGTCATCAAATCAATCAAACTTATTAAAATCGCCTGCATTGAGGTCATGAAAGGAAAATTTGATGTTTGTCTGACAAATAAGACGGCTTACAATTCTATTATAAAACATCTGACCAGAGCACAGCCGGTTAAAAAATTTCCTGATATAACTTGATGGCTCTTTGACAACATCTTGGGCATAGGTACAAAATTTCAGACTTTCCGACTAAGATTGTGATTCTACACAGATCTAGTCTAAATAGAAACACTATTTTTCTAAATATATTAAATTTTGATTATAAAGGCACATTATACTGCCCGATATCATAAGATGTCAACGCCTGCTCGAAGACGTTTGATGAGAGACTTCAAAAAACTTCAGGAAGATCCACCAACTGGAGTCAGCGGTGCACCAACGGAGAACAACATAATGGTGTGGAATGCTTTGATATTTGGCCCGGTTGATACACCATTTGAAGATGGAACTTTTCGTTTGACTATAGAATTTTCTGAGGATTATCCGAATAAGCCTCCGAATGTTAAGTTTGCGTCAAAAATGTTTCACCCCAATGTTTACACCGATGGGAGCATATGTTTGGACATATTGCAAAATCGTTGGAGTCCGACCTATGACGTATCCTCTATTTTAACATCGATTCAATCTTTGCTAGATGAGCCAAATCCTAACAGCCCTGCTAATAACCAGGCTGCTCAACTTTATCAAGAAAATCGCCGAGAATATGAGAAAAAAGTTTCGCTTATTGTAGAAGAGAGTTGGAAAGAATGTGACTCCTAATGAACTTTTTCCACCAAATTGCACTTGAATTCTTGTCATGTTTGTCTTGAATATTGAAAGATATTTGATAGTGCTTGTGTTGAATCAATGCATATCACTCTATATCATAATATTTATGTGTGACTTGCGCTACAGCAAGAATGTGGCGATATCGGTTCTGTATATTCTGGCCTCATTAGCGTACCGTATCATAGTTTGAATATAGAGACACTGGTAGAACCTACTCGCTTTCGGGTGTATCGATTTATCATAAAATGAAGTAAATAATTTGTTTTACTCTCCAGATTATATCATGCAATGCCAAGCATATGCGCTTGTCTTGTTGTTGCGAGGGTATCGTCATAATTTCATTACACAGGTTGGCAATATGTCATTAAGTTCAATGACACACCATTGTACACTGAGTACCACATATAATATGTTGTCGCCCCAATATCATAGGGAGCACTTACAGTAATGTTACATACCCTTGCTTGCCTTGGGGCTGCCTGTGCGAGGCATGCCCATTCTCCTGCATTAATTTGAATGGGATCGGGTTTTGCTACCTTGAGGCTTGATGCTCTGCTCGAGAATGAAACCCATATGTACCAAGTCTATTGTCACTTTGTGACTGGTTACTCTACCATCGTCACATGCCAGAGGCCAGAGTGAATGTGTCATCATATGAGAATGTTGTATCACATTACTACTTTGCACTCCAGACTTTGAGAGCATCAGCTCAAAACATTCTTGAAATGCTTCATCTGGATGAAGTAGTACTGTGTCCTTTTTCATGTCCTTTACAACTCATCTAAAAGTTATTGTGGCGATCTTCTACTGATGAATACTTGGCTTAATGCAGTTTCGTGTTAAATCTCAGGCTCTGATAATTCAAGCCATTGCTTAGCATTGTGTTGCTTGTCTGTTTTACAGACATTGGTGTTTGTATGATAATGTAGCTTACTGGTAATTATCTTCATTGATCAAAAGTAATGTTGTGGGTATTAATATTTATTATGTTTCTGTAGGAAAAATTTCGACAAAACTTTTATTGATCACGAAGTTTCACGTTGGCGAGACTGATTTCTCTTGTCCGTGAAACCGCTGTGCTGTAGAAATTGCCTTGAATGCTGTTTGAATATCAATTGGGTTAGACCTACTAGTTGTACGTTGAAATTCAGAAAGTCTTACAGTGAGATTATCTTTAATCCAAACGTTAGGATGCTGAAGTAATGACATTATCGTATGCCATTGATAAAATGTATACATTAGTAGTTCCTTCTTTCGCAACAATGAAACCACCTTAGGCAGTAAGCTGTTAATTCGTTATCTTCTTCAAGTTTTCTGATGGATAACTTTAAAATGAGTTGTAATTTGTGCCTTGTGGGCTAGAACCGGAGTGTTGTGGCATTCAAGTGTTCATAGTTTCAGCACCTGGTTACTGAAAGCCTACCACGATCGAAACTACTTTCCTGCTTGTCGTTTTCAATCGCATTTGTGCTGAATACCAACTTGTCTTTTTTTCATTTATTTTAGATTTAGGAGTGCCAGTAGTGCTATTCTTGGTATGCAAATCAGCTATCTGCAATCCACAACTGTCATGTCGGCCTGATGATTTTGATATATAAACGGTTACGGTAGCTTGGAATATTGGATGACTTCATTTGATTTCAAATCGAGAATGGAACACAGTTTTGTCCTTCTCATTCTGATTGCGGCCACAGGGTATCGTGCTGCTTGTGGTAGTAAAACGTTTACACGGGACACTGTCAAAGTGAAATCCGGAGCACCGATAGACGTCTGTTTAGAAGGTGATTGCTCCCCAAATGCGAATGTGGATTGCATTATTACTAACGGTGAGTTGCAAGGTCATGTTGAGTAATGGAATATGCCACTTTCTTTATTGAATGAATGTTGCTGCTTTTTCACTTTGTCATGATCATCTCGCACATCTTTCACCAATAGACTGCACACTGCTCATACCTGGCGGTATGCTCTGTAAAACTTTTTTCCTTGTGTAGGCTTACATGCGGAATTATAATTTCGCTTATTACGGTACCAGTGCTCTCCATAGAAGATGTTACAATGTAGCTTTGCTATAGGCTACTACCTCTTGCACAAGCTGCAGTGCTCTGATAAGGGTATTTTCCATTGTGTGTACTCTGAGAGTTATATCCGTGTTGGATGTTGGGATAAGTAGCCAAGAATAGAATGGTTTTTGTAGTGTTGATCATGATTGTATACATGATTGTAAGCTTTAAATGTATTTTGCTAAATACACAACCATGATCCATTTCTTTTATCACTGAACACTTAAGTTATATATATCACTGTTTGGGATGTTTCTGAATGCTAATGGTACATTATGATGTCCATTATAAGATATCCACTGCAGCCCACAAATTACTGAGTATATATATAAATATTTTGTTTCGAAGGTTGTGATAACCTTGGCACATCAGACACGACTGCTCAAGGTGTTGATATTGAAGATGTGTACTTTGAGAAGTATTATGCCTCTATGGATGGACATGACAAATTAGCACTGCATGTACAATGGTCTTTTATTGACAATGGTAAGGACTTCATTATGTTACTGGTACTATTTGAAAGTAAGATTATGATAGATTTGGTGCTATTATCACTCATTTGTGAATCTGAAATTGGTCATCTTAGTTTCGATTGTACATGAGCTGAGTACTGTAGTATGCTATATTCCCTGCTATGTTGTGTAACCATTCGTTTTATGACTCACTTTTAAATGAAGTACCCGGCTTGTTTTTCAGAATGTAGGCTTATGCAGTGTTTCTGAATTTACTAAGGGAATTTGTATTCTCTAGGCCAACTTTTACAGTATATAATATACCTCGTTGATAGTTTATTTTTGATTTTTCTTTGATAAAAGTCTATATTTTAGCATCCAGCAACTATTTGAAAGGCTTCAAGATTGACATTTCAAACGGGGAGACTCAGTATTCCACATGTTATCGAGTCAATACAACCCTCGACTGGAAATCCATCAAATCCGTAAGCAATGTTTTTGACATAAATAAGTTTAGTGGAGTGAAACTGAAAGCGAGTTTTTGTAGATGACGTCTTTGATTATAGACAACAGTTGTCTCATTTGTTATTGGGTGTGAAGCTGCTTTTTAGGTTGTTGTAATGATATTCTTGGTGAAATTTAGGGTACATCAAAATGCCTGACCGCAGCAAGATTTTTGAAATTTCACAATGCATGCTTATGCCAGAATTTGGTGATCAGCGCATGTCTGGTCCTAGCTAAGCCCGCTCCAACTGTCACCATTGTTGTTTGAAGAGTGTGGTAGAGCCGATGGTGGATGATCAGTAACGTTAAATCTGTGGTGATCTTCTTTTCAATAAACATTGTTGTTTGAACAAAAGCAGACAAATCTCAAAAAAACCTGTAACCACTGTTACCGTAAGTAATTGAGTCTAACACTGTACCGTTGCAAAAATATATCAACATTCCCACGTTTTAGCATTGTGGGAATTGATACACCGCATTTGTAATTTTCAGGATATTTTTTTCAATGATTGCTTCGGCAAGAGTGTTGGAACCGTCAGACCTGGCTCCAATCTCACTTTCTCGATCACTCCACTACCTTTGAATAAAATCGACGACTCGCAGAAGACTTCTTTTCTCGTTGAAGTTCCAAGTTAGTTCAAATGTGTAATGCATAAGTATGCTTTGCTGCTCATACTATAAGGGATGCTTTATGGTTTCAGATTGTACTAACGAAGATCTTCATAGTCTACCTGAATGTGAAGCACCAGGTAGGGTGTTGATTAATGTGACACGCAGTGAATTTTATATGTATCCCAGTGAAATTTATGATTGTGTTTACCATGCTGTCTCACAGGCCAATCTTTTTCTTTATGCTGAAATTGTAGGAACTTAAATCCGCCTTTGCCTTTCAGTACCTTTAGTTTTCAAGATTGAAGTTACTGCTAGGCCTGTGATAAACAGGTATACTAGACTCCCATCTTTTTTTCTAATTTTTCAGGTGGACGACCAACATCGAGACCCTGTATGGAAAACTGCAGTACAATTTCAGTTGTTAACGCCGACAGGCACGATGTCCGTTGCAGAATGTCGGATTTGCCTTTCTCTTTGGATCCCACATTATTAGGTTTGTTCTTTGTTGCTTGTTGCTTAGTTTACTGTGTTAGTCATATTCTGATGCTCTATATTTACTTTATTATTTAGCATCAAGTTGCCCTAAAGGTCAAGCTAATAATGGATCTGGGACACCATCTAGTCCTGTCAAACATGTCAATAAACAAGACTGGTACAAATATATTGATCCAGTCTCAAAGGAGGTGAAACTCGCTCTAAACTTCACATGGAAACCAAGACCTGATTGTAAGTACTCTGTTTTGTCACCGAAAAGGCCGCATGGATATACTCAAGTATCATCAGTATCACAAGTATCTCAAGTATCACCTGAAGTATCACAAGTATCATGGATATACTCAAGTATCACCCTTCTATGATCCCTGGATCACCATACGACCAATGTAACATATCAAGTATCACCCTAGGACCCATGTAACATAACAAGTATCACCCTAGGACTCATATGGTGACTCAAGTATCACCCTAGGACCCATATGGTGACTCAAGTATCACCCTAGGACCTATATGGTGACTCAAGTATCACCCGGCGGTTAATAGCTATCCACGTATACCAGGTTGTACGGGCCATGGATGCCCATGCCTGCCTTAGAGTGTCACTGTTGTTGTGTATTTGCTCATCCCCCGATTTGCTTACAAGTTTTTTTCCATCGTTGTGGTATACAATTTAATTTATGATTTAATCGATATAAACTGCGAATGTTCATGCTCGATATATATATTTTTTGCAGCAAGTATCAGAGACTTATCAGGGTACGAAATAACAATTTTGCCTCCTGGAAATCCTTCATATACAAAATGCTTTGCGATTCAAACAAAGTTGATTGAAATTAAACACAGAGAGGTAATCAGCTAGCTCATTACTTTGATCTAATTTATACAAAAGCCATTACTGGTAATTCTGTTTCTAGGCTTCATTCTATTATGACTGTTTCGGCCGAAGTGACGATCGGCCAGTGGAACTTGGTCACACTTATACCGTGCGTATTAGCAGCATTCCCAGCGGGTCAATGCTTTTACCAATGGAGATCACTATACCAAGTATGTTTTCTTGTGTGATGTATATTAATTATCGATCAATCTAAATTGACATTTATGTTTTAAGCTTGTGCCGATCCCAGGGTTGAAGATGTTAAGAAATGCATCGGTAATTGTAGTTTTTAATATACGACGAAGGCTTTGATCATAATGATGATTTGCTAACTTTAGATGACAAGAATCGTCGCCTCTCGGTGAAAGTCGAGCAAATCTATTGCTCGAATCGCACGCTGAGAGTGTCGTACTTTGCGACGAAAGAATATGGCGAAGATTTTGATATTCGGTTTTGTGAGAGCGGTACTGAGGACCGAACCTCTTGCAAGGTCATGATCGATTATGTTTCTACAACTGAGGTCAGTATCATGGCGCTCTGACAGAATTTCATTAGCCTACTAAGTAATGGCTAATGTATTTTACATTTGGGCTATGTCCGTGGCTTCTCAAAATCCTTGTATCAAATAATAGGTCATAGTCCCCGTTAAAAACCGAGCACAAAACGACGTGTTGGTTATTTGATTTTATCAATGTGACGGGCTGACCTGGTCCTCCGTTGTTCCATGCTTGGGACCCATTTTGGACGGAAAAACCCTCATATTGTGGAGCCCAATTCAAGAGGTATCGTGGTTAAAATGCAGATGGAGAGCATCAAAATATGTAATCGACTTGTTATCATGAGTAGTCCAAGATTCTTGAGACAAATTCGTCTGTGGCGCATTCATGGATTTAATATAACATCTTTGTCTTCATTGTGACATCATAATCTCAAATGATGCTCTCGGTTTTTACCACTCGTTTGTTGCTTTTTGATGCTTTATTATTTTTATCATAACAATTGCATTTTATATTAATGTTAAAATGAATAATGTTTGTGCTTCAGCGCAATGGAACAATCTATAAATTCTCATTGCCTTCTAATGCAAATTTGTCGATTGGATACAATGTGTTTATTCATGCAAATGGGTTATCAAGAAGGAGCTTTGATTATCCTGACTTCAAAGGTTTGAAACATTGCTGATTTTTATTCCCTTTTCAATCTATCTATTCCTTGCTAACACTGTCAGTGCGATTTGACATGAAGTCAATGTGACTGATATTTCTCACATTTCCTGATGTCGTGGGTGGTAACTCTGTTTGGCTGCCTTCTTGATTCGGGGCTAAAATTGCTCGCATATTGCTGCTTTTGTTCATTTTGGATAGCTTGTGTTTACTATTCATGCTGCATCGGTGTGTTATACGTGATACACTGCCCTCCATCTGACCCCTGTGTTACAGGGGCAGTGGGCCACTGCACTTGAAATACAATGATGGTTCAAATAAAAGTTGGGACACAAACGGTAGAATTACTTGACGATAGCCAACCTTCACACAGTGCCAAAGTACTGAATTCGAAAGTGGTGACTTAATTCACTTTTGCTTTTAACAGTGTGCATTCCACCTGTGTCGGGCGCTACTGTCGGATTCATCGTAGCGATCTGTGTCATTGCGGTAGCACTTGCGACGTTCGCGATTTGGTTCTGCTTTTTTAGAAAGAAATGTGGATTCTGGATCTTCAAAAGAAAGAAGCCACCGCGACCAGAATGTAAGTAAAGGAGATAATATGCGGTTCATATATAGCAGACCTTCACAATTTTATCTGCGTGAGTGTCAGATATGCAGCCTTTGCTGGTTGTTTGTGGAATGGTTGTTCTAATTGCTAGGCCAATTATCCTTGGATTAGTTGGTTGTCTTACTGACAAGCCGTTCCGGACATTTCAATAACAGTAGACAGCTTTCTGATGCTTTTCAACTTAAATATTTTTCAATCTACAGATCATGTCAGTGCGCGAAATCCACCCGGTGATACAAATGAAATTCCTGTGACTCTTCCTGGTCGTGCCAAAGTGTACGTTGTTTTTGCCGACGATCACGAACTTCATCGAAATGTCATCCATTGGTTTTGCTCGTTCTTGCAACGAGATCTCGGCCTCACGGTCAAAGTTCACATTTGGGAATTGAATACAACGGCGTTCAGTCGACCGCAATACATTTTCAACAACCTTCAAGATTCCGACAAGGTATTGTGAGTAATAATACAAATGCAATGCAATTATATAAGTGTAATTCATCGGTTTGTGAGTGATGCATACTATACTATTTTTTCTTTGTGATTGAGATGGTCTGGTGACGGCATGATGTTAGTAATGCATTAATTTCAATTTGTTTTTTTTTTCAGGTTGTGGTTATTTGCTCTGAAGGATCAAATCCCTCACTTGAAAATACAGAAGTTGGAAATATGTATGCGCCTGTCGTACGACAATTATGTGCAGACTCGCTTGCGGCTAGAAATCCTGAAAAATACGTTGTAAGTTACTGATGGTGGTGTATCTTATGAATAACTGAACTATCACCTATCATGTTTCGATGGTTGCATTAATGTTGGTGATCTGTGATATATACTCTTGAAATCAGAACTCATTTCTCTCTCTCTCTTTTGCTCTTGATATTGAGAGCATTAGATCATCATTCACAATATCATTCCATGATTTACCGGTAGCTTATGTGTCAGTATTATGGAATTTATGGATCATCACAATGCCATGTTATGAGAATTTGTAAACTGCTGCCCAAATTCAGGCATTGTCTTTTAAGCGAAGGTCGTGGGCACTTGATATCGTATTTTTGAATTGGAACAAATTAATAAGTAGGCTATTCGAGAACTCGAAAATTGGCCATGTATGGATCATTGGGTAAATGGTGCTATCTTTTTGTAGATTGGATATTTCAGCTACACCAAAGCTGAATCGATACCTGACATGTTGCGCAGTCACATCAAGATGTATTCGCCCGCATTCAAATTAATCGATCAACTCGAACAGTTTTACTTTCGTTTACTTGGAATAGAGCAATATCAAGACCAAGGAATATTGAAAATTAATGAGGTAGGCATTGTTCTATAACCAGATTGACATTGACCAGCTCTTATGTAAGCATTCGCTTTCCATCATCCATTTTTTTTTAGATCGATCAGTTTTTTGAGCCTGAAAGAATGTCGGAAAGCGCTCTGAAACTGCAACACGCGATTTCAAAGATGACCGAACTCACACGAATCAATCCAACTTGGTACGAAGATCTGCACAATTACAAGCCGGACGTAGAGGTGCCACTTCATCCCATTGCAAAAATGCCGACAGCTCTTCAACAATACGAAAGCATAATGGATTTTCAAGGTGGGGAATCCAGCATCACTCATCTCATAACAGCAACACCGCCGCCATTGAGGAATGACAAAGAAGAACATATAAGGCCTCCAAAGGCGTATATTGCACATAATGGAACTGCCAATGCCTCAAGACCTATTTACCAACAACCCCCACCACAAAATCAAGTGAATATTACTCAGGCGGCGGCTCGTTCACCTCCCAAGCAAAATGGTGGTCCCGTAGGTTACCATGTTGAGAGCGAAGCAGTCCGTTTGACGTCACCAACTAGACGACCAGCAGAGCATGCAAGTCGCGAACCTTGTGAGCATGATGCTGCTTATACCAGTGCAGATGCGAGCTTTGAGATATCGGAATCAGAAGATTTGAACTCAATGGCACCGTCAAAGCAAACTTCCCATCACGCCAAGAAGCAAGCATCTAGCACCGCTGAATTCGAACAGTCTAGAAGTGCAGGATCTATCGTCGATACCAACGTTTCATTTCATCCCGAGTCGTTCAACACTGGAGACTTCTCAGTCGTAAACGAGTTGGAAAATGGATATGACAGTCAAGTACTGACATTCCTACCGAGTGCATCGACTGAGGCAACGGATATTGATGAGCCATCTCTTCAACATCAATCCGAGGAAGTTGATCGTTTAATGGTGAGTTGTGTGGTGTTTACTCTTTAGTGTGTTCCATCTATGGCTGATCATTGGCGATTCTCAATAAACCAAGGCTAGACGTTAAAATGTGTGGTGCATCTTCTTTACGATATATCCATCACTGTTGTGAAGTGTTGGGTATTTTAAAGAACATGAAAACTATTTTAAAGATTTTTTTTAAACTATGTTTGTGTTATTCTCTCCTGCTTATGATATGACTTACCGAAGTAGACCTATATTGTGGACTCACTGAAGCGATAGCATCTGTGGTGCTGGTTGGTGTTAATTATTGATACTGATAGCTTATAATTGTTTGGGGACTAAACAGACTGTAGGCTGTCATATCAGTGCATTTTATTACCATCACCTTCCTAAGTCATATTTTCAAAAATGACTACGGATAATTATGATTGCCGCTTTTTCAGAACAATCCAGTGGTACGTAAACCAAGCACTTCAAATTCGCCCGAGTCTGGATTGTTCTCGTTGGCAGTTATCGATGAAGAAGACGACCTTGATTTGGAGGATCAAATTAAAAGCATCAATCTTTCTGCAAACTTTTGATGCAAATGTAAATTGAACGACCAAACCAAATTTATTTTGGATTACATTTTTTTTCAATTTTTGCCTTTTGCTAATATTTGGACGGACATTTGCTCATTAATTTAGCTTTATCACTTTTAACAATCATACACAAAGTACGCACCCCGCCTTTTCCCCAGAGGGCAATATATATGACTTTTGATAGAATCTACATCGCCTGCTGCTATCATTAGCCAAAGCCGTTTTGCTCCCTCTGCAATGTAATCTACTCAGTTTTCTCCACTTTTTTCCAATCAACCTTGCAATGTATATGATTTTTAATAAGTATATTTTTCATGCAGTCTCCTAACCCTAGGCTGCTACTCCTACTAGCATTTTTATTGTTACATAATTTTATCAACATTGGCAATTTCTATTGATCATGTGATATTTTGAAATTTTTCTCCCCTGCATTCATATCACTGTGATTAACGCTGACCTTTTTGTCCGTTTGAAATGGAATATGCCAAAACCAGTTGTGCTCTGCCATTGATAAATATGTGAATTGCGCTCAATCTAGTGTGTTGTTGGAATTTTTTGCCTTATATGTTAGCTACTGAATGCGTATAAATGCAGTTGGTGTCATTTATCATTATGTAAGAGGATATGTGTTGCATACCAACTGTAGCATCAGGGTATCAGCTGTAAGTCATCACGTTACGTGTTGCTGTAGCACGCTCAAGACTTCAAAACGCGTAAGAACATCACCAGTGGTCACTATGTCATTACCTCTGCATACCCTCTGTCCAGACGGCATTTGCTTAATGCAAGGTAACTGAAACTTTACTATTGTTTTTGATGAGTACTGATCGTCCTACCATGTCCTATGTGCCTCAATTGTGTTTGCTTTCAAGTTTTACTTCTTTTTCTTATAGGTGTTTGTATAATGTATAGTAGGCTATGTAGTCTATCCTGACTTGCGTTGCTGGCCAGTAATCGTGTTCCGAGTATCCTTGTTACCGTCTATCGAAATTGAGGCCGCATTGTCCGCATTTTGATGTAGAGTTATAATACACATCTTATCTACGCATTTGTTTGCACGATTCTTCAAACATGCGCATCAAGTGATAGGTTAGACGGTGAGCGTGTTTGTTATCCTATGACTAATGAAAAATTCCTCTCAACCGATTTCATATCACCGTGCTGAAGACGCTTGCTTCACGCGCGCTGTTAAGAGTCGAGCAAGCTAGATTATCCAGTTTAAGTCAAAGTTATGCTATATATCTAGTACCGGTACGATTTGCCGATTACGCTAAATACAATTTTGCTTTCGGCGAAAACTGGATTCAGATGTGACTCGCCGTTCACGATCGAAGGTATGATATTTTATTGACACAAGTCAAGTGCGCTAATTGTATCAGTCGTGCATTATTGCACAGACTACCGTCTATCAACGTGTCTGTCTGGTTTCTTACGGTGGATCTTACAACGTCTGGTGTTATTATGAAGACTGAGGAAATGTTTGATCTCGTAACTTTGGTGTAGCGTAGTCTCGTGAGCCGGGTCATTCTGCTTTTAGCTTCTATTTGTAGCATGTTGATGTTAATAGCGAATTGTACACCATAGATAGTCATGAAAATTGCAGTAATAACGATAAGCGTACTAATTTTTGGAAGCTCATTACCTCTCGCGCAGAATTGGAAGACCTCGGATGGAGGTACAGGTAGGCACTAGGGATGGGCAAATCGAATCACTGGTGAACTCAGAATCGAATCGAATCTTTCCTTTCGAATCGAATCGAATCATTCGAATCAGGGTATTGGCACTTGTGTTTCCCTAACTAGAAAAACATGTTTTACAAAGTTTACTACGAAGCCAGTTTTATTACTTTCAATGTAAAAGTAGCAGTAAGGTAGAATACAATAAACAGGTTGTACAGTATCTTAGCGGAACGTCCAATTGAAGCAGTGATTACAGCAATGAGCTTAAGCAAGAAGCTTCACAAAATAAGGGCGGTGAATTTAGCAGAAGTTGAAATTAGAGGTCGACCGATATTTGACTTTTTTGCTAATATCGGTATCGGTCATTTTGGCCGCCGATATTGCCGATATTTAAATGTTGTTAGGGAACGTATTTCTCGGCGCTTTTGCTATACGCCCGCATGCGCAGTTGTCTCGCTTCAGTTACTTTCTTCTTGGATAGCCGCAATCACGCTTGTAATGTAGGAAGTGTGTGCCGTATGCCAGCGCCAGACTAGGCGGCGCCGCTTAGAAGGTTCACGCCATGTCGTAAACAGGAAATGAAACATCCGGAAGTGGAAACTAGCGGGTTTACGAACGAATACGTGCTTTTTGCTGCATGCTGCGACTGTGAAAACACTTCGTAACACATGGAAATACGTGTTTACCCGAGCACTAAAATTACATCTATTGCCGTTTGGGCGTTCGCCGAGAGGCCATTCCCCGATTCGAGATTCGAAGCCTGCCTAATTTTGATTCGAATCATAAGTGATTCGAATCGATTCGAATCAGTGATTCGAATCTGCCCATCTCTACGTTTGTTGACTAGCTACCTTCGGTCTAAACCAGATAGATAATGTAGGTAACATCTTTGGCATGATGCGGCCTCGAGATTTGTACCTGGGACCTACCGGTTTCATGGCCGACGATCTACCAAGATCACCGTCCACCACGTAACAATGTCAGCATCATTTTTATTCACTGACAGGAACGGAGGTCTCATCCAATCGCTGCATGAAAGACTGCTGGAGCTTTTCTGAAATGGATGGTGCCGTCTATCCTATAAATTGTTCATTATCGGTGGCAGATCTACGCGTAGGCCAACCAGGTTATATTGCAACCGTACGCTATGCTAATATTAATATATAGAGAATTATAGTGGCGCTTATCACCGGGCGGCGTTTTGCACCACTGAGCTATGCTAGAAATATTCTATATCGGTAAAGGGCATACTAGCCGTGGCGGGGCTGAAGGGTGATGAGTCTGATGACCACTGATCGGGAAACGTGACCTGTCCAAAAGACAGCCTATGCTACATTTCTGAAATATTTTGCGTCTGCTGCGGGATCACTAACGCTAACGTCAGTTTGATCGCTATAGGCTATGCTTAAAATTAGGATTATCTTGAATTTATGCTGAAGAAACGTGCGATGAAGTGGAAAGAGAAGCTCAAGGAACGACTTCAAAAGCGGTTCACGTCAGGAAGGATGTTGAGTGGTACACGTTTGAGAAAAAGAACGAAATGAAACTGGCTCTGAACTTTTCTTGGAGACCCGGACAAGATTGTAAGAATTTCTGTCTGGTTTATAGAAACTAGGCATAGATCGGAACGGGGGATGGTGCCGCCGACTTCATTTTTTTCGGCCGAACACAATATCGTCCGTCAGCGATCTCCGTATTTTATATTGGATAATAATAGCCCTATGTGATGTCATTACACCCAGAGCGCTATTTCCATGGCCACCATGTAATCCCTCCTCCACGGGGCTAGGAAAGAGAACGGGCGCGGGTGCTTGACTACTAGGGAAATCCCCGATCTGTTGCGAAAAGATGCGGGATGAAATAGACTGCATTCGACTAACCTCACACATCATTCATTGCAGCCAGCATAACGAGTTTGTTATACTATGACGTCAGTGTTAACCCCCTTGGCGGAAATTCTGTTGATTTGTCATCTTTCCAAAAATGCTTCAGCATACATACGCAGTTGCATGAAAGTCGTCACAGAAACGTGAGTAGCCATGCATACGTATAGCCTATACGTGCAACCGTTTCGTTAATTTTTGTGATTCAGCAACTCAGGTAGACATTGCACGATACACGTGAGTGACGTGACACGTCGGCAGAGTATGATTTCACTACTCCCCGACTCCCTGTTAGTCTGTATCGTTTTCCTGAGTTTTTATCTGATGAATTCATTGTCTATTATATAGGTCAAGTTGTAACTCGAATTGCGAGCATACTGCCTCGGTTTCATTGCAGGCCGTATTCTACTACGATTGCTACGGAGTCGAGAAAAACACTGACGTCACACCTGGCAAAAGTTATTTTGTATCCATACAAAGTAAGCCTGGAAAGGCAATGGAAAGCTTCAAAATAGATATCCCGCGTGAGATCTTACCCCTGTTCATGATATCATTACAACGTCGGATCGTTTCAATTTTAAAGTCTGTGGTAGCAAAATCGATAGGTCTATTACAAGCGTATAAGATAGGCTTATGTAGACCTATACCTTATCGTCCTTTTTCTTACCAATTAATAGTAGCCTAATGGCAAAATTTCCTCGACAGGTTGCTCTGATAGACGGCTGTCAAATGTGACGTATTGTGTAGGTAAGGCATATGTTGGCCAAATGTAATATTTCCCTTCTTTCCCACTCATTGCAACTACATCTAGAAAATAAGAAGCCTTTGTCAGGAGTTGTTGAAGAAGTGTTTTGCTCGAATAGAACCATCAAATACTCATACAATGTCCCGCCCGCATACGGTGATTCTGCATCAGTTGCATTATGTGAAAGCTGGCCAAACTACTATAGTTATTGCAAAAACGTACTTGTACAATTCAACGGACTTCAGGTTAGTCCAAAACTTGTGCCTATATCGTGCTATCCCTAGTGTGGAATGATTCGTCGATCGCCCATCACGCATCGACCCCTAAAGTATGCCTGTGTCCAACTACACGTGAACAGCCCTATACCAACAGCTTGATTTAATGTAAATTCTAATCTATTTAGCCACACGCAACGCTGTACAACTTGAGCATTGACTCTTCCGCTAATTTATCCATCGAGTATTCTGTCTACGTAGAGGGCAATAATCCGGTAGCATGGCAAAATTATTCAAAGGTGGATTTTTCAGGTTTGTTGCTCTATTATTATTATTATTATTATTATAAAGATTTTCAGTGGCGCTTATCGCCGGACGGCGTTTTGCACCACAAACAGGACAGGCTGGGGCAGATACATGGGTATTATAGTAATCGAAATAGTACGAGTAAATAATAGCTGGGATTGGGGACAATTGGAGACGATAGCACACAGGCAGGTAAAATAGTATTGGCCTACTACCAAACCTCTCTCTCTCTCTCTCTCTCCAAGAACTACTTCACACAGCGATTTCCTGTATATCTTTAGATTGGTTTCACCTTCGCCTACCAATCACACGCTAATGCACCCCGAACAAAACACTTTATATGGGAGTAATTGATTGGAATAAAAAATTTGCTAATAATGCTTATTGTTACTTGCTGTTTCAGTGTGCCCGCCGCCTACTCTGCCGCTTCCGGCGATTACAATTGCACTGACGTGCGTCGCAATGGTTGTAATTATTGCTGTTACAGCTCTGTTGGTGGTGTATTGTGCATGTCGCGATAAAATTCTGCGTCGAAAGTCTTCAGGAAAACTTCCTGACAGTGAGTATTCTATATTGAAAAAAGTGAAATTCGGAAGCAAACATTTAGAGACGCAGAAGGCAAGAGAACGTTTGGGTGTGGTGGCGTCAGAATTGTTGTCGTTTGGGCCCACCGCCGTCACCCCCGTAATTCATACACCACGTTCTACATTTCAGGAGCCAGTGTAATGTAATAACGTATAGGCCTATAGAAGAGGAACGTTTGTTTGTTTGTTTATTTGGAATTGATGGCGTTTTGAACTACTACGGTCAACGCCAGATCAATTCTTACGGTATACGTGTCAATACTTCCAGTTTATAGCCTGGATCACTATTACAACCACGACTCTCCGCACTTCCCAGAAACCGATCCCCAGGAAGGGAAGGAACGGATACCAATTTTAAAGTCTTCGATTTGAATCAATCGGGAATCGAACCCGGATCCTCCCGATCAGAAGGCAGACAGTCTAAACCCCTCGGCCAACTGAACGGTTTGAGGAAGAGGAGAGAAGAGGAATGAAACACTATTGCTGTGCTTTATTTGGAATTTATGGCGTTTTCAACTACTAAGGTCATTTACGCCAGGTCAATGATTACGGTATTCGTGTCAATGCTTACGGTATACGTGTCAATACTTCCAGTTCAAAGCCCGGATCACTATTGCAATCACGACTCTCCGCACTTCCCCGAAACCGACTGCCAAGCAGGGAAGGAACGGATACCAATTTGAAAGTCTTCGATTTGACTAGGTCGGGAATCGAACCTGGAACTTCCCGATCAGAAGGCGGGCACGGACAGTCTATAACACACGGCCTATACTGAACGTTCAAGAAACGCTATTGATATGTAGTTATCCGCTTTCCTGTGACGAATGGTGCTGCATTATAGTCATGAAAAAATCAACAAAATAATTCAATTGTAGTAGCCTGTATGATTTTATGTTTATAGTCGTTATGCTGGACACAGTAGGTTACCAAGATGTCACAGACAACGTACCACTGCTTCGGCACGGAGTGACCGTGTACGTTGTGTTCAACGAAAGTGATGAACACCACATCAAAGTAGTTCACGCGTTTTGTCGATTTTTAATGACGGATCTTGGATTCAAAGTCATTACCTATCTATGGGAAAAAAATAAAGCGGCGCAGAATTCTACACGTTATATGATGGAAAACTTTCAGACTGCGGAAAAGGTAAGGATGCATTACGAGCTGCACGTATATGATACGTGTCGTGAGATCAGTAGCCTGTCACACGTCCAATCGTCCATATGGCAGAGTCGAATTACAGGAGATCATAGCACAACGATATAGCCCACTGTAGGTGCGGATTAATTAATTATCAAGCCCAGGAATGCTTCCTACTGGGCAATAACAACAAGAGCTATCATCGTAATAGGTCCTGGTTATCTGTTCTGAAGGAATGCGAGATGTGCTTTCTAGCAACGATTGGCAAAATATGCATTCGGGAGTTATCAACCAAGCGGTATCTCAGGTGTTCGGAAAATACCCAGACAAATGCTTGGTATGTGGAAGCTATAAACACAGCGCTATATATACAGGGTGTATCGTGATGGACCGTGCTTTACTTTTCAGCTGGCGTATTTCGATTACAGCAGCTCCCACGACGTTCCTAAGGAATTTCCGGCATCGAAAAAACGATATAAATTGATGGCTGAATTGAATGAGTTGTATTTCGCGCTGATTGATGAGGAGCAAGTTCGCCACGGCAAGATCTTTCTCATTTCCGAGGTGTGCTGGTTTTTCTCGCGTCTCGTCATTGGTGTCTGTTGGATTAGTGTTGATTTTCCGTTAGAATAAGTCGCCAGCCCCAACTGCATGTTTGCATTCCCTACATTACCTAAACGCACCACTGAAAACCGAACATTAGTAGCCGGTAGCGCTGTAGGTCTAGGCGACGCGGCTATAGGACTATTGTTTATATTCTTGGGTATCTATTCCGTGTGCAAGTCAACACGACCAATGCTATTGAACGCAGATTGACAACTTTTACAAATCGGATAAACGAACGCAAGTTGCTGTGGAGCTGTTAAACGCTATTGAAAGAATGAAGGAGAACATTGATAAAGAGGCATGACAAGCAACACCTGATTCGCAATCCCCGTGGCATTTTTGTCAAGGCAGCCAATATACTTACGGAGTCAGGGTTGTGCAAAATGCGGCAGTCAAGCGCTTCTGGACCGGTCTACTTCTGCAGCTTGCGACTTGTGTGATGTAGATAACCCCCGACAGCTTTGACGGCATTGAGGAAACTGGCACACGACAGACTAAATCGACAGACTAAATAAAATATAGCTTCCTTAAATCGCTACATAGTAGCCTACTCCGTCTGGTGTCTGCCTGCGTGGCAACACGAAATACGCCAGATTCACATACTGACTCCATGCATGTAAAATAGAAATAAATTGATTGATTGCTCTCTCTTTTGGGTGGCCAAAGGAAGGTAATCAGTGATACGCATTGAAAAGTACAATGTCACCATCCCATTTGCTAATAAGGCATTTGTAGTATGGGAAGTGGGCAGGCCATTGCAAAGCACAATAATTCAAAATAAGGAGGAATTGAAATGGCTCTATAATATATGCTGTATAATATTGCAACAACAAAAAATCAGTACATATGAATGTGGAGTAATCTCATAAAGCTGTGAAAGAAATATACTTATTTGGCAACATTCATTTTCCCGCCAAGGGCAGAAAAATTGTCAGTATGTTAAGCTGCATTTTTGCAGTGATCACTTGAAACAATTGGAACAAACTCGATCAAACTGGCATGATACAGCCACAGCGCGACTCACTTCGGCGAACGAATTCTGGACAGGACCAGACGCAATATTCGATCGTCAGACGTTCAGGAAGCTCTTGCATTTCTACTGTTTTACGAGATTTATGGATTTGAATTCATCTTCAAAATCTTCAACGCTATCTTCTATTAGGGCTAAGTTGAATATTCCAGATTCTGGTGACAGCGGTGGACCTGACGCAGTGGTTTTGCGTAGAGCGTTCTGCAATACGATAAATTGATTTATCAGAAAACATATCAGAACATACATGAGAAAAGTCCAGGTCATTCAAGTTAGCAACAGACTTGCGCAAGCAATCATGTCCGAATTTTACACTGACAAGTATGCACATACTTACATTGTTGGTATTTTCCGTCAACTTTGCAAGCATCTCCTGTGATGCAGACAAACCGAGTATTGTAACTTGAGTCACATTCGAATCCAACGGTGAACATTCATAACTGTCATTATCGTAGTCTGTGATAATAAAATCTTGATCGTTGAATGACTCAGCTCGGAAAAGTGGCTGATTTGATTCAGAGTAATCGGCACTGTAAGGTCTTCGGGCTTGGTGAGCAAGAGCATAGTCGTCTTCGTATGGAATGCTATTGCTCGCTTGCGAAAGAGAACTATGCAACTCATTGTCTGTTTCAGAATGAGTGAATCTCTTTCGACCGATCTTGCCTTGTTTTGAATTTTGACGTGGCGGTACTGTTGTGGCCGAGGTTGCTATTACAGGGACTTGTCGCTGTAATGAAATTTCAAGAGTTAATTTTTTTAAACATAGCTAATATCATGTACCAAGTAGCCACTAATGTCATGTAAGTCATTGTTTTCACGTCAGGGGTGTTAGGTCGTGCATTCAAGTCGGGACAGTGTCATACTAAAGGCTTGTAGCTTATGTGCTACACAGCCAGCAACATGAGGTGATTGGAGAGGGAGATACTAGACCTAGAGCCCACCGACAACATCAGTAGCTACTCCTAGATATGCATATCATTTGGATAAGTAGATAGTGTGTAGGCCTATGGGTAACGGCTATTTGTTTGACCATATTGCAACAGGCTATATATGGCGAAAAAGCATGAAGGCGGCATTAATTAAAAAAATTGTCCTGATATATTCTCATGTAAGCACGGAGGATTGTAAAAGACTAATATATCTTACTTTCGGATTATTTATTTGATTGTCAGGTGTAGCAGGTACATAGCCATCTGAAACGCAGGGCGGTGGTTTCGCCGCAATATGACAGATGCTTGCATGACCAGGTAGATCTTCCAAAATACTTGTTCGTCCGGAATTTTCCGGCATTGCTACGTCGAAATATGGTGATGCAGTGATATTTGCCATCGGTAGTTCACTTCCACGATAATCAGTGTACCACGTAGGATTGCTATCAACAAACTCCACCATTTTGTCAATAGATTCTTTCAACTTCTTTCCGCAAGTTGTCAATCCCGGGTCAAAGTAACGATCAAATGCAATCTATGAACACAAAATTCAATGGACAGAATTTAAATGGGAGTAGATTGAGTTAGTCGGGGACTTCACACAGGACGTAACGTTCATTAAACGTTAACTTCTTTAAAAGGCAAGGACAGATTTTTGAGTATATAAGCTATATTCACAGTTGCTTTATATATATTGATATAATACACAATAAAGCGATAGAATGCAATTATTCCGATCACTAACCTTATCAATTCGATAGATTGCTCCTAGTTGAAATTGCTCAATACCAACCAGTCGAAAATAAAATTGCTCAAATTGTTTCATAAGTTTAAATAAGGCAAAATATATCAAGCATTGTTCATGAAGCAATTCGGGAACATCATCAGGCTTACTGTACGGAAAGTAACCGACCTGGAACAAAACCAAAGTTACAATACTCGTCCAAGTTCGACTCTAAAGCAGTAGACTGGCCAGGATTGAACTTACTAAAAATTTTCCAGGAGTTTTCCCTAAAAATGCATTTTGTGAAACTTCTCGAACAATTGGTGTAAACAAGTCTCCATCATACTCGGTTTTCTCCATGCATCGTTTTGTTCCTTCTGAGCAGATTATAATTACCTGTCATGGATAATACCGCAGTTAAATCTTAACACGGTCATTAACACTTAACATGTAAATGATATTTATTGCCAGGGGATCCAGAATTACACCGATTTGTGAACACACCGAACAAGAATACTGAGTGCACTTGCATTATTGAGTAGAAATCTGCCGATATCGATTTTTTTGAAGCAAACACCGACTATGGCAAAAATACGAATATTAGCCGAGACTGTAACACATGTTGACCCCTATTATTAAGTAGAGTAGTATAAGTTTGGTACAAACCTTATCTGCCAGTTTTATGTTGTTTTTCATGTAGCTGACTTGGTTGAGGGCAACCTCTGCCGGCTGCCAAATATGAACTCTAACATCAAGTCCAAGATCTTGTTTGAGATATGCACAAAACCAATGAATGACGTCTTTGTGTAATTTGTGATCATCCATAAACACGACGAAAACTCTCAGATTCGTTGGCATGCTGGGAGGTTCATCTTGTGCAACCAGGTTTGACGATCCCATTTGTGCTGTGCCTACAATACAAATAGTAGATAGTAGTAAAATAGATCAAATAAAATTGACTAGTGATGAAAACATTAAAATTAAAAAGCGCCACCTAGTGTGTGACTTTTTATGAAATATAAAAGCTGGTTGCGAGCCTACACACCTCATAACCCAGGATAGCATAAAACTGTATAGATGGTGATTCTATGCTTCAATTCACAATAATTATTTAATTTTTATATGGAATCGCAAACGATTTGATTTGTCTAACCCTTAAGCTGACAGGTTACAGCAAATAAAAGTAATTTCAATCACACTGACAACAATGCATGAAATTCAAATCTCATGACGATTTCTGAAACAAATCCAAATATTATTAAAATATTAATTCAAGGTTCTATTCTCACATCAGGGAATATGAAACAACAGCAGAATTCAAAAAGTCGTGTACAATAGTACAATCGTGACAGCAATTTTCCAAAGTTTCCATAAAACATAGCCGAAGGCTTTGTCTCCATAATTATCTCAAAAAAATGGCTTGCATAAGCAGTAATCTAACTCACCATTCAGAACATTAACTCTGATTTCTCTCTCTGGAATAGAAGGCATTATTAGTACTGCCACTAATTACTACATTGAACGGATAAATCCGGCACTAGTCTAGGAATTCGGTCATATTCAAGTATAGAGACTAAGATTTGATATAGAAATTTGAGTTACCTGGTTTCCTCCAGCAACGTGCTAAAAGATCTTTCGTGACGGTACATTTTCTGCTGAAGTAACAAATCAAAAATAACAATGCTATAAAGCATATCACAGTGACGATCGAAATAACTGGAATCATAGCTGAATTCCAGGTTGCAGGGTCCATCGCACTTGGTGTTGCTTTGATACATTCTAAGATATATGAAAACGTCAGAAAATTTGTACCCGGTATACAATAATGTTTCACAGTGTGCTTACTTGAGAAGGAGAAAAATGTATGGTGTCGTAAGGTTTCTCCTTTCACTCTTCTCTGGAGACCCAAGCTAATGTTTGTACTCTTGTCAAAACTGGAGGGGAAGCTAATGTTGTAGAGCGTGCCAGCAGGCTGTAACATAACAAATAATATAGTGGAGCAGATGATGGACGATCAATAGCAGACATCGTAGAGAAGATTCACCACAGATTTAACGTCAAGCCTCGGTTTATTGAGAATTATAACATTCACAAGCTTTCGGAGCTCAGAATATTTTTCATCTTTACCTCAATATTAAACATATGAGGGCCAAAGTCGACATCACAGTTCCAACGACCGGTCGTCCTTCCACAGAAAATAATATCCGCTCTTTGTCCAGGTTCGCCAGAAGATATATTGTAAAAATACTGGATAGAGTTATTATTGCAATATATGGCTTTGACTTTGGTTTGCACAACCTCTATAAATATAAATGCACATGTTCTAAACACTGGGAATGTAAACAATGATACACAGTTGATACCGGTATTTAAGCATTCGGTCACATCTCCAAGTCTTTTGTCTTCGCATGCTATGACAAGAAGTAATGTAATTCATTAGACAAAATTAAGAATGGTTGAAAGAGTAGGACTAATGTTATTGCTGCGTAATTATTCGAATGCAACTCTGCTTATAAATCCAGTAAGAAAGGTGCAGAATCCTTAGTTAACTAGTACTAGCCATAGGTTTGAAAACTTTTATGTAAGATTTGAGTTGCACGAGTAAAATAGCATGGGAAATGACTTACTTGGAATGTGTATCTGAAATTGAATAGCCGATTGTGTATCTCCAACTGCATGGGGTCGACTTTGAATATGGACATGAAATTTCTGGCCAGGTTGCACTGATAGTTCTCTCTCCCTTCCATAACAATCATAGTAAAACTTTACCTGAAGAAAAAGATCAATAACGTAAATTTTGCTTCAAGTTTTATTTCGTCTGAAGAATATTTATAAGAATCCGACTTCTATTAACAACTACGATTGATCGATGAATGAGAAAGTGCGTACAGTGGTAGATACATTTGAGTACTATTTTCTAGTTTAGGTGAAGCTAGTTTGTGCAAATATACTGTACTACCTACTGTACAATCAAATTGGAGAGAGAGAGAGAGAGAGAGAAAACAAGAGCAAATGAAGAATTACTCAAAAATATTACAGTATCAGGGTAGTTGACGGGGTGACGATATGATGATATGAAATCTTCCAACCCTGCCTGTGCCACCTAACGTTTAATTGCACAAGAATATTCCGATAGCTTTGAAAGCACCTGAAACTTCAGAGATTGCAGTTATTTGGACAAGAAACAAAAACCTCAAATGACTGGAGTTGGGATTGTTTGGTACAATGATTAATTATTTCAGTGAGTGAAGACGATCCGGGAGTAAAATAACTGTTATCATGGTTTTGTGTGTTTTGTTGTTTATAAGTTTGTGCAGGAACATACAGTAGAATAGAATCCACCAACCTCTCTATGCTTTTCAAATTTCAGCGGGGTGTGAATTGCGTAACACTTGTTGACAAAAATTGATGAAGGGTGATCTAGTTGCATGATTTCAAGGTAGTACAGATGAAGACTTTCTATACTAGCTGTGAAATAAGAACAGGGGGCGTAAAATTCTGACTTCAAACTTAAAGCGAATGTGCAAACTTACAATCACGACCTGGCATCCATGAAAAATTTAATGCAAGTTTAATCTCGCCCGTCTTCTCATCAATGTACTTATACCATTCTTGTTCTTTCGTGATATGTACTGGGGCTGATGGCATTCCCGTAGAAACTCTGTTCACATTGTCACATCGTTCTGCATAAGAACAGTATACATTTATGAGACTGCAATATTTGCACTGGAGCCACACAGCTATGGCAAGTAGAAGGTAACATAGACAGATGCAGGCTTCCTATGGTTAGAAAGTCTCAGGTTGGTCACCTAATATATGGAATTAGATACCACTCTGTACATCTCTAATGGAGTGGACTGGACAAGAGGACACCGGACAATGTCTGCTGGTCATGCATCTCCTTATACCCACCGGCTAAATAAAGAATACTGACAACTTCCCAACTTCTTTAAGTCATCCAATATATCCTAGTGAATGAACACGACCCTATACCGGTAAGTATTTGTTTCGCGACAAGTTCAATGAACTACAACGCATTCTTAAGAAAAGCTTTTAGAACCAAATTTTACATAGTCTTAGTAATATGTTGGCTATTTATTTTCAATGAGATTGCAGTACCGGTAGTTCAACACACCTAAATGACGATGATATGAGAAATCCAGCTTTGACACAGTACAATTTACATCATGCGTTTCATCATCTATATGAGATTTTGCGTTGCAGCTATCAGATATACAAGGTTCTCTTGTCGGGAGTTCTCCCTCTATTTAAACAAAAAGTTACCGTTATGAATTTTAAATTGAAAAATCCAGACATTTTACTGTATCACCTGATTTTTCACATTCAACCAGTGAAAATAACTTTCTATTAGTGCAGTCTGCAAGGATAAGATACAAGTTGAAAGCAATGGATGATAGCGCAGACTGAACAAATGAGAAAATCTGATTGCTTTGAGATAACAACTAATTAAACGTACAGCATCGACCATGATTATATATCGCTGGGAAATAATTACCATCGTGACAGCCTCAGTACATGGTGTGGTTAATTTCAAACAGTTTAAGCCTAACCGTACAGATCAAGGTAACAGAAATAGTTGTGTACAGCAAATCTAAGAAAAGAATAACAAACATGCCTTGATGCTTACTACGACCTCTTTGTAAATCAATGGATATCAATCTTGACAATACGAATATCAATGTAGTTTTTCAATACCTGGGACTTGAACTGTCTTTTTTATTGTTCCATAACTATTATTACGATTCCACAATGGCAAAGATGTTACAGAAACGGACAGTTCTGATCCGGGTGAAATATGAGTTCCCATTGCTTTCCCAAAGCAATTATGGTAGTAGATATCCTGAAAGATGTCGGCGATAACGATAAGTTATAACTGACTTCATAAAAATTCACCACAGCTAGTTGGTAAAAAAACTTACTTTTATATTACCAGGGTATTCCATTGGAGTGGTTATATTATAACAAACTGTGTACGATCCTTTAGGGTTTGATATTTCGATCTTATAGCCTGTAGTTTTGTTGAGCGATACTAAATAGAAATTATAATACACTAATGAAAACAGAACAATTACAAGTGATCTGATCAGTGTTTGGTAGTGAACTTGTACCAAAAGTTCGTGTCCATGCAAACGACATAAGAACCGAATCTCAGTTCTTACCGTACCCTCCCTAATTATTTATACCATAGTTGAGTTTCTATGATCAAAGATGTAGGATGACTTTACCATTATCTGGAGGAGACCAGCCGACGTGGAAAGCCAACTTTTTCTGATGATCTTTCTTATCAGTATACACATTTAAGAACAACTCCTCTATATCAGGTGCTTGAGCTGTCTGGCTGGATTCTATATCAGTACAATCTAAAAAATTTGAAATCACATCACCACAACTGACAGCACATTTCATAAATGATCTTCAAACATTAAATTCAACGAATACAAGATTGTAGATTAGATTGGGCTCACAGTACTGTTAAGGAATTTACATAAGATATATATGTAGGCTATATCGTAAGTAGACATCACTAATTTCATGTCCCGCCTTGTTGATATTAAAACCTAATTCACAAACTTTCGGAGCTCTGCTCCGTGATCGGGTGAAGATGTAACAGTGTCAGAGTGTCTCACCTACAACATTGCATTGCATGAATGTGTTTCTCTTCCAAGAAAATAGTGAGCAGTCATCCTCACAGTCTCCATCACCACCCCGAACAATTTGCAATGAATCTTTTTCTATGAGCTCATTGACGAATTTCATGGAAACAATGGGCGACAGAAATAATACAATCAATACTTCAAGTAGACACCCGTGCATGTTTTTTTCAAGCCTCAAAAAGCCGATGTGCATTGGTATATTGTTCGGAAATTTTCAATCTGTGTAGGCAAATTCCACTATGCCATCACATGATGGAACACACCTTCCACCTGCAACAAGGAGAATATGTCATGCATTTACTTGTAGTTTAACGTATTTCTCTCCCTGGCATCTTTTCACATCAATTTACAGGTATGGGTAAGGATGAAAATCAACTGTCTTACATACGGCTCAGTTGGCAGTTGCCGCCTAATCGGGCGCTCCTGGGTTCGATTTCTAGTCGATTCAAACCAAAGACTTTAAAATTGGCATCCTTCCTTCTCTGCTTGGCAGTCAGTAGGCCTATCAGAGGAGTGCAGAAGATTGTGGTTGTGATAACTATCCCGGTTATAAGCTGAAAATATTGATACACCTACTATATAATAAGCATCGACCTGGTCTACATGATGTAAGTACA
Source organism: Botrylloides violaceus (assembly GCA_030412335.1). NCBI lineage: Eukaryota > Metazoa > Chordata > Ascidiacea > Stolidobranchia > Styelidae > Botrylloides > Botrylloides violaceus. The sequence continues at coordinate 818,413 of JASFYC010000039.1, forward strand.
TTGAAAACGCCTTAAATTTAAAAGAAAAACAACTGTTTTATATACACCACATACTGGCATATATATACTATTGAAACCTCAGGCAAAGGCCTGTATAAATAACAATACATCTATGCATAACTCTTCACTAATGAATTATCTCAACAACAAATAGTCTAAGACTGAAATGCACTCGTTCTGAATATTAGAATACGTGCCTCAGTATTTGTTAGGCTAGACCTAATCATGGAATAATCTTGTTATCTCAATCACTCTCATATATCAAAATACTGTTGCCAGAGGCTTTTGAAATAAATAGCTAAATACCCTGGGGGGCCAAATTGATCAGTCATAACACAAAATGAGTAGGAAGGACTACCTCACATAAGAAGCTAGTAAGACCATGGTAATTTCAACTCTTCCAACGCCAATGTAATTTACTAAAATGGATCCAGTAAAAAATTAGCCTATTCTGATTACAGAATCACAGAAGGCATTGGGCCAAATGAAGGAATCGTTGACAATAGAGAGAGATGATATTTTCTCCCAAAGGAGAGTCTTCAGGAATGATGGTCTAAGGATCATTTGAACATACAAGAACTTGGAGGACGAAACAAAGATAGGGGAATCAAGTTTAATCACTGATTAGTGGTTATGATTTAAACATACTAGAACTTCAAGAGTGGGACAAAGATAGGGTAATCAAATTTAATCACCGATTAGTGTTTATGATTTAAACATACTAGAACTTCAAGAGTGGGACATATATAGGGTAATCAAATTTAATCACTGATTAGTGGTCAAGATTTAAACATACTATAACTTCAAGGGCGAGACATATATAGAGTAATCGAACTTAATCACTGAGTAGTGGTTGCGTTTGGCAATCTTATGTTATCAGACTGAGTCAGGCCCAATTATTGATAAAATCCATGACTACACTTTTCATGCAATGTAGTCAACACCCTGAAAAAATCATGTCACTTGTAAGATTGTACAGGTATCCTATTTATGGCAGGTATCAAACTAATCACCTACAGTTTTACACAAAGCAGTTCATAGTCAACACTGAAACTGGCCATTGCTGTACGGTATTTACTCCAGTCCATTATAAGTCTTGCAACCCCATAATGTCAAAGTTCGGAAGTAATCAAATATCTATAGCAATCACATCTGTGACTCATGATATGCAAATTTGACGAGGCTTTGTTATGCTAAGACTATGCAAGATCAAATTTCCGATAAAATATTTCTGATCACCGATCAGCAACACAATACAGAATAGAGAAAGGTAGTAGACTCGAAAATATTCAACATACCAAATATGAAATGATATTATTTCATCACGATATCCATAAAAAGACACTTGGGCTACCACTGACAACGTAGTGCGCAAATCGCCAACAATAATAATCTTGCACAATAAGACAAATCTTACTCTGAAAATTTAACCATGTTTAGTGAAGCCGCATATACCAACTACCATCATTCAATATACAGTCATCAGTCACATGTATCTGTATTCAACGCATCCACATAGTATCTAATACTATTACTCAAGTCATATTCTGACGCTTTTCCCCGAAGTTACAGTTCTGCCCACTCATACACACAGAATTCGTTGGAAATCTATAAATATTCCACATTTGCATTATAGCCTATATATATCATCGTATATCTGAGAAATTTTGGCATCACCAAGAACGACAAATGAAACATCACATCATGTTTATCATTGAATTCATTCATCTTACTCATTAAATAACAAACGAGCAGCCCAAAGTTGGACAGTTACAGCAGCTTAAATCCTGTTTGATAATAAACCCGTGAATCAATCCCTCAGCTTAATCCTTGGAAAGCTAATATGTATCAGATTATAACGAAAATACAAAGTTCTTTGACAACCAGAAGAGTAACCTACAATAAGCGCAACAAACCTCTCCTAGGATAGGCCTACGTCGCGTTGACAAATCAAAAGTAATGGTACCAATAACTTCCTGTTCAAGGTACATCGCATCTACTCTGATATAAAAATGACGTGATGGAAAGAGCAACTATGATCTGTTTACCGCTGCAAGAGATCATGGCTACATCCATGCCCGATATATAAATCAGTGAACTCACATACACAATGTTGACGAGTCGATTTAATTTTGATAAATCATTGAAAACTGTAACATATTCAAATTGAAACATGGAACCACATTATTTTTGAAGTATATGCAGAGTAGCCTTGATAGTACTCAAGCTTGAGATGTTAGCTCTAATTCATTGAGTGTGAAACAGCCAGCCGAAAAATATCATCACGATATAATGAATTAAAAGCACAAGGAAGGTATATAAATTAGTGGGGGTGTTAACAATCGTTATAGTGAGCTTGCAAAACAGTTTAAGGCAGGTAAGAGAATTACGGAAGAATATTGTGAAACGTATTTCTAATATAACATCAGGACGAGTTAATTTGCAAAAAAAAGACAGGTAGAACATACAAGACTGCAGCGGTCACAAAAACATTTCAATCTCTTTCACGGGAAGCTACAATTGGTAGCATTGGGAATTCACAACGTGATGTCTACATGGGTGACAATTTGATTATGAACTTCAATGAGTTTAGATTAGACTAGACAAGTGCTCATAGGTCACCTGCAAATTTCCGAATGAAAATTTACATTCAATTTCTTCGCGGTTGTTGTTTCTTGCATGCCTGTAACTCATTGACCTATTATTTACGTCAATACTCATACACTTGGAGTTTCCACTCTGAAATTTCAGCCAAAGCGCTATCCAAACTCATTATTATTTGTCGCCAGTTGTCCTGCTGTCATAAAAGGGGCCTTCTTAGCTGGGATAACAAAATACATGTTTGATATTCCAGGATTTGAGCATCCATGTTGGCATGGTCGATCACCAGAGATCATGGTTAATTAAAAGTCGTCATGTAACGTCTATAAATCAATCGTTATTTACCATCATATACAATTATCTCCAAATGCCAAGTCTATATAAGGATGGTGTCGCGTGACTTTAACTCGACCCTCAACATTATTCAATAAAACTAATTAAACGTCAAGAAAACAAACAATACAATTCAGACAAGGGTAACGGAAAAGAGAAGCATCAATACACTTGCAACTAGGACATGGCAAAACAATATAATAACAAGCAATACATGCAAGGTTTATCCGTCTCACATATCCACGACACAGAGTAAGGACAAACATACCTCAGCTAAAGTGTACCAGTAATTTGTAAGGACAAGAGATGGTACTCCAATATGGATGAATCATGGATCATGCGTTCATTATATTGACCAATGAACTGTGCTCAGTGTTCATCCATTGGCTCACATCTTAGCCAGGGTGGACATCTGAGCATCGAGTTGGCAGATAGTAGTACCGGTACGCCACTTACAATTTCAAGATTTAATAATGTAATGGAACAAACAGAGGTGGTGTACGGGCCATGATTCGAACCCACCAATGTATCCATTATAATCCAATCCAATAAAATTGATTAGACAGCCACCTAACACAACATTATGTTATGGGGTCCTAGATCACTGACCGAGCTATTTGGTAGAGTTGGAGTTAACGAACGCAATTTACACATAATGAAGAATGACAAATGACGAAACATTTCAACATTTCTGGTGCTTTGAATCGTTAGGGGGTGAGCTAATGACTAATGTAACACAATTGTGTCTGGCAGGCTTACATCCACATGCATGAAACTCCGATATTGACAAACTGAAAGAGTAAAACCCAGGGCAGAATAAATATAAATTTGCTATCAATATGCCGTTGTAGCATATTGCAAAAATATATCAGTCCTGATGGGCCTGCAGTCGTATACCTACGACTATTTCGGACAAAATACGTAATTAACAAAGAAAATTTCAAGCATCTCAATTAAAAGTAGATACGGGCAAGGAGTCAAGTTCATAGTGAAATAACAATACACGAAACATGGGGTAGAGTTTTCGACAAGTCAAAACACTTACAAAAGTTGAAAATTGAAGACAATTCAATGTGAAAAAAAGAGACACCAAGAGTTGGTAAACATTGACGTTGGTTTGGAATCGTACACATGGTTAATGCAATGGTCATAAAAATTCATTGACGATGAAGCACAGCAATGGTTGACAAATGAAGAAAGTTGGCAAAGAATGAGTCACAATCCCAATGTTGACACTCTTGATTGCAACAGTTCATCGTTGATCGATGCGGAGGTCTTCAGTAAATAGCAAATGGTAAAAATACAGAAAATTGTATTTAGTTGGCAATACTCCGACATGATGTCATCATCAGTGACCAAAGGATATAAAACCAAGTGAGTTCATTCATTCTGATGCTGATTCACTCAAGAGATGCTGACCTTTGACCTCGAAGATGAACTACTCGCTAGCAAGTAGATTATCTATCACACTGACAATTGCTGATAATCTGGAGACTCAAAGTTGATAGTTCTGAAAGCATCTTCAATGTCTTCAACTGGGTCATCAAGATTAGCCAGCGTCAATGACCCGGCAGGGACAGGATTTTCAAATACGACATCCTCAAAGACTGTTGGCTCGCCCTGAAATATGACATAATGAAGTTTATATGATGAAAAATTAAGGTTTCAACCTAAAGCCTGTGTAATGCAGAAGTCATATGGTCGAGGTTCTGCTAAAATCAAAGGTTAATAAAGTCCTTTGATCTGATTTGATACTCATAGATTGGGTCGTTTATACGGATGGGCAAATCAAATCATTTGTGATTCCGAATATGAATAGAATATTTTTTCCCAATCGAACAATATCGTGGAATCACCCCACCTCTTACAGTTTTATGCTATTGAGGAAAATGCAGACTTGACCACAAGGGAGAAATTTTGTTCTCAAATACGATTTATTTGATAATGAGCCAAGCATTTTAACAAAATCTGTTGATTTGACCTGTTTTTGTCACAAATCACATTACACTATGCTAAGTCTGTTCAGCTTCCAACAGAAAGTTGTTGTCAACCATCGGGTGGCGATAGTGTCCAATCAGAGTGTAGGTTTCCCTTTTGACACCTCACGTCTCTTTGTCTACATATAGGACTTATTGTACAAGTTCAACCACAACATGGTGTTGACTTACCAATAAGTTCGGCTGAGTTTGCGTGGCCAGTTGTTCTTGAGATTCCGATAATCCCAACCTTGTAACCTGTGTTACATTTGATCCAAGCAGCCGACTATCCATGCTGCTGGTGATAGAGTCCACTGGAAAATCGTCATCGTTGAATGAAGCCGGATGAAAAGAGGTATTTTCTCCGCTTGAATTTCTCTGCAGCGATGGTTGTCTGATTTGTTTCGGGTAGGGTGGACTACATGGCGTGTCAGGCGTTGTGGGAGACGTATGTTCCGGCTCAGTTATTATGAAACTACTGTCATCAGTGCTCGCCACTGAGCTTAGTTTTTGGTAATCACCGACCTTGCCTTTGCCTTGATAATGATTTTCAGTTTGAACAGGCTGAAAATACAATGTTCATATTTAACATTCTACATATTTCACTGTATGACAGAGCAGTGTAAAAAATGCACTGATTGGTTATGGTTGGAGGTCGACAAATTGAACCAATTGTGTTTCAGATGAGGAATCGAATACTGTAATTTTTTCACCTCCTGTCTTATGCTGTTGACAGTCTTGTAGACTCAAACACAGGAATTTTGTTCTCCAATACTGCCAACTTCACAATGAGCCCAAAGAAAATCATCGAACACTAGGTGGTGCCACACATCCTGATTTGAGTGATTCGATATATTTCTGAGTACTTGTTTTGAAATGCCCCTACCAATTATGTCAAGTAGACCTACATACAGATCGAGTTGGCATCAGGACACGAATTTCTAAGGCCAGACATTTCTGACTAAAGCATGACATTGTGCTAGCTTCACAAAAATTAAATTATAATATTTATCGTTTTCAGATAGTTCAATGTTGTTCAGCATCACTTCACAATGAGGCCTATAGTTCACAACAGGTGGGTGATCTGTGACACGGCAATCAGCTCAATAATCAGTTTCAGTGATTACTTCAGTTGTTATGTCGACATTCTAAATTAGGAGATGTCCTCGACTCAAGCCATCAAGTTTTCTGTATGCTGGCTTTTCGTACTCCATTATTACTCGTTTCGAAGAAAAACTGTCGGATACCGGTATTCACTTTCCGAGTTGTTGACTACAAGTAGCATTTTTATAGATTCGGATCATGGTTTTTCCGTTTCTGTTTCAACCACGGTATTGTATTAAGACTAGACATGGCAAATGCAAATTCTCGGGTTTCACTTTCGGTTTCTGTTTTGACCATTGTGTTCTGTTGTTGTGACCCATGTAGTCTAGGTGTTTTCTTTGTTTGCAATGAACTTGGCAAAATTGATGTTCGGTTCATATTCAGTTTTTCTTTAGGTAGAATCATTTTAGTTTTTCAGTTTTCACTTTCAGTACTGGTATCTATTTGTTCTTGGAAGTTTCTGTGTAGTCTCGGTTTAAGATAGAAAATGGGCACGCTTCTCACATCGGCTCAGTGGAGTCATGATGGAAGAATGCTAATTGATGTCTTTTTGGCTGAGTTTTATCTTGGCGATCCCGACTAATGTCTCATTTCAAATGCAGTCACCAAAAACATCTTGTCCCCCAACACGAATTCACATAATGGTTTCAACTAAGAAAGCCAGTACAAAGTCAGTATGCCGGTTATTCAAATCAGAGATACCTTTTAAAAGTGCTATTATTTTTAGTAATTATGAAATATTATACTGGTGAAAAATGATGATACTCACCCTGTAAACAACCGTCGCCTTAGGCTCAACATTTTGCGGTTTTTGCGGAAATTCAGCATGGAAGGTTGGTGGTGGATTTGATTGAATATGAGCAATGCTAGCATACACGTGTTGGGTTTGGTCTTGTAATTCTGAAGGAGCCGGAGGAAGATTCGCTACGGGCATGTCTGAACCAAACTGGTCAGTGTACCAAGTGGCATGTTCTCTGTTGAAAGCAGTCATAGCTTCGATAGAGATTTTCAATCTTTGTCCACACGATGTCAGCTGATGATCAAAGTAACGATCAAATGCAATCTGCAAAAGAAAGAAATAAAGCATTACAGAATTTGTTAATGAGACGATATTGAATCCAAATATATCAATCAAAAAATAATCAAAATTCGGCAATACATGAGCATTAAAAATGTTGTTGTTAATTTGTGATGTCGGAATAACAACTGTGAGCCATTTCCAAATTCTTTACGGCACTAGAATTCGGTGAAAGTCGTGTAATGAATTGGCGCTGACCGTGCGCGTTAACATAAGTTAACGGAATGCAATTTCGATCCGCCACAGGAAGCACTTGCATGATACACATATATGGGTGTAATTAAGCGTCTCATATTTCTCCAACATAACATAAAGGATATGACCTACTGTAACCTATCATTAACTATCCTAAACCATGTTATGAATTTATGAGCCTGGGTTAAATATGAAACCTCATCATGCTAGACGAGAGAACGTGCTTACTTTCTCGATTCGTTGTATTCCACCTTCCTGAAATTGTTCGACGCCGACGATGCGAAAGTAGAATTGCTCAAACTGTTTCATAAGCTTGAACGCCGAAAAGTACATCTTACATTGGTCATGAAGCATTTCTGGGATATGCTCCGGCTTGCTGTACGGGAAGTATCCAACCTGTAGGATAGTTTAAAATTCATTTCAAAACCATAACAGTTAATTCCCTTGTGAAAAATAAACTATGCCGTACTGGGCGTACTCTTTACTTTATATATATATATAGAGAGAATATTTCTATACTAGTATAGAGACTGTCAACCATTGTTCTATTGGAAACTTGGTGTATTTGAGAGAATGAGAATGAGTGTTTCATCACTGTATCTGGTGTTCAATGAACATCAGACGTTACATTGCTTTTGGATCTCCAAATTATCACAGGCAATTATGCACATTGTACAGTAATGCTGAGACGTACCAAGAATTTGCCAGGATCTTTTCCGATAAATGTTTGATGGCACGCTTGTCGTATAACAGGACTGATCATGTCACCAACATATGGCCGGTTTAAACAGTCCTCCGTCCCGGCAGAACAAAGGATGATAACCTGCATGTATAAATTTAATATGCGCATCATAAAATTTCAAAGATCAATATCCCATGGAAGTAATCACTGATAGAAATAGGCGTACCTTGTCAGCACTATCAACCTGCATCATCATGTACTTGTTCTGGTTAGTGGCGACGTGTCCTTCTTCCCATATGTTCAATCGTACATCGAGGCCAAGATCTTGTTTCAAAAAAGAGCAGAACCAGTGTACTACTTCTTTGTGGAGGGGGTGGTCATCCATGAACACGACGTACACACGAACATTGGCAGGCATGATGGGTTCCGGAACTGGAATAAAAGTGTTCGTGATCTCTTGACCTATGTCATCCAAAGACAATGTCAAAATATAGAGATTTATCTGGGTGCAACGGCAATGAGCTATCTTGCACATTACATGATAATAGTACCGTATCAAGTAATTAAGCAGTTTTAGGCCAGAAACTTCTATCACATCGGAGAGGCTTAAGCGCCATGGCCATTTAGCTGTGATTCATCCAATTCCGTGCCATGATACACAAGATCTGTGGATCTGCATATCCAATACAGTAGGTTTATATCATAAGTGCATTCCTATTATACACATAGGTGTAATATATGCATGAGACAAGGATGGTGGCAAAGAAGTCGGCTGACTGACCATATTTCCCTGTAACTTGAGAAGTATCGCTGGCAACTGAGAAATATCACGCAACAATAGCAATACGACCTATAGAATACCATTATAGTTTCATAACAGTGTGAAATTGTGTAGGAGTGTAAACTTCATGGCAGAGAAGTTTAGAGTCGAACGATTTCAAAGTCGAAATCTAAAAGACTTCATTTTGCATGTCTTCTTCATATAAATATAAAGACAGCCAGACACACTTGAACCAAGCAAGCAGCTACATTCAAGGCTCATGCAAGAACAAAAGTACCTTGCTCGATTTTACTAATCATACCACTTAGACTGAAAAGTCTGTCCAAGCACACCAAGCGACCACTAGACAAAGTACCGTAAGCAAGATTTGGTTCAAAACAAACTTATCTTCCGGGGAATCTCATGCTTATTTCCACGTTTCCAAGAACTCCTTTATGCATGACAGGAAATATGCTGAGCTGATGCTGAGCCCTCACAGAAAAATAGAGTGCAAAAGGCATATTTGGAAACAAAACAAAAGTTGAAACCAGTACAGGCATGCTTTTACGCATCACGATAGAGTAAACAAACTGCCTCATTAATGTAAGCCAGGTATCTCGGCTACAACTCTATTTCACTGTAGCAGTAGTATTGGGGACCTAAAAAGAACAAATTTAAAAAATTACTAGTTTTGAATTGTCACCTGGAGGACTGGGGATCCCAGAACTCTGGCCATCTAGTCGGACGACAGACGGGATGGAATCTGAAAGATTAATAAAAAACATGTTATGATTCAAGAAAGGGGTGGGTTTACCAGTCACAAATAGCACAGCAGTTTAAACACTGAAACACTGTAGTACTTGGGTTATACGGAGGCTCTGGAAGTGCTCTTATGCCTATAATTTCTACACAAACAAGCCAGGAATAGCAGGCGGTACTCTTAATAATCATAATGGCTATGATCATATTGCCTAAAATTTCGAGGTAAGAGTACCAAAGCTAAAAATAGCAGTACGATTTCAATGATGCCACCAGCAATTCCCACCCATAGCACAAAATGAAGCAATCCAAAATAAGACTGTTGCATCTGAGCTAAACAATCTGGGATTTTTACAGTCGTTGTGAACAAATATGGAACAGCATGTCATCAGCTACCGTAAGCAAAATTTTCCATTGGCCGATTGAATGGATGCATTAACCTCCATGTGGTTGAGAATTTCCATTGGCAAGCATAATCTGCAATATCGTGGGGTTTCTAGATAGCCCTTGCCAATATTTGGTCGCTAATTCTCCACAGAAATTTAACTGTGTTAACTCATTACCAAAAAACGGTGTTGAAACACATGGAAGAGTCATGACATGCTATTCAGCACTATCTTAAGAGTGGTAAGTCACCCACGAAAACAAGTTTTATGAGTCATAGGCTGGCGGATGTTCATTACTAGGCACACATTATCAAATTTTGAAACAAAAATACTTTACAGCCTTTTTTACGAAGAAATAAAAAGAAATTTAGGCCCACCCATCAGACAGATTTAGGCTAAAAACAATTGCCAAAAATTGCTTCAGGGTTATAAAGGAAAACCAAAAAACGCAGATCTAAAAAACTTTGATCATACCTCGTCGGTGTCGGCAGACTCTGGTTATGAAACGCTTGAGCGCACACTGTCCTTGCCGGAAGTAACACACCAAAGACATCAGGGCAATAACGCAGAGTGAGCATGCTATCACGATCATGATATACAGCCATGACGTGTTTGTTGTTGTTCTCTTCGGACAGCCTACGAAATAGATCAAAAGAATTTTACACCACACACTCTACAAACAAGAGTATGACTAAATAACACATAGCAAGTGTTGGTGCACTAGATCAATTTCGTGATGAAAACTTTAAATACTTACGAGTGCCTTGGAGTATTGAGAATTATAGCATTCAACATTCGCAAGCTTCCAGAGCTCTGTGACTCCAACTGATGAATGAGCGGAGCCCCGAAAGCTTGTGAAGGTTATAATTCTCATTCAACTAACCCTGAACATGAATAAATCTGTAGCGAATCTGCTTTACGATATCAATTGATCGTCTGCCATCGCTCCAATATAAATATTCTAAAAAATAATCAAAAAGACCCTTACTTGAAAAACTAAAAAATGAGACCACTCTGTTTTGCTGATAGTTGTGGGAGTGGAGAAATATTGCAAGGCGTTCATCACGACTCGTTGATGAAGGAACGGCTGCGTATATCGTCCCGGACGGCTAAAAAATTTAAAACCTTGTTACAAATCAAAATGCCAAGTCACAAGTCCTGAAAAAGACTTGAAAATCTGAAAACGACACCTTATGGCACGACACAAGAGCACTGTTATTAGCGAATACCTCAACCGCATTAGTAACACCGCAATTTCACTCATTCAAAGCCAACACACAAAATATTTCATAAGATGACCGCCACTCATAATAGCAGAAGTTTCCATGCATTTCGTGACTGCTGCATGCAATATGGACTGCGTCAACGTTTCCATGAAATCAAGAGGGTGGATGAATCTCGTCAAAGTGACATTTATCACAAGTTTAGTGACCCAAGTTTTATCCAGAAAATGACCATTTTTAATTCTATTTTACTTTCATAGGTCATTGCACCCTTAGAAGTTGATGTGCGAGCAATATTGGATCGGTCTCACCACCGAAAGCTGTTGTAAGTTTCTTTTGACTGCTTCAAAGCATTGCAGCTGATGTGCTCCTTTTCAATATTAACAGCACTCATTTCAATACAGCTCACTAATAAAGCAATGCCATTCTCATATCATAGACGCAAAGATTATGAAACAGGGATTCGGGTTAGGTCGATTATTCTTACTTTACTCAAACATCAAGCAAGACAGTTGATATCGTCACAAAATTACACCCACAGCCACACAGCAAGCAGTGATTTTTAACACGTGTATCGATCACACACGAAAGAGCAAACTATCATGATTCTTGGAAAATTCACCAGATCACGACGCATATTATATGTCATAAGGTTAAGGAGACTGTCAGACTGATGACCATAACACACACAAGGTCGTGCTCTTGACTATTTCAAGCAATCTTGGCGAGACACCTGATCACCTTACAGGTTCTTCTAGAAATTGCTCACCTTTAAATGTGAATTTCAGGATTACCTCATTGCAGAATATGCTCGAAGTATCTAAGTCGGGGGGAGGGAGGGAATGGAACTAAACAAATTATGTGACTGTAAAGCCATTATGCACGATTTCATCGTAGCGGTGGACTAGGTTTCTGCTGAAGGTTTACCTGTGCATAATGACTGCTTTGAACAGCCGCTATTTTCTCAAAGCATGTAATCCTAAGGTTACAGGGTTATCTCTAATACGAATCTGGCAATTTGCTTCAAACAGGCAAGTGACGTCGAAATTGTCCTCGGTTTAGGATATACAGTGCAAGAAGAATGAAGGAATCATCCCTTTTTTACAGACCGGACTGATATTGGACATGTCGCGTTTTGTAGTGAGTGACATTATACAAACATGCCAATAGTATTTTTTATCAGGATTCTACAAATATCCCCGCACTATCTGTTATGTAAACTCTAAATAGATGGGTCAAGAGAACAGGTCATCAATCAGTAATTAAGGGCAAAGTGTGGTAAAGAATAATCACATAGTAAATGTGCAAAAAGATAGACTTACATGCCATGCGTGGTTAATAAGAGAAGTAGAAAGCATGCAAACAAACAGTATGTAGCGTATATTCAAGCAATTTCAAATACGGTATTAAGTCACACCATGACATTGTCATAGTAGATACCGACCGTCACCTAAACCTTGAAAACCGCAATTCCTAGTACCTAGGCAGATATTAGGCCAAAAATGAAGCACTCATTAATAAAAAAAAATGTCCTACATATTGTCTTAAAGTTTGAATATTGCGTAGCTATAAGAAAGACACACACCCACACACAAAACACACAAGAAAATTATGATAGACAACTCATCAATGGCAGCCAACAATTACGGTAGTGTCTACCGACAGTACGGCATACAGGCATTTACAAAAAAAAAGTTAAGCATGCTTCAACTGCTATTTACATAATACGTGCAGTACCAAGTCTAAGCACAGCATCGGTAACCTGCAGTGGCAGTACGATATAAATTTCAAGTCCACTACACATCTTTGTTGTGAGTTGCATTTGAAAAGCAAAGAAGATTCATACCAAAAACGACTGCGTTAGTTAATAACTAACAAAGGGATACAGCATATGAAAATTTTTCAAACACTTCAATTACATTCTTGCCAATGTCATTTTGTCAAGTCAATTCTTCTAAATAATAGCAATATGGTTTTGTGAGTTCACAAAGACGTTTTTGTCTAGCCGATACATGTATGAGTGGAAAGAGTCTATGACACCAACAATAATAATTTGGTATTGTTAACTAGAATAACTAATGTCTTTTGTGGCTGTCAGGTCACGGAAATATAAACAGATATTATATACCATGGCTGAAGGAGTGGCGACACGTCAACAAACCGACAGTATACTGAAGTGTGCCTAATGTTTGTTTTGTCGCTTGAATTTCAAAATTTCATTGTAATAAAATTGTAAGAAAGGCGGAATGTTGTTTGGTTCAATTTTTCCAAACCATTTCGACGTTTTGGCAGGATGTTTTCAATGATCACAGTATAAGATCAATAGATTCAAATTATGTACATTGGCAATTCAGTCTGTCTACCTATGTCTGTGTTGATTTGCTTACAGACGAAATTTCAAAATACTGATGGCGAATATGTATAAGTTTGTACAGTCCTCAAGATACCAGTTAAATGAGGGGATGTACCTGTAAACTTTTCCATAGAGCGCCACATAGGCTATATCAACTGTTGCTAATCAGAAAAAACACTGGGTATTTTCCAACTAGTCAAAATCCAGCTAGTTTACGCGTTTTGAAATTCATATGTTTCATCAAGCATGCAAAAAAACATAATGACAATGGCAAGAAGAATGATGTTCTATCCCTTCCTAGTACATGCCAAGCTGCATAGCTGTAAAGTTAGTTTGCTGCGGGTTATTTTAGTGAGTAGAAAAGGTTTCCAATTATTTACCCCGTCATAAGTGGTTTCTGAGAATAGTTCACGGCAGAAGCAACTGTCCTCATACGGCGAACCAATCTGTCAGTTGGAATGAGAATTCACCCGTGATAGATAATTAGAGATAGGCAACAGTATAATGAAAGCTCATAAAAAGTATAGAAAGCAGTAATGAGGCTTATCTCAGCCATGCATATAAATAGAGCAAGAAACTAAGAGAATAACTATTAATGGAATACTCTAGCAAATTGTCAAGCTATAGCTGGTGATCACTTGGCAAAGTCGATTTGACCGGCTTTGCTAGGCTACTCAAGCACAGTTGGTTGAGTTGCAGAACTTACCCAAGTAGTGTACTAAATACTATCTCTATTTCGACAAGTGGCACTAATTTGCATGCGCCGACTACGCAACCACAGGCAACCTATACCGAGAATCATGAACTTATTTATTCGATATCGCGTCAGAAATTTGGCAAACCTTTCCGACTGGATAACTCAATTTGTGCGAAAAGCAATAACTCGAACAGCAAAAAGTCAATCAATTCGGTCTAGGTCATGTGCTTGGATGTATTTGCGTCACAATTTTGATATGTCATCTGCCAAGTGCCTCTAGTTAATTCCTATTCCTGAACAGGTTTTGCTGATCAAGCCATTGATCGCAGCAGTTGACAGTTGTGCATTATATCCGATTCACTCAATTGTGAGAAATACAGGGGCATATATATACTAGATAGCATTCCTCCTTATACACATACTTGGGTAGTCTCTGACAACACCATTTCTGCTTGAGTAGATAGTATTGCAGAAGCAACCCTGATTACAAACTGCGTGGATAGCGAAAAGCAGTTGACAAGAAAAGAGAAGTGACAAGATTATGCACCGGAAAAATGTAAATTTCATCATGCATAAGGTGATGTCCAGGCTACAATGAGTGATTGCAACGCTGAATGTAAGTCTGAACAAAATTGAAGATCGACTATTGTGGTAATCTCCAGACAACCGTTCTGGGATATTCACCCATGGAGCTATTGTGCATAATATCAATGTGTGGCAAAAGCATACTCTTGCCAGTTCCGTTGGTGATACAGCAAAATATTCTAGTACTACGTAGTTTCATATCTGAATGAGGTATTCATGAATACAATATTTGCATATTACACCATTAGAATGCATGTATCTTAAAATTAACAAACAATGGGTTTACTAGGCATTGTAAAAAGTCATGTTTAAGAACAAGCAAGATGAGAGAAGAGAAAGAACTCAACGGGTACGTTCAAGTAGCAGCATACACGAGAATTGGTCAGGCATAGCTTCGAACAGTACTAAGCATACCGTTTACAGAAATGAACTCATTGAACTGGGAAAGTCAATATGATGTAAGGCCGTGGTCATCGAATCATGGAGTACACAACATTCCCAGTACACACCTCGACACCTCTCATGAATTTCAGTGATAAATCACTTCTTCCATGAAATAAATCTATGATAGAGCCGAGTCATTTCACATTTTAAGAGAAAAATATAAACATTTCCGAGTGAATAAAACACGATCAAAGATTTTATATCGTCTCATGATCATTGTTTGTTTGTTTTTATTTGATGAAATAATGACAGGTCCGCATAAATGAACATTTTACCGCTGACAGTATCTTCAAGCTATCTCAATGTTAACATGTCAAACGGATAAAGTAATAGCGGAACGATTAGAGTACAATAGTTTGTAACGACTGTAACACGATCAAGACGTCACTCTAACTGATTCTAGAAAGACTTGACATCTAAAACGATGACCAAGCAAACTAAAACAAGACTCTCATTCGCGTAACATTGACGGTGCGAAATATGATTCTGGGATCACGTTGTGATTGTAACCATATAAATAGCCATAACATACTGTATAATAAGGAAACCTATTTCTAGGTCCGTGCCCATTGTTCTTCCTACATGTTTAGGATACAGCAATGTATTCAATGTTAGGCATATAACAGGATGAAAAATCATTGTGGACTGGCCAGGAAGTCGTTCGGTCTATGTTAACGTTCACAGAAAGCATACGTCAAGAGACTTGAGGATTAACGTTTTATGCAGTCGTGTCACTACATTAACTGATTAACATTTAGAAAACATAAGTTAATTTTAAAATGTTGTCTTGACATTGGCGTTTCGAGTATGATACTAGCCAAAAGCAATGATGGTCAAAGGCCTACTATTATCGTACAATTATGATACTGAGGTTGAGACCAAAATATTCGTCATGAAATGGTGACGTAGTCGGCCACAATACTGGTCGGTCATGGGATCAAATCTCAACTATGCTGTACCAAAGAATTAAAAATGGCTTTCACAATTTCTCTTTTAGACGGACAGCGGGGACTGTGTGGATCTTGACCGGTCTGCATTCTCACACTAGGCCTATATTATGCACCTGTTTTGCACAATGCACAAAGTGATGGATAGATGTCGACCTACGACACAGTCGGTCCCTACCACGCCCAGGCAACTGGTGGAGAGGAGGGTTACAGTTGGAAGGGTGCCCGTCATCAAAACCACAACCAAATTACAATAAAACGTTCGGATCAAGATATTTCCTGGGGCCGATAGCCAAGAATGGGAGCACCGAAAAGAGCAGAAGATTGTCATTGAAAGTGAGAATGACGCATGAAATTCAACAACCACAGAGCTTTCATTCAGCTCACGTGGAAAATTAATGCAAAACGATCATTTATGGTTTGAAGTGATCAATGTGCTTGATTGAAAAAGACTCGTCTAATTGAAATAAGTAGGCCTACCTGAAAAGCATCAATCACAATGGCAGATATATCATTAAAAAAACATAGAGGACAGTAAACATGCACCAAAAAGGAAGTTCAAATAGGTAATATTAATAGACCGATTCAGGCCAAACAAAATTATATCGTAACAGATAGTTACTAGTATATCTCTTACCTGGAAAATAGAATATTCATTTAGAAGTTCTCCACATAATTCCAAGCCCACTCCGGTACTGCACACATAAACTCGGGCCTTACTGTTAGGACCTTCCGGTAAGCTGTAGTTGACTTTGACAGAATTATTGTCACAGTATTTTTCTATTATTTTCAATTTGGCACTGCCATTATCTGTGAAAAATGAAGACACCCTGGTTAACGAAACAGTATATATACTATACCTATGGTGCTACTACGCTTACCCACACATTCAGTAACGCCCTCCATAGCCGGGTGATTACAGCCTGAAAAAAAACAGTCTCAAGTTGACTACATCGCCGGATGAATGTCAAAACGCACAAACAGCATACCAGGTACGTTGATGATGAATTGTGTAACGCTCCCTTCCAATGTGCTTGCCATTGGTCCAGGTCTACTTTCAATATGGATGTGGAATTTACCTCCAGGTTTTACTGGGTGATGCCGAGAATGATCCGATCTCCCATAGCAATCATAGTAGAAAGACACCTAGCGAAACAGATGCCGAAATGGAAAATGATTTAATGTGGGAAAAAGATAGAGACTTACATTTTCATGCTTTTGCTGAGTGAGCGGAGTATGTACAGAATAGCAGGTATCAAAATTCGCCCCAGTTGGTCGATCTGCAGGCATGATTTCCACATAATAATGCTTCAGACTCTTTATACTTGCTAAAATACCGATCAAAAAAAAAAGATTTAAGAGTTATATAGTGATGTAAACAATGAAACAATATGACTTTACAGTCGCGTGCAGGCATCCACGAAAAGTTCAAAGCAAGCCGCACTTCGTTCGTTGTATCATTAGCTTCTATGTATTTGTACCATTCTTGAGACTTTTTAATATGCATTGGTGAAGATGTGAAGCCCGTTACTGTTCTATTGACTTCGACGCATCGTTCTGAGAGAACAAAGTTACACAACCTTCAGTACGTACACTATAAAATAGGCTACAAGTCCTTCCACTAACCAGGGCCAAGAAGGGTAAAGTCGAATTTTGATACGCTACAAGAGACGTCATGTTTCACCCCATTCATCACCGAGGAAGTATCACAGCTGCTTGACGCTGACACGCAAAGTTTTCTTGTGGGTCGACCACCTACAAAATAAATTCATTCGATCCATGAACGACAGAGCAGTTTTGCTTTGCCACATTGCTTATACTCACCAGGGATATGACATTCAGGTAAAGATTGGAGCTTTTCATTTTTACAATCTGTACAAAGAACATGCAATGAGTGAATGTCACGTCGCCGTACTCTGAACTTTGTGTTATGTTGCGTTGTGCTTTGTTGTAATGTGTTCAGCAGTAAAACACAAGCCTCACAAAGTGGTGGAAGACACCTACAAGTAGGTCTATCTACTGCAACTCTTAATTACATATAATGTGGCAACTAGCAACTAACTACATCCCCAGCCATCCTCAGTGTTTTAGCAGATTTCCAGGGATACATAACTTCCTTCAATACAGGTTGATGAGGAAATATACATTTATAATGAGGAGATGTTACTACAAGATTAAACTGCTAGAATAATGTGTAATCATATGGCTGAAAGGAATTTTATTTGTGACCCCTGTATTGGATTTGAGTTATCATGGTATGGGTACCCAGAAGACTTATACATGAACCTGAGATCACTCAACCGTAAAATCAATTGTGATGCCTGGTTATATGTAATGAACACGAAAAGACATTCTGTAGCTTAGGCTAATATAATCAGAGACATTTTCGATCTCATACAACCAACAATAGGGAAATTGTCGCCCACTCAACCGAGCCAAGATACTCCAATTTTGAAAGGTTTCAAGGTATCAAGCAGCCCATCGTAATAAAAAGTACCTAAGTGATAGAGACTCTTGTACCATAGCCATTTCGAAATTTTCAGTTTACTAGGTTCAAAGCAATGTCACTACCTATCGATCAAATATAAATTGAAGTGTTTCCTGAATTCGATCCTACCATTTCAATAAATAGATTCTACGTTACGGCATTATTGGAAAATTTAAAGTTTGCAATATTAGCATTCTGTTGAAAGAGTGAGTTTAAGAACCCGAAGAAAGGTGAGATGGAATTACGGTACCCACCACCTACCAGTACTAAACTGGCATGCAGGTCGCTTATGATGATTTAGCACGGGAAGTCACTAGGGGTGGGAAAATTGAATAGGCTAATTCATAATTCCAAATACAAATCATTGAAACATCATGTTTGCTGTTTTACGCTATTGAAAGCAATGCGTTATGTAGGCCTGTAACCACTTATCTTCGTCATTTACAAAAAGAATTAAATAACGGCTGCTGTGGTGCACAAATTTAGTTCTCAGTACCCCCTTAGTTGAGGGCCTGATGTATAGCAAAGCGACTAGGTATGGGGCCACAAAACAAGCTCAAACAGGACAAAATAATTGTCAGAAACGAACTAGCAATATATCCAATTCTAAATAGCCTTTGAAATGATTCCGAATATTTGTGTAGTTCTCTCTCGATGCTCTCATGTTTATGAAGTTTGCCCATGCATGTTGGTATGTTGTGAGTATGGCTTGATGTTCAAATCAAGCTACGTGATTACTGTTTAAACTCGATAGCGAGCATCAGAAATTTCGGTTCTAGCTCTAGTGAATTCATACATTTGATGACAAAATCTCAATAAAACACCAACTTGGAACTTCGATAGTGGCCGTTTTCACTCCATCATTCCTATTCGCAACCCACAATGGCAAATTTGTGATAGTGATAGTAATTACAGAACTCGGCAAAATCCTAGTTCCCTTTGCTTTACCAAAGCAATCGTTGTAATACATATCCTGTAAATAGCCAAACAACAGGCAATTACGCAAAGCATCAATGGAGTGTATGTAATAAAATATTTACATGAGCGTTATTCTGGAATTTCATTGGTGTGTTGAAATAGTAGCACTTGGAATAGTGAGATTCTCCATCTGTTATGTTGATCTGGTATCCTTTGGTGTGTTGAAGCGATACTAAATGTAAAAAATCAAGACACACATGAAAAAAAAATCTAAATTGTAATCAAGTTAAAATCAAACACAGGCAAAAACTTGAAAGGATGATTAGAACAATACACTGCTTGTACAAAAACGTGTGATGAAAAGCAGCTCGATATCAGACAAGGGCATATGCGGGGGTGTGACTCATTGGGTCTAAACTGTATCAAGTAAAGGATGGAATAGAGGCAATTGAGGTCAACCATAACTAGTAATCAGTCAGGATAGAGGAGAGGAAAAAAATCCATAAGGAATCTTTAAAATAGGTTAAACTCGAGTACCTGTTTTGTTTATCTAAGGCTGTAACTGAAAAGGAATTTCCTCTGCAACCCAGACAGTACAATATAGATTTAGTGAAGGTCGAAAACCAGATAATATATATACATGATACGGTTTACCCAATACAAGACAAGACCCTTGACATCGCATAACCATGTCATGTGACTCAACAACAACCAGACAAAGAGATCCCTTAATGTTACATGCCTTTCTAACGAATGACTACCTAGCTGATTCAACTAGGCTATACGACCAGTCCGGTTAAAAATATGTCAATATGTCACCATTAATTTTCTTAAATCACAACCAAAGTTGGAGATCTACACACAACCAACTGACTCCGGCGACAGATATGCCTTGAAAGATTAGGCCTAAGCAACAGCAGCAGACCAAAGCCCATTCCACACAAAAACATGGGCATGACAGCAAAGTGGTATGCCTAACAATGTCGCAAACTTTTACCTAAAATCAATAACCTAATAAACTACAGTCTCAACGCAGAAATCAAAATCTACGTGCCAAAAAATACACGCTTACAGTTACTGTGATAACAACATACCATTGTCAACAGGTGACCATTTCACATGCAAAGCCAGCCTGTCCTCAACACCGTCGTGATACTTTTCTAGAAAGATGTCTCTTGTCGGCTTTAGGATTTCTGAAGGCTGGGAAGTATCGGTTGAGGTTTGAAGCACACCACACTCTGAAATACAGAAACAAATTTCACATGAACTAAAATCACTTTTATAAATTTACTGCATGAACATTTTTTTATGCAATAAGCAACACAGTCGGGGACAAAGAACAGGTTATTACGCAAAATATTCACCAGGCAAACTGCTAATGTATTTCAGCACTTCAGCAGCATCAGCAATAACGAGGTGCTCTAGTGAGATCATCAAATGACAATGGCTTTAGCCTATTGTCTGGTATCATATGAATGTACCTGATATCAAATTCCAAATTATGAAATTCAAATCGTAAGACACAATATCAAACTACGGTACCACCATGCAATGTACCAAAAATAGAAAATAACGTGAAATTCCAACTCGTTTGCGATATCAAATTTGGCCATTAACATCACATCAGCTTAAACCACAGGCGTAGGCTACTTACCATTAACTGAACATTGCATGAAGACGTTGTTTTCTGCAGACATTCTAGAGCAATCTGTGATGCAATTTTTGTCGCCATCAACGATTCTGACTGAATCACGTTTGACGAGAATGTTTTTCCGAGATGCATACCCTTCAACCGAAAAATTCAGGAAGACCAGAAACGGCATAAGAATGTAGATTTTCATCGTACCGTTGCCTTTAGTGTAACAGTATAATGATAGGTTGTATGCAAGAGTCAGATAATGTACTCTACATGTTCCCCTATTTCTGTTGAAAATAGTTACAAGGGATTGTTATTTACAGCGGGATTACATATGGTATTGAAATCTCTATAGATTCGAGACTGTTTCCCCGGGAAGTTTCTTGCTACAACGCTGAGGATTAATAGATCAAAATCAGAGATGAGACATGCCTACTCAACAACTGCACAGGCATCTATACGATTGTGTTAAGTCAAGATTCATTACAAAATCTGCCTACCTAAATTTTGCCTGAACAAAATTAACTAAAGTACGGTACCTACACCAAAAGTTTTTACAATGTTGTTTAGCAGTAGGCTATACATAACATGGCTTGCACTGCAGTTACGTTACAAATGGGACTCAAAACCCACAAAATACAAAACATTCAACTCTTGGCCTTGTGTCCAAAAGAAAACATACCGGCACACAAGTCCCATAGTAATAGTCTAGAGAATTACAATAAAAACAAAGGCGGCAGAAGAGAGATGGTACAAGCAGTACAAGACAATGAGAGAAAGGAAGAAGATTTTGAAGGATTGCAAGCTCTTAAACCAGCCTAGCATATCAGGAATAGTAGTTTGCTTCAGGTTACAATTGGAGTTTAGTACCAATACCATAATATTCTAGAAATCATTAGGCCTTTATATATACATACCAGTTGTCACAACAGAGATAATTTGTTTAACTGTTTATTAATTGTAAGTATTGAAACCACAAATTGAGTAAAAATGTTCAAATTCCAGACATATTATGCATACCGTATCTATCTTCGCTTACGCTAAGGCACATTTTCAGTTTCAACAACACGATAAAGTATTGTGTGGTGGGAATAAAAATAGGCATAATTTCCGGTACTACTGCAGGCCTGTACTAGAATCTGAAGCCAAGTATAGAGTTCACAACCGAGCCGACAGCGGATCAGTCAATCTCTAGCAGAAATTCGCAATAATTACACTTTGTTAAAAAATGACCCAAACAGTTGTAATTCAACTAAACAACTGGTGCTGGCTGCCAGAAATGGTTAACTCATACCTACATCACTATGCAACATTGGCAAGGAAAACGCTCACCAGTATATTTAAACTTATCAGTTAGGAGCTCATAATATGGTAGAAGCTAAATTCAACGTGAGAGAAAAACATGCATTGTTTGATGAACTAGCAACTCATCGACACATCAGAAACATTCCCTCTACACATGTATCACTTATCCACTTATCCTGGTCTCACCATCAAATAAATTCACCATACAATGCACACAGTTGCCAAAGTAGCTCAAGTATAGGAATGATCCTCACGTCCTACTTCGGCTGACTGTTTTACAACGTTTGTCTGCCCATTTCTGTTGAGGTTTGGACCAGGGCAAGTATATCCTTCGGTCCGTCATTCAAAACGACACCCAATCGTGACCAACCACAGCTTTTGTTTATTATTGCCGAGTGATTCCCTGACACATATTTCCACAATAACGAATGTTAGTAATGATGAGAAATTCAGCATCATTTCCTGCTTTCGACGGAAACGCACAATGTGGCTAAGTTGCTGATGATGATAAAACTTCATTGACCTCATGATCGAATAAATAAATAACAGTCTCATGACTTTATTGATATAAAACGGTATAAACAGATAGCAGCCCTACATGTGGAAGAAGCACCGTCCTTATTAAGCGACAGCATTATCCAACCTTACGTATTTTGGTACATCATCGTTTTGTGATTATGTGTAGGCTACACAAAAAGTACCTTACCAGTATTATTTAATAAGGATAAATAATATGAACAATGTCTTAAGGCCTATTCACAAAGCCGATCATGATATATTTTACAGTATAGTAGATAATTATGGCGGTGTATCGGAAGGAAATTTATGATCCAACCCTGGAAAGTCATTCAAAGTAAATTTAATGAACAGGCAAAATACGCCTTGATCCAGAATCCACAGTATACCAGTACAGGTCAATGGTAGCCTACATAGGCTGCATCCAAGCTAATGCTACCAAGACAATGAACTTTTCAATGTCCGTACAAAAATCCTAAATCGCTAACTTCATTTGGAGTATTTTTCCAAATCAGATTATCAAAAAACTCACAAATATTAACCTGACACATCAGCCCAATTTTCTTCTACACTTGTATATAGGCCTATCTCATATTCACCTAGTTTCACCACCAAATATGTTTTGCGGCACGGTAAGGGTAAATGGGGTAGTCAAAGTAGCTATGATATTTACTACCGGTACCTGCTAGCTGCTACCGCCACCTTCACCGGTACCCCTGTACTAACTAGTAGGCTAGTATATGAAAGCTGTTCCACGTAATCCAATTTCGGCTGACTGTTTCCTACGGCTCTCCGCCCTCTTCAGTTGAGGATCTGTCCAGGGCAAGCAAAACCTACTGCAACAACTTCCACGGTCCCTGCAACTCCCCTGTCCACCACCAACGTCCTCCCAACCAATACGAAACGCCAGCCAGACTCTAGGCAGAGTGAATATAAAACTTAATGACTTTGACTATAGAGACGTCTCTATACTTTGACTCTCCGTTGTTTGTTTGTTTTCATCGTTTTCCGACGGTACGAGTGCGCCATCTCGAGGTCAAAATGATCTTCCGATAGGGAGTTTTGATAAGTGACCACTGAGATACATGATCTCGAAGAAGAAAACTATTGTAAAGAAGATCACCACAGATTTAGCGTCCAGCCTTAGTTTATTGAGAATTAAAACATGAACATGAATGTTTTAATTCTCAATAAACTAAAGCTGGACGCTAAATCTGTGGTGATCTTCTTTACAATATCTATTGATCGTCCGCCATCGGCTCCACTACACTCTTCAAGATGAAGAAAACGAGATTCGTTGGTTGGTAAGTCTCAAATCAGCACGAGACGCCGGGAAATTAGGATTACCGATCTCGATCCTGGGAGAAATGCGAGATATCATGGGCTGGAGTGCCTGGTTACTCGTTAGGTGGAGCCTAGCAGTGGGTGCGTTGAAGCCGGGGAAGGGTTAGACCGCAGAGTACAACTATAGAGACTGCGACTACAACCTAGGAAACTACTCAAACCTGCCCTGTCCTCCGTGGCTTCCCTACATGGAAGTCGACGCCAACACCAAGCGACCAGATCAAGACTGGTGCATCCGTGCATGGGTCCTGGTGGCCGACGACACGATTGGTTGAGACCGCCTTGCTAGAGCCCCAAAGGTCTTCCTCTCTGATGAAAACAATTTAAACGTTCAGGTCCAGGAGGTGCCGGACCTTCGCAAAACGATTCACCGGTACATTGGCAAACGTATATATAGGCTACATTTGGCACATCCTTGCTCTTCCAACTGCCTAAAACACCATCCACATCAATGAACAGTTAATTGAAGCATTCGCCAAACTCTATTTGAATACTCGGAAAAGATTTCAGAAATGCGAATATAATACCAGCAATACTATGACCACCAAACACAGGAAAGCTACTGATCGATTTCGTTGCAAACAGTGAAATGCATGGCCACCCATATCACGCAGTTGACGAAGTGGGCATGGATGTTGTTCTGGTGTCCATATGGAAATTTGTCAGGTCAATTCAAGCTTGAATTAATATTGTATTCCTTTTGAACTCAAACCAAAATTATCCCCTGTTAAATTCAAATCCTGGCTCTAATGACATACACTAGGCAACCATGGCCTACTTAGTAGTAGTAGAGTAGGCCATGAGGCAACAGAATAGCCTGCAGATGTATGATGGGGCGGCATCACTGGAGCATTGAGTATTACGATAACACTCGATGGTTTGATGATGACAATCGAGAATAATTGCAAACCTCACACAAAATATTCTGGTTGCAAGCGATAGAATACAGATAAAGAGTTTCAGACTACAGATAACCACAATACTTGCAGGTAAACATAAAAAGGAGGCTCCCATCCAAATTGAAGAATTTTAGGTAAATGAGCTTGCTATAATAGCCCAAATGATCTCGGCATCAACGCAGGCATACTGAATAAAGCAGCATGCTACCTGCAGTTTGAACATCACGCACGCCAAATTCTATCCTTGTGACAAGTATCATTTGGAGACATTAGGTGTATCACCAACACAAGCGACCTGATTATGCCAGTTGATAATTTATACTCGATTTACTGCACAGATCATAAACAAGGGCCAGCCCCCAACACAGTATAGATTCTAGACATTAAAACACAAAGGGTCTACAACTGCACTCAAAACAATCACCTATTAAAACAGGCAGTTTCAACTTTGATGGCTGTTTGCGTTTAGCCTACAGCATAACCTTAGATAGGCCTACTTTACAAGTGCATAAATTGTGCATAAGTGCATAAATGTCCCCTAGACTCGATGCCAAGGGAGTTAATTTCTGTGTTTGATGAACAGAGGAATGCTTTTTAGTGCGTATATACTGTATACCATACATAACGCACTTGCTATACATGTACCCGTGTAAACAGTACATGTGTTGGCTGCCCTATGGTATCTGTCAGGTCTATCAGAGAAAGAAAAAAAACTGCTTTACGTGGCAATTTAAATTACAAATGGTCACCTACACATCTGCAGGATTGTAAGCGCATAGTCATGATCTGCAGTTGCAGGAAGGTGGCAAACTTTTCCAGACACAGCAGACAGGTTTTTGGCAGTCATTTAGCCTGAGGGAGGATGGCCATTGGGCACGTTATGACCTGCTTTGCTTACACTTGTAAGTAATTAGGCTCACACACGGGTCATCTAAAACCAAAAACTTTCTATCTCAAGTCTCATAGCTGGTAAAGTACGTAGGCCTAATGGCAAGGCAGCAAGGTACTGGTACTGAAAAATGGTGCGAAAGCGGAATATTCTATATAATTATTCATTATGATCAGATGAGGGCAGGCCTAGCAGATTAGCAGAATCTAAGTCAGTTTTTAGCCTTTTCTTATTCAACCGCGCACAGCAGAGAATGCCTACAGGAATCATACACAATGCCAGAAGCCCAATAAGTACATACGAAACAATTTGGATAGTATTAATTTTCTTGCTTGGTGTATAGGCACAACTTGTAGTGTTGACATACCCTTTGGAATAGTGCAATACTGACCTTGGTGAGCAATCTGATGTAGCAAATCCCACACGTTTATTAGCCCTATCAAATATAACATTATATTGTTCCATGAATACGGCACCAAGAACAGTACCAGTGTCAGAAGAACTAATCCCGAATTTGTAACAACTAAGTTCTCTTAATCCCTGTTTCATTACACCTCTGTATAAAATGTAGTGCTCTGGGTACATGTACAAAGATATAGTATAGTTCAACTCTTCAGAAGGTAAGTATAAAGTGATATTAGGGAAAGCAGAATATAGACTCGAATTCAGGCACAAATCATCCGTGCCGTTCCAAAACTTGTCTGAGATTTTCAGTATTGAAGATTGGGTGCTTACATAACTTGACACTTTGTCAATGACTTGGTTAAAAATAGCATTAGGTAGACGAAAGTCAGTTGTGCCACTGTCAACGATGCTCTTATCATTGTTAAATTCACTGCAGGCAACGGATATTCGAGAATGTCCAACTTCAATTCCTAGAACACGAACATCATAGTACCATTCCTTGACTATAGGTGTCCAATACACTTCATTGAGTGACCTATCATAGCCGCCCAAGATAAACACCCCCGAAACGTTGCTCTCCAAGTTGTACACATTAGCCATACATAGCTTGAGACTAAAAATGTCATCCATTTTAGAATCATCCAATACTACGCTGGCGAAGGACTTGATATTTGAATTTTGTGGACGACTGATGTCATCATATGCCATTCCTAATATACCCTGCCAGCCAGAGTTGTTCCTGAAGAAATTATTCGAGTCCTCAATCTCTACGAAAGTGACTCTTACAGGATGCCTAAACTTGGCAGATGGAATAGACACCATATCAGACACAAGTCGTCCTGTCCAGAATCCTTCTGTGTACTGGATGTCAACATCATCAAGATTTGTCCTTTGAACAGTCGTAGAACTACTTTCATGAAAGTACTTGGTAACCAAAGGATTATCTTTACTTGCAACGGCAAAATTGCTGCTACCAGTATCAATCAAAATGTTCAGAGGTTGGGGTGGAGTCCCAATAAGAACTTCGACATAATATCCGTCCTCAATAATCCCATTCAAATTATGCCGGCCTTTCACTTTCAACCATGTTTTCTCTCCGACACATGCATGCAGCAACAATAAAAATTGCCATAAATTCTTCCAGGAAAGAGCCATTTCCAAACCAGATCTAATGAACGTTAGACTGATATAGGAAATCAATCATCATATTTCACGTAACAGAACTAGCTGTCATTAATGTGATATGAGTGCTGCGGAACATAAACGACAACTATTATATTATAATGGATGTCACTAACGGCATATTACCCAATCAGAATATTGCAAAAAGGTGACATGGCTACAACCAGGGATAGGAAATAGTCATATAGTGACACAACTACAGCTCATTAATAACAGATTTTTATATGCTCATTTGAAATGTATTATGACGCCAAGTAGGAAAGAAATTGACACAGGGATATCCCAGATTGACAGTACCGGTACCTATGTCACTACTTCTACAATTACCATTATTATTGGTATATACCTTCGTTTTCTTTGATTCATCTATAATCTTATAGGTATAAGGTAACCTTCTTACCGGCTACCGCTCGGTCCAGTTTAGCAAAAATATTGAGCAATGAGCTGCGCGTGTTGTGTTGTCGTGTTCTGACTCGATTTTCAAATTTATGGGGCCACCCTAAAAAACGAAACAAACACAAAAAGACAGAGCCATAGCGAAGACTGATTGGCTGGATTGTCTAGGTCTACACCTCGTCCTAAACTCTTGTCTCAACTTCCCTACCTACAGTCTTCAGCTACAGCAGCCTAACTGGCCCGTACCTACACTGTGCACCGTACTCTCTACACTCCGCATAGAAATTTACCCAGACCAGAGTTGTCAATAGAAATTTACTAAGCCCCTGAAATTTACGTGAGTGATCACCAGACCGGAACGCTCCGGAACGGAACCATAGAGATGAGCATAGAAAGAAGCAGCATAAAAAGTAATCTATGGTCGCAACTTAGATCAAAAGTAGTCCCCAGTCCATTTTTAGGTCATTTATTATGTGCCAAAATTTCCAGCCGACGTCGTCGCGATCAAAAAAATGCATAAGGGCATGGATAGGATATTCCGTTTTTCTTTCAACCATAGCCTCTATAAATAGGCCCAACGACATATGACGTTGATAGGCCTAGCGGCTAGCCTATATAGGCACTATTATGCTATTATCTAAAGAGGCTGTGCTTAAGCCTTGATTTACCGACACGGTGTTTGGAAATATTCTCATCAGACCTCATCAGACTTCTAGACTTCTAGATATCCCTGATTCTCATTCACACTTTGCGCTTGAATCAGCCAGCTTGAACCTCACAAGCTCTCCTATGAAGCGCAGTGGTTTCTCATGAAAATCCTCCCAACTGAGGGGAATCGTGAGACCGCAAATTTAGAATCGGCGTGCTTTGTCTCCTCAAAACATTATACAGCCTACTGATCGGGAGGTGCAGGGTTCGATTCCCGGCCGAGTCAAATCGAAGACTTTAAAATTGGTATCCGTTCCTTCACCGCTTGGCAGTCGGTTTCGGGGAAGTGCGGAGAGTCGTGGTTGTAATAGTGATCCGGGCTATAAACTGGAAGGATTGACACGTATACCGTGAGCATTGACCTGGCGTAAATGACCTTAGTAGTTGAAAACGCCATAAATTCCAAATAAACAAACAAAAATCGGATTAATGAATTAATTACCTCTTCCTCTTTCACGCAAAGCGGCGTTAACGATAACTACCAGGTCAGGAGCACATGGATGTCCCTACGACCCCCCCGCTTTCTTACACTCGCACTGCCAAGAGACGCCACGAGCCTCTCGCATATTATACGTAATTGCGCACACGCACATGCAAGCGACATTCCTCGAAGTTCCACATGAAACTTCAGATGAAATAATTATATAGCCTAAGTCGTTTAGAGCAGTTTCTAGGTCTAAGATCAACGACAGGTATTTCAGAAGTTCCTTTATTTCTTCAACGGTAGAATTTTCAAAATCTCAAGTCTCCCAGCAGGTTAGGCCTACCAGACCGGTGTGACAGATAAAAGACATGAACAAACCAAACGAGTCAAAAAGAAACAAAATAAAGAAGTCGTACATAAAAATATCAACGAGTCAGGCCTAGTGAATTTTGCCACTTCTGGGTGCCTTCAGCAGTTGTTGAATCACGTTTAGCCTACTGCGCCAACACAAAGACAACTACAAAAATCACCAGGTAACCTTAAAATATGGACGGACATAACAGACGAGAGCGATAAAAAGTCAAAATGATGGCACTTTACCCATGCAAAGGCGCTGGAAATTACAGAGATAAAATGGCGACGGCTAAATCTGAAAACACCTCATAAACAACACACTAGGCCTTCATGCATTGAATGCAAGATGTTAGATGGCACAAACGATAAAAGCCAGCTCGAAAACGGGGGTAAGTTGAAATTCTAGTACGAGTAGCGGGATCAAGGCAAATATCTCAGTGCAAAAATCTTTGGCAATCAGTGAGAATCAAGTTACTTCGTGGCATCAACCGATCAGCAGATTCGATATCATACGGCAAAGCGTTCATGAACCGAGACACATTAGAAACTGTACGGCAGTCGGATCGTGGAACTTGACACCTTCAAAGGAATGTACGCGCTGCAAAAATCTCTCGGAGTGTGAAAACTGAGTCACTTGCACTAGCGTTTTAGGATAAACGTTACAGCAATTTTTGAAGACGCACAGCAGATCTGTTGGTCCGTCATCAGGCGGTCACATTTACTTCAAATGGCGATGAAGTAAGCTGCTGTAATTCAAATCCCTTGATTTCAAGGAATTTCCTTTGCGTGAAATCTTACAGTCAATCGCCGGTCATTTTGTCTTCTGCCTTGACGTCAAGCATCCTGTGAAGCTCTTCTGGAGAGTAACCCAACAGGCTTTGCAGATCACAAACGAACCGGTACACATATCGCCTGAAATCAACAAGAACACACAACCTCATAAAACTGCTATAAATCTTAAGCGAAAAGTACAATAACAAACTAAAGTTCTGGTGAACAAGGTCTTTCATCTATGATGAAATCCCAATTACAACAATGAATTTATTGAATAGAATCTGCAGATACGCGCGGTATGCAATAACGAGCGTTCCGAACAAACCACAGATCTAATTTTCGTGCATTATATGCCATCATAAAGCACGATATTTTCAAAAATATCGTAGAACGTAACAATAACGGTTTCATATTTACCTTCCCGCGGTTTTCTGGATGATATTTTTGTCATAGTAATAGCGTAGACCACGAGAAAGCTTTTCATAGTTCATCTTGGGCTTATTTTTCCGTCTTCCCCATCGTCTGTAAAATGGACAAATCACAGATAACAATATGTCAATTACATTTATGCAGGCTTAATAAAACTCGCAACTTTCAAACGGTTTGAAGGATACTAACATTGACACACGATAATAAAATCTTACATTCTTAAATCGTCTATGGTTTAAATTAGAGCAGTCATGTTTACGCATTGAAAGCGTGATATGTATACAGTAGATAAATCAATATACCATCCCTGAAGAGGAAGGAAACTTGAAGCCGGCATTGGCACAGATCGGATGTATTATAAACGCAAGGTCGGGTTATACTATTAATTTCAACATTAGAAGGAAGCGCAAGCAGTATGACACATAACACTGTATCCTACAAGCAATCTGAGCTTCCGGTGTATCTTGAGAAGTGAGGAAACCTGGTTGGTGATGTATTAAACTAATTTGATAAATACTCCATGTATCGTTCAACGGTAGATGTTACAGACGACGAAAAAATAGGCCTTGTTATTCTAAGCCTGTTCCAAAGTCGCTTCATCAAACCGCCGCCGAATGCGCTTAGTTTATCTCCAAAAATATACAAAACGGTACCAATAAATCGATGAATGGACATCGTAACGAGTGATCTCCCCGATAACAATCGGGCAAATACGTGCGTGACGTCAAACACAGTAATTGATACGAAGAAAATAACCTTCTCGGCTGTTGCGACTGCAAACAACGATTTACAGTGCAATTTCGATTTGAGACACAAAAAAAATCACGCGACATCTGCGCCGTGTGTGATTTTCCACCGACAACGCAGCTGTTGATACCAACCTGGCCACTTCATCCGGATCCAGCATCTTGAATTCCCAACCATCGCCGGTCCACGTGATGAAATGCTGGCAAGACTTGTCCGTGAGAAGTTCAATTAAAAATTGCCATAGCTGAATAGGTCCGCTTCCTGCAAGACAAACACACAACGCTCAATAAACCTAATCACGCTATTGTCACAAAAGCCTTACCATTATATCCGGTTAGGAATGCTCCAGGAATGACGGGATTGCTCGGGAAATCATTCCTCTGAGTATACATTCCAGGACGGAAGACGGGACTCTGAAAAAGTTATACATTAGTATAAGCCTTAATAATAGAATAGTCAACACCGTGGAATCTTTACCTCCATCCCTGGGTAATGAGGCCGGGCAGGCATTCCCCAATAACTAGCGGGGTCTTCTCCCATCATCCGTTCATGTTTTATGGCGCCATTGTGAATGCTATGATGTAATTTTTCTGAAAACAGTAAATGGTATTCCTTAAATATACATGGTTTGGTTGAACATTTGAATGCCAACAGCTGCTTACCTCGCGCCATTTCTTGCCGCTTTAACGTCTCCATATGTTGATGATGATGATACGAGGCCAGGTTAACGTAGTAAAGATCATGCGAGAAATTTGGCGGGGGGCCCTGAGGGCGCACAGGTCCACTTTGGTGATAATGCTGCGGTCTATTTCCTGGAAGCTGATAGCTATGCATCACCGGTTCTGATCCCCTTCTGTGACAGTTTTGATTGATATCACCCCTCGACGTCGCTGGAACTGACATTTGTCTGTGTAGCGTGTGCGGCTCATTGTGATAGCTAGGTTGGTGAGTCGGGGCAGGGAAATTCGTCCTTGGTTCTTCTTTAACCGGCGCAAGATACGGCGGCGGCCTGCTCTCATCCTGCGAGCAACTTCGTCGAAATATCGGCGGGTTGTGTGGAATGGAAGACATGTGCGGATTGGCGTATTCGCTTAAGCTCGCTTCATCGAAACTCTGCGACGTTGTGAATCTACCCGGGTGCGGCGCTGGTGTATCGATACCAGGCTCCTGTTTCATAGCGTAGTTACTAACGAAACCGCTGGGTTCATCTCTTTGGTAGTGTGTGGATGGTGTGTTGTTGGGATAGAACGGCTTGTGCATATCGTTTGGTGGCGTCGGAAGCATTGCATTATTGTTATTCGTCTGATTCATCGACGGAAGGTGATTAAGCTCTGCGATTAAGTTCGACTTATCTTCTAAGTTATGAGAGACGGTTTCAGAAATCTTGGCAGGCGCTTGGTCCAACCTAGCTTCTTTATCGCATTCTGGAAACAGAAAGAGTCACGTTATTTTCAGTGGCGTACAAAGTGGCAATTGAATTTCAAAATAACTATCATTGTGGCTTTCGACTCACCATATAAGTATGTTATTTTAAGACTCTTGGGACGAAGAAAGATCGCGACATTCGATTTCTAAAGCACAGACCTACCTTTCTGTAAATGTTCAAGATGGGCGAGCAGTATGTCGCCAACGAAAGGAGGACACAAAGTGATGAATTTTTCTTTTCTTAGACCGCAAAGTAGACTCCCGTGTATGTTGAAATTATCTTCATTTAACGACGGTATGCTAAACTCCCGTGATATCCAACGCGTCCATTCAATAACGTGTTCGGGCGACCATTTTCTCGGATCTGAAATTATAATAACGGACATTGAGAGAAAATTGCCCTTTTAAAAATGCGTGCAAGGCCATCATTATTTATCACCTTTTCTTCAGGGGAACCCACGCAGACAGCGGTATTGTGAACGCCTGATTGTCCCACGACTATCTTGATACCCAATAAGACAAAAATTGTTTCCACAATATAACCTTGCGGTGAGATCGCCAAGTTCATCGGATTACTGATCACATAAATACCAAGTCACACAAATGATAGGAAACCACCTCGACTATATAAATCCGTCCGCCACAATTGGACCAAAATATGACTACAATGTGAACACAAAACAAGGCTGTAGTGAAGATTGAATGAGAAGTTGGAGTCGTTCGTTGCGACGTGACCACGGTTGCAAGAGTTATGAACGCAAAAGGTCAGCAACAACTCGAAACTACCATTACGTGACTATAGACTTGTTGGAATAACAATATATACTTGCGATGTCTCAGAGAGAAAATTACAAATTATACGGTACACATTCGAATCGAATCTCTATATATCGCTATCTACGCAAATTGATCACGATGTTGCGAAATTGCCAGTACGGTTCGTTTTCAAGAACGCTACTTGTTAGAGTTAGATTAGAAGACGGGGAAATGCAAGCGACTATAAGATTGTGACTTGTTGGAGGTAAGCAGTCTCATTTGGCCCAGATCAAGGCGATCTCAAGATTAAGATCGCCTTGGCCTAGATCTTTACTCGAAACTTGAAGATCATTTGAACGGCTAGCCGGGCTAACATGATCGGCCGATCGGGTGATTGTATAGTTATTGAGCTATAATTGCAACACAATTAGCTAAATGCCACAATTTATTAACAACTATGCACCTTTTGGCATATTCTTTGCTTCTATGATACTTTTAAAATTTTCAAACGTGGCCTCGATCGCTTCATTGATCTTTGCTCCCGTGCCAGGAGTGACCAAAGGAAAGAGTGGGGTCTTGGGAACTGAAAAGTACAACAAAAATGAGCTAAACTCGTAAACACAATAGCGATATCCAGAAAGTACGCAAAACACACTAAGCATAACTGACTCAATTTCTGTAGGTACTAGTAGGATGTGTAACATGCTTCCGCCAATGTCTGGCAGACACAACGCAAACACGAGCAAAACAGATACAACACAGTTGTCATGCTTGGAAAAAAAGTCTACAAATTCGCAAAGCGCTGTCCCAAGGGTCGCTTCGTATATCATTCCGGCGGGAGAAGCGATTGATATGATACATATAAAAACCAATCAAATTATGATTCATCAATATCAGGTCTGGGTAAGATATATTGACTCTGACAAAACATTACGATCATCTTATGATGTCACTGAGCGCGATAAAATGCAGCGCCAACCCGTCTGAGCGATCGAGCGTTATTTTTCAATTCGCTAGCAATTTTTCAATCAAACTAGGCTCGTTTCTCATATTATCGAATGGTTAAAACAATTACACGTTCATTTCCTAATGGTCACGACCACACATATCTCCCAAAACGCACATACTGACGCAATTATTAGAATCGCGGTAATTTCTAAATTCGAGTATTCATAAGTCTATTGAGGTCGCGGATAGATTAATGAAGGATACTTCAGAAAGCGTGCAAGATAATATACAACCTATCGTCAATCATAAGCAAACAGCAAAGCAACAAATCGCTTCCTAACGCATAATGATTGAGCTTGAGGCGTACCCATCCAACCTCAACGTGAAAAATCAACGCTCGCCTTGTCGCATACGGATGAATAAACCGTACACATTGTAGTTGCGCATGACACTCCGGCTCATTTTAGCATCTTGTAATGTTCTGTACTCACCATTCTCCAACGGCTTTGTAGTTTTGGGGAACGTATTCAACTCGTCGATGGGTGTATCCGCACCGCTGTTACTATAGGGTGTTACGTTGCCATATTCTTGCCCTGTCGGTACTTCCTGAGCAGGATCCTCTTGAGAAGGCAACCGCAGTAACAGTTTCGGTCTTTTTTGCTTCTTGCCACTTCTAAATGCGATACCACGATGTAAGTTCAACTTCAACGACTGATATGTTATAACTTATACACTATACTCACCGCTGTTGTTTTGCGGGGCATCCGCTTTCCATGAAACCGACTTGTTCTACGTGATTCGCAATTTTGCCGACGTTGGAAGATATAGAATACTCACTACTTGGTTGCACCTGAAATAACAAAAACCTGCTTGATAAAATCAAGTCGATACCGTTTTCAAAGACGCTCTTCTCGTATTCCGATCCGTACCCGACCAAGCGGACCGTATCTATGCTATAGCGGATAAAATTAACACTACGGCCCGACGACGCCAAGTTGCATATACACGACGTTGCTCATAATCGCTCCATCCATGATCCTACTTGAAATATAATCCTGTGTCGGACAAATTTTCGGACACAAGACCAGACAGGAATATATGAGAACCCAGCAGAGTTTATAAGATCATTTTAATATCTCACAACGTAAATTGTGATAGCAAGCCGTAATACTAATCAAGCTGTCATTGAATCTCAATGTTATTATTTTGACTGGTTGAAACGGCGCCGGAGTATTATTAGACTTAGCCGTTCGATATTTTTTGAGAAAAAAACAAATCCTACCATTTCCTTCATCGGCGGAGTTCGATACGACGAATCGCAGAGTTTTCCTTCTCCCATGAGTGATAATATCGTCTGATCATCAGCAAAGCTCGGTTGTCGCCCTTGGGGGAAGATGGCTGGTGAGTCGTGGTCAGTTTCTGTAAGCGTACAAAGTGATAGCAGCGATTAGAACAATCTAGTCGACAATCACATCCGAATTAGCGGTAAGCCTATTATGAAAGTCGGCGCCGAACAGGAGACGAACTTCATTCACGGCGACTAACTATTGGCTGACGGCATATGAGCGCGACGAAAATTACCGTCGTTAATCGCAGCGAAATGATAGTTTTGACCGCAAATCGCAAAACGGAAGCAACAGCAACACTTCCGATACATATTCAATCACAACCTGCGTTAAACACAGCAGGGATACCAACACCAGCACGCAACAAAATTACGACATGTCGGAGCGACCAGAGGGAACTCCACCAACAGAACAATAATAAATACAAACAAAAAGCCTTACTATGACGGTGGTCTGTAAGTGACAGTGGTGCCCGAGTCATGCAGGCCCGTCGATTCACGACTCCAACATCACAGAAGTTGTTGCTTTGGTCAGCTGTATATGCCTGCTTGCCAACAAAACCGAAGTCATCGCTGAAGAGCGTTGGAGTATCATCCTAAATAACATCACAAAAGTAGTAAAACAAAATTGCGACATATCAAAATAGAAACACTCACCTTGTGGCCGATCGAAGTAATGGACTGTTCATAAGATGGGACCACATGTTGGTCCACCATTATTCCTTCCTACCAATGTGGTAGCTATACAACACGGTCACTAATACCAATAGCAAATTATAGTTTACACAATCTTCTCTGTCAATGAAAGGAAAATAGCAGGTTACAATCTACAGTGCATACAGCAATGAACTCGTAACGCTTTTTCCTCTCTAATTTTTTCTCCCAGTACCAGTAGAAAACATTCATACTCGTAATCAAATTTTGCGGACTGAACACATACTGACTAATTATCTCAACCGAAAATTAGCAAAAGATTGTAATCCGACGGCAAAAAGCAATAATTTTCTTGCCGTGTAAATCGCTGACGGCGACATTGTACAGTGAATTTTCACAGCGGCTCCACATCGGTAGCAACAAGCAACACACTAATACTCCGAACTGATTTTTTTCGCATCGTTGACGCGCTTTCTGTAGTTAGCTATTAACTCCAATATGTTGTATTGTGAGGAAAACAACCGATTTCCGATGAATACGGTCCCCAGGTGCGGCGACCTAACAGGCACCCGTCATTGCGAAATGAACTATCTAGAACTACTCGAATACTAAAAGCTATCCTAGTCATCCGCGACTCAGAGAGCTATATAATTGTAACAATCTGCTAATCACGCGCATCGGTTTCCTACAGCATGAGACGACGCAGCCCTTTTCAAGGGTACAATTACAAGTGGGGGCTCACCCCAACGTGGCACGGCGATGGCAATTCTTACAGAGACTCAAAATCTGGAATTTATGCGACACGTCACTGCTGTTTATTCGCATGATGTTCTCTGCGAATTGAAAACGCACGCTGACCTGCACTGGCTCATTTGGATGATGCTATCTTGTATCTAGTTAGTAGAGGTAGAGATAGGATACAATGCGTCATACGATAAACAACGAGTCGCGCCTATTGTGATCGCTACGTTTTCTACTAAAACCAGCTTTCCCATGCTACTATGTCTCGTCGCTGTCCGGTTGTCACACTCACAGAAGCAAGGCTATAAAAACACAATTTTCTCGATCGACATCAAATCACAGAAATACAAAGTCGCCAAGGCCGGAAATAGGACTGCCAGACGCTAATAGCTGCTTAGCTGAACTTCATACGTGCTTTGTGTCTCGAGATTTTTGTATCCAGCTGACATAGGAAAGACGTCGACAGGAAACGTTAGGAAACCATAATCACAAGTTCAACACGATATCACGTAGGCATCATGCTGATTGTCTATAATAGGAGCAACCATTATCACCACGCATTGACGCCAGAATAATATAATCTTTGTCTGCCTCACCTTCCCAGTTGTCCATCTACACTTTGCAGAGTTTTCGCGCTGACCGCAAGCACATAAGAACCCTTGATTAAACATCTCACAACATTGCTAAGTACGTGTCAGTGGTTAATGAGTCCCAAACAAACACGGCAAAACGTGTTATCCACTTGCATAAACATCGCAACAGGCCGTGAAAACGTTGGTTTCGTTTTTCAGCGCCAGTAAATATATAACCTACTCATTGGTAGATCTAAAATATACTGATTTGATTGTAGACATGTCGTGACCCCCTACGGCCTTATGTAAACCATTAACACTTATAAATCTCCGTTCAGATTCATCAGTATTGAAGTGGACTTTTATCTATTAAAGATTTCCTTGTCCCTATAACCCCTCAGTAATAGATTAGACACGATGACGCAAGGATTGCTTAATACGTCGCCACGCAAATGTGTCAAAGATATTGGGCTTTCCTGTTGTCCGCAACTCCCTCCTGCGCCTAGTACAGTAGCCTTCTAAGCCTAACAAAATTATGTAACAAAACGGCAATGAGAATTGTCCGAAAATGAAATTGAATGAATCGAAACTAATTCTGATCAGCAAAGCTGGTGAGGTCTATTTCAAAGTGCATCGTTGGGATAATGACGCGATATAAGACCTGAATTGGATGTAGTCATTCCTGTTCTACTGGCTGATGGACTGCACCTATGTTTCTATGTAACAGGTTCAACAAACGCACCGCATTGTATCGCGAAATTAGAGCTATATCACAACACAATTCCACAAAAACAGATTCTGCGCACTTGTTTAAAGCTATGCTCCCGACCCCCCAGTTAACATGTAAGTGCAAAAATGCTTTCAAACCAATCTTCATTTACAAAATAAACAGACATCACAATTATATAGTACATTTGCTTCACAACAGCGTTAACAATGACTGCCAACGTCAACTTCCCTGCTGCCACATATTTTGGATACGCAGTCCCACGTCAAAGCCATATCGGGTTGAAAGAGAAGTTGTAATGCACAATGAAGAGTGAACACCCGATTTAACATTCATGGACTGGTATTTCTATCGTGGAATTGACATGAAGCAGAAAACAGGCTAACCAAACAGGTTGGACAGCAACAAAAATTTTGAGCGCGCACGAAATGAAGGTGGCGGCGATAACTCAAACGAGACTGATGAAAAAGCAGCCGCTGTTAAATCACACATTAGTAATCTCGCGTCGAACGCTTTCCGTAGCTGGTCGTTAGAGATTTTGTTACACAATGGCCAGTTTTTCTCACGTTGCAATTCAATATGTTCTGGGCCACTGCATTGCCAGACGAGTGACTCACTCACGGGTAAGATTTCCATTACCAATTGTCGAATGACTAGTTCATAGTTGCCTGCACCGGCGTTCAATGAAATCACAGCCAACACCATGAAAGTTGCGGAAGTGAAAATTAGGAAGAATACGAAATTAAGAATATATATATTATACTCGAAGTGGGGTGGTAAAATATTTCAATTTCAGGCGAAACGAAATTTTGAAGAAACACCGATAAGTTTCGAGATCACATGCACAGACCTGGCAAATTTTACGTTCGTACATATATCTAGAGCACAGGTGGCTTGATTAGACATCAACGCCGACAGGAAACAGGCCTGAAGAGAGGCTCAAAAGAGAAAACCCATGAAACTTATACATAGGCTATAGCTGGCTATGCTGCAATAATAAACACAGTACTTTTCATAACACTTAGAAGAACTTCCTATAGTTATCATCTGTGTGCAATTGTACATCCTACTAACAACCAAAGTATTGCGAAAGGTTT
Source organism: Botrylloides violaceus (assembly GCA_030412335.1). NCBI lineage: Eukaryota > Metazoa > Chordata > Ascidiacea > Stolidobranchia > Styelidae > Botrylloides > Botrylloides violaceus. The sequence continues at coordinate 858,215 of JASFYC010000039.1, forward strand.
CGTAAAACAGCCAGATTTATTTACTGTACGGCATAACTGTGTGAAATGCCTCATTCAAACAGCTGTTTGTGTTATTCCGCCATAAAATCATATATTTACGTTACAGATCACGCATTCTACTTGAATAAACAACGCTGATCTTGATCTCCCAAGCGGCTGCTGCATATACCGTAATCTGCGATTTGTAGAGCCTGGCATTAGCAGGCCACTTCTATACGCCAGATAATTATAATCGGCCAGTCATCAGCCACGAGGCCGACAGAAAAAAAGCACTGACAACACTAAGAGTTTATCTCGGGTGTAATTCGATTCTAGACACTTCACCGATGAATAGAACTGAGCTAGAGGGAACACTATAGACCTCGACTCCTGTGTTTTGACACTTGAAATTAATTTAGACTAATTCTGAGAATGGTGACCTCTTCACGGCAGTCTCCGCTAGACTGCTACTAACTGTGCTACAGCAGTACGGCGTCGTCACGATCAATTGACATTGACATTTCGTTAAAATGGCAGCGTTGCAAACGCTCTAGGAATCCATGACGACATTATCAAATTTCTGCAAAATACCGCACTTCATTCCGTTTACCCTTTTTAAACTTAATCTACGCATTAGTCATTTGGGTTTTGTCAATATTTAAATTACTGTGCATGTTTATAATGAAATCCGCATTACAGTTGCCACGACTCGTTATTCAAGTTAGACAGTGCACGATGAAATCACCATATTTGTTTTCATCCGGCGACATGCTAAACACTCGATACTATTTTGAGAATTGTCCATGGCAACTTTTTCAACAATTTTACAAGCATCATATTAGATCAATTTGCGAGATTGCAACTGTAGAAAACGTAATGCAAACCGACAGATTGGACGGATTAACTGCTCATAAATTAGGCTTAACTATGTACCTGCAAACTGCCGCAAGCCAAAACATGACAATACAAACGCTTCTAGACACCACGCAATGTTCCTCATGCGCAAGTAATCAATACTCACACTAGCGCCAGGCGCTATTGTGAACAGGAAGCCAACTAACGCTCTCGTCGAGATAGTCATCGGTTTCTGGTTCGATTTATTCTAATAGTAGGAGGAATAGTCCAAGTAAATACTGTGACATTATATAAAGCGTTTTACACCGCCAATTATCCTGTCAACATGTAATATCAATGACCCGCTATCAGAGTAAATTTCAAATTAATAAATACAGGCGGGATAGTACAACTTATCTGTGCTGATCCTTATAACTAGACGACATATCCGCAAGACATTACTCGCCACCCTTCGTCACGTCATCACTAAAGAAACGCGACTCTAGTTTTACATGTGGTAATTCTCCTTGTCAACTCTCGTGATGTTGCTAGCAAGAGATGCCGAAAGTACAGAGCTTTGTTATAGTTGATATCCCGTAGTGGCATGAAAGAACAATTTTGAACGAGCAGAGTTGAGCGATGGTCAGGCGCACGTGATCACAACGCAAATTTCTTCCGATTACATCGCACTGCCACTATGGCAGCGCGGCCGGCCTACAGTATACATTCTTATAGTTACAACTGCAACTGTATTGAGTCATCGGTTTTCGGTGTCAACCGATATATTCACAGATGAAAATTATCCTTCTCGAAAAACGACAATATCGCCTGTACTAAAACTAATTAGGTGGCTAATTTCACCCCGGTGTAGAATTTCTCGGCGTACGCACTTTTCCGATAGACTTCCACCAGGGATGTTAAAATTTTAGCCATGAAATATCCTGGATCCTGCTTGATTATGCTGCTCTGAAACACTTCGCTAAGATATCCTGGTGTCGTCGCAATATGCTCTAAAACAACAAATTTCTTACACGGCAACCTACGTTCATATGCATACACAATAAACAACATGCTTAGAATGGATTTTATCGTTTACCGAGCTGGAATTTCCCTGCCATGGAATCAGCATCAGCCACCGAAATTCGCCAGCCATCACAACTCGAGATGCGTGACAGAAGTTGTGCAAAAATATGATTGGTAGTGTCGCAAAAAATCTGAATGGCGTGGCATGACGTAACCAACCCTGCGTCAGATAATTTCTATGCATTACTATAATGCGCAGCAGCGTATACGGATCAAACATTCCATAATGTTTCCGCTACATGCCACATGATCTGACGCGGAATTGCATAGATACATCAAGGTATATTTTCTCCTATTTGCAAATTGGTTGCGCGAATCGCACAAGTCCAAGCATCATAGCTGGTTTGCCTGGCAAATTCAAAGCTCTGCGTCCGCGATAAACAGCGTTTGCGACGATACTAAAATAACGCATAAGCAAACTTGAAAATTGCTGCGCGACCCACAGCACAAACAGCCCGAGGCTTTAACCTTTCAGAGTTACACCAGCAACCAGATCTCAGATTAGGAAATATTCTGTCTCCGATAACAAAATGACATGAAATCTACTTCACTGTCTAATATTACGCAACTAGTTGTTCAGACAACAACGACCGCTAATTGATTAAAACGAAGCCCATACTTATACCTGGCGCGAAAATTTAATATATTGATCATCTCTTGGCTCGGGGATGTCTTGAAATCCCTGTCTTGGCTGATGAATATAATCTCACGGCCATTTTTATAGGGTTAGCTTCTCGTTGTGACAATTTGTTCCAATATCACATAACGATGAAGCTTCAGAACTCATAGCTCGTTGAATGACACGACCGATTAATTAGGTAAAGGAAGTCTCGATAATGGATTAAAATAATAATCACCACCACAGCAAAAGCGAAGGTTTAAGCGGTATTGACAATCGAAGAGCTAAGTTGCATCTCATCCGCGACCGAATATAGCGTGCGTATTCGTCATCATTGGTCAATATTCATGGGTTCAGAATAGATGAAACCTCGCTCTCATTTATCAGGGGTCACATAATACGACTCCATAAATCCTCCCCATTTTGCGTTTGCAAGGTACGTCTGGCGATTGGCGAACCTGATTGCGGACTATATCTATTGCTGAATGAAAACTGGAGTGTTACTGGTGTCAAGACTTATAATACAGTGGTAGAAAATACACATAACAAAAGCCACTAATTCCAAGTCTTTGAGCACTCTATATAAAGTCACCAGACTCAGAATCTACACCCTAATGTTCCCATGCTGCCAATATACAACCAAAAATCTTACAACGCGACGAGACGAAGGGACTGTCACTGTATACACGCTTTAATGAAGATCCGGCACCCCCACAACGCCACAAGGTTGCAGGTCACACGATTATGACAATTTTGACATACTGTACGGTATTTACTTCGCCAGGCCTCGATAATGGCCAAATAGAAAAAAAATCGGCCAGAAATGCTTGCAACAAGACGAGGAGTTTGTCAGAATTGAAAACTCTCCACTCGGTTGCTGCAATACGAAGAGGCTAGTCTATGCTAGTCTATAGAGAATTCGAGATATCGAGACCCACCCACTTTCTTTCCGATCTCGCTTACTCATTGAAATTTGAATTTTCCATAATCAAAACCAACACGTTGAATCTCCTTGTGGAGAGACTGAGGAGTTCGAATGACGAAAATTACAACTTCAGAAGCCATAACAGTTCTATGCATTCTAGCCCTCACGTCGCTACATTAATGATGATCAAAACATCGACGCCTTGAAATCGCCATGGGTATCGACCAAATTACGTGCGATTCTCCTTCCTTTTTAAACCGATTTAGCATATGGCAGTCACGATTGTTGCATATGCTGGAAAACGTTTCCGCGCGTTTTAGTGGCTACTACTGCATCGAATGCATACTAATCGAAAGTCCAAGTAGGCTGATGTCGGTTATGTTTCACTGAAATACCCATTTGAAGGAATGATTAATAGGCTATATCACAACTGCAGGTGGGACCCAACACTGAAAACAGCAGTACAGAATGTGCTCCCGTGCTTGCGAATTACCTCCCTGGATACCTTCGGATCTGACATAGAATAAATGATAGACGAAGATCTCGGCGTTTTCAGTGTGAAAGAAATGGTGTTCGATGTAACGAGCTCGGGGTATGTTATTTGACTGTTTGCGAAACTACAAACACGCGCTGCGACCTATTCAGAAGTCAACAAAATGTTGTTATTTTTGTTGTTGTTGTTTTGAATTTTCTTCGCTACTTAGGTTACCTAAGTCACGCAATGGCAACGCTTATATATTACGCGAGTCGATATTTCCGGTTTATACGCAGACGGGATCACTATCACGACCCTCTGCACTCACCCTATACCGACTGCCAAGCAGAACTCAACGCATACCAATTTTTTGGGGGGTTTGGGTCGGTCAGGAATATAACCAGGGACCTCCCGAACTTTAGGCAGACAGTGAAATGATCGAATCCCTCGGTCAAACTAAGCGGCATTGTCAACAAAATGGAATCACCTGAGCTCTAGTGACAGAACGCACAAAAGCTCCATCTAGCGGTGCAAGATCCGATGATCTGGTAAATCACGTTTAAACCGCCAGAAATGTACAGAGCCGAATCATAGTGCATGCGACCCATAAACCAGGGCGTCTGACGAAGAAATTGTCAACAAAATGCGAGGTTATAAAAATAGGCATTAAAATCGTACCATATCTGTTGAAGGGGTGTCGATTGATTGAAATTTAGAAATTTTTGTTGCAGGTTGAAAACGCAAAGTTAGAGCATAACGGAATTTCAACACATCGAGAAATAATAGAAACGTGGAATATTCTAATAAATATCTACAATCTACGGTATCTACGGTAATGCGTCATTCTCGTCTCTTCAAATCCTGTCCTATTCCCTTCATAATGTATTTCTACTACAACAATCGGCTTGGAGAAACATCCCTCGTCGTGTGCGTGAGTGAATTTCGCTGAAAGCCGTACGCAAAGCAGCTGACAGCCATTTTTCAATGCAACCATAGGAGGGTAGTTATCTTACCGTCGTCAACGAGATAATCCCCGTTGAGTCGACATCCTCCTCTAACCTGACATTATACTGAAAGCTGACGACTGACAGAAGTCTCGTCCATCAAGACGAGACTACACGGCTGCAGCGCGGTACGAATACGTTTCGAGGAATGAGCAAGGTAAAAAGTAATGGTAGGCGCGAAATTGGAATATTGAAGCTACAGATGTTAGACAAATTTACCCACTGTGCAAATGAGCGCCGAGAGTAGTTTTTAAAAGAAAATTGTCAAACATCCCATCATCGTTCAACCCGGCTTGCACTTGCACGATCGCTAGTTTTAGTGTCTGACTGGCTGGTGGCGGTGGAAGTAGGCGTAGAGGATTAATTTGACGTAGCACAATGTTGCCGGTGCGAAATTATAATTTTATGCTATCTAATCAAGCAAATAGGGCACGATTTCCTCGTACGTTGCAAAAATAATTTGGAGACACCCAAGCTAACCGAACTAATCCTCTAAACCAAATGGTAGGCCAAATGTTATCGGTTATCAAGTTCAATCACAATAGGAGTACAGTAGCTTATCAGCTACAAAAAAGTAGGCACTAAAACTAAAACAACAACAAAAGGGAAAGCGGATGTTTATTTACAAATGTCCGATTGTCGAAACGCTATAATGACTCCTTATAGGCTGCACGCCATCGATAAACTCTCATGATATGCAGCTAGACTGCAATCTTCGACCTGCGATTTCCGTTTGCCATAATTGATAACTCGGTAACCTAGTCATCACGTACACGAACAGTAGAAAACACATCCCGTGCTCTTTGTACATTAACAAACTGGTTATTATTCCTTATCTAGAGACATGCACAGTAAGGTCAACCTTTTTCTGTATTGTAAAGGCTACTCAAGTGCGAAGTATCACGTGACTGAAGTGCTGAAGGTCGCCTCAGTCTCAGTATCATGCCATGAAGAAACGATTTCGTTTGTTCGGACGCGATTGAGCGTGCGGATTCCGAGTCAGACTTGACTGGCGGCATGGTGGACGAATGCTCATGGTTCCGTCGAGAGATTTCGAAAGTTAGGCAGGCTTTCAACATAAAATCTCGTAGAGGCCTGTGACTGCCCTGTTTCCCAAAAGATCAATGAAAACGGTACAGAAATATGTTATCTCCATTCTACTCTAGTGTAAGTAGTTAAATCTATTGTCTACTTAACATATCGCTGAATGCGTCTCACACTATCGCTGGTCGGCATCCTGTCCGATTTGCCCAGAAAACTACCAAAGATTAGCAATATTGCATCTTGCGACACAGAACCAACAAAACATCCTCGAGTGCATATCTCGTTAAGTTTCAAGGTAACATGGTGTCAAATATTGCTTTTATCCAACCTGGTTATATAGCCAATTTTCACTGCATCTTAGGCGATAATATAATCTCGGCTACTACAGTCATTTAGTCAGCTAAAAGGTCTGTTCTCACGGTCACAGCAATTGGGAAGCATATGGACAACAAAAGGTCGTAAAGCAGGAAAGATAGCTGGTGATTATTGCATAATGTATAATGTAAATGATTCATTATTACCATCGACATTCCCGCAGTCCTGTGAGAATGAAACAACAGCGACTGGATATACAGCCTACTTCACTTTCTTGAATAATGAGCGTGAAACACGGCAGATTTTTACTACCCTCATTTGCACAGCTAATATGTTGAGTCTAGGCCATTTGTACTTCAACCTTGGGTAACAATACGACCCGTTTACATAAAGAATGGGCAACGTACGGTTAAGTCGTCGATTTCACACTAAACAGCGTAAACTACAAGGTTTTTGAATTGTGACTACTACCTAAACTTCTCAGTGCAAGTGTGGGACAGCAACCGCAGCAACAAACGCGACCAAACCTTACTTGAAATCGGGTTGAGGTCAAGGGTACATCGTTTAAAAATTGTCACGATCGAAGATATTCGCAATTGACAAAAACTCCTTTTACTAGGCGGTCGAATCATCTACGCGCATATCACCAATTTGCGCTTCGTTTTTCGAATTGACCTAAAGTCAGATGCACGCGCCACACTCGCGTTGCTTGCTCCGTGAAATCGATTGGTGATGATGAGGTATCACCTCCACATGCCACAATATTTGACCCCTGTGAAGTGTGAGAAACTATTCACTAATAGCAATAAATTTCATGCTACAGACCCTACAGAATTTTAGTGTTTGTGGAAGACTACTTCTAATCAGTAGGGCACTTAATCAATTCAGGACAAGGAGTTTTGAAGAATAAATGCGCCAGATGGGACCAAATAATGATAGCTAAGGGAGATCTACACAAGAAATTTTTTGAACAACAGAATGATTCATTTCTAAAACCGTGCTCAAAAGACACTTGCTGCTTATAAAATCATGACTGAAATTCTGTAACACATTTCATGATAGACATGGCAAATTACTAAAATGATGTCAATCCAAACAATGGACATCAAGTTCATACCTGGTCCAGATTCAAAAAGGTTCGAAACTCGTGACTCATGTTTGGGATGCCCATATGTTCGGAGCCAAGTGACATGGTCAGAGAAACTTTGTCAGTTATGAAGCCCCGACAGGGTGGGTTAGTTTCCCAGTTTTGATTTGCAGTACAACAAGCCTACCCATGCTTCTATTTTCAACAAAACAAATTACAACTTTGTCAATTCACCCTGAGAAAACCACCACAGATAGCCATCCTGCCCATTCTCATACCTACTGAACCGAATCAAGGAACAGCTATAGCCATCTTGAGTGTTGCCATATATTGCAAATCAAAAGGGAATATACTTCTCCATCTCCAACATCTGCAAGTGACAGCAAACGAGGTAAGTGACCCATGAGAAATTCACCATTAGCAACACATGTGGTACTCCATGATGATTACATTAAGCGTCAAAAGAGTATAAGATCTAAATAACATCATCTACAAGACTACACATCACAGAAGCACACATAGGCCTACCTTGCCGGTGCTTACAGAACTTACACCTCTGCTATATAGAACTTTCTAAGCTATTTTAGTCAGGAAATGATGTTTCATGTAAAAGAATAATACAATTGCCTTGTTTTGTATATGATGACATCTCAATAAAAACATTCAAATTCTTTTAAACCCAACTGTCCAAAAATGAGTGAGGTTAACTTGTTCCTGGACACATATAAATATATATACCAATGACAAGTGAAGACTTATTCCATTAAAATTGGTACGAAAAGTTCCAGAAAATTGTTGTGACTACAAACAAAGGACATACTGTCACTGAGGTATACACTATATTCATGAGCTGTATTCTGCTAGAATTTTGAAATATCTTTTTTGACCAGCTGGAATTGGTCGAAATAACCAGACAAACATTACAGCGGATACTATTATAGCCACTGACACCGCAACATCTCCTCCCACCCAAAAATAAACCACCATATTCTCGGTGTACTGTAATGTACAGTATTGGTATGGGATAAAAGGGAAACTTTTACACTACTTCCTACTAGATAAGAACTCCTAAAGCAACATGGGTTACATTATCAAGTAAGCATATAATAGGTATATTTCTAAAAGTTTCTTTCAATAAAACATATGTGAATAAAACTGATTTCAAGGCCACCAACACCGGCAGCAGGTCTAAAGAGCACAAAATTGCGGATATTTAAGCTTGCTAAACAATATAGTATATACTTCTCGAGTCGTTAATATCTTATTCATGCCAATTCGATCAAGTAGCCTAGTACTAGTCCACTCCTTACATTATACAGCACCTAACTTACTACTTACATCTCACTGCCAAATCTGGCATACCATAAGCAAACACCGGCAACAGTGATTTTGCCTATAAGGTTATCAACCTAGGACTTACAAGACCCTTCAAACACTTACACAACAACAAAAATATAACAAGGTCTCGCCAGTTTATACAAACGTCTTCGTCACTACTGAAAATGTACTGAAATGTATATGTTTTTTGTCATCGCGTGTTCACTCTTGCGTTTACTACAATTCATTGAGATATCTCTCATTTTTTCCACGTGATCTGTCTGAGGGCACTGATTGGCTACTGTCATTTCCGATGTCACAGCTTTTTAGTGACGCACTAATGTGTAATTTTGTGAATGGGAATGTGGGAAGAAACTCTCCATCTGTAGCTGTAGCTTACTCGGGCTGGTGAGTAGGCCTGTAAAATTGCGGTCGGGACCGGCGTAAGCAGACTGCCGCGGCATTGCGCGCTTGACGTATCCCGATGTTTGCGGAAAGGTTGGATGCTATATGGTAATCAAAACTCTGTGCATACCACTTTACAATTTGCAAAAGATTATTAAATTGAATTGAACAGAAAGAGATATCAGCAAAGCGGCATAATATATATGCAGAAATTTTAACTCCCGCGCCTCTTTGTCTGTGTCCTAGGCCCCATTTTGATCATAACAAATTGCGTGTCAGCTTGTGAATATACAATGCCTTTCACCGGTCAGTCAAGCCTGTGTGTCGTTGACAATAATTAAACAATTTTGATGTTTACACGAGCTCAAACATTAATAGAGTGATCATATGACATGCATCCTCATTACAAGGCTCTGATTGACAATAAATTATGCATTGATCGCCTGCACAAGTCAGCTTCGCGATTCAACGCAAAGCACGAGGATCAAAGATATTGCAACCGGACTGCTGTAGCGGAATAAACGAGTTATTTTTCATTTTAGGGAAGTACTTCGCCGAAACAAAGACATATTCTATGATGTATAGGCCTGGTTTATTACTTTTCGTGATCTATTGGTTTTCTGCTTCATCTTACATAGCATTTGGAGCGGAGTGCCACGGCGCTGTGAGTATGACGATGATAAACCGCGATAGAGCGCGAGGTAGCCAGTTGACCCATCCTGCTGGATCCAAACGGGGCCGTAGGCCTACTTTGCTTTTGGTGTTTGTGACCGTGAGCAGGGCTTTCTTATTGGGCTTTAGAAGTCCGTGGGGGTAATCTGCAAGGCGATATGGGCTCGGGCTCAACTCTCCAACCGCGATAAGTAAGCCTACTGATTTTTGACTCTCCATTTCAAGCCTGACCCGAACGCCAAGGAAAATCCATATGATATAAGAGATGCGGAACTTAAAATGCTGTCAGAAGTTCAAAATGGAAAGTTATACACTGTTGGTGACCCAAATTCGGCATTGCGAGTTTTGCACGTGTGGGGTAAGTTGAGTAAACTGTACGCCTATATCGTTGTAGAGGCCTATATATTCTTCTTGGCTCTCCCTACACTCTTTAAAGTGGAGATTTACCGACTTTTCGATAATAGGTAGGCCTATCTGTCATTAATCAAACTCTTCGTATCGGCCGTGAAAAATTATTATCAGTAAATCGATCATTAATACATATCATATACTCAAAAGTAATGAACCAGCATTTTCTCTCCGTGGATTAACCGCAATGCTAATAATGAGGTCGAGGCAGGGCTGATCACGTGATCTTGTCGGCCTTGGATATATGACAATATTATATTCTAAAATGAAGACGAGTAGAGACTATATCTCACTTTTAGGGTCTCCGTATGAAATGGGTTACGCACACGGTACACTTTTGAAAAAAGAAGCTTCCTCATTCATGAACGCCGTATGGGCATATTTGGAAGACCAAGTGGTAAGCATTTCTATCCCACGGCACGTACCTCAATATAGACTATATATAGCCCACGAAGAAGAGGATGAGACCGATAAATAAATGGCGGTCGATCTTCGATCGTTCCGTATCTTATCACTCAGTGGAGATATTACAATTATACAGTGTGTTTATCGATAGATAGACTACAACCATAAGTTGACACAACAATAATAGGCAACGATTTATATCCTTTGACCGCACGCGATTAATTCATGCCGATTATCAGATATTCCAATCTTTCAGGCATAGGCGGCCTATAATGCAAATATCATATATATATATATATATCACGCAGATTGAAGCTATAAACGGGACAGGAATATGGCCATTTAAGGAATGGTTTTTGAAAGACGTGTCGAACGTCGGGTGAGATAAGTTTATCTTTTTTACTGGTGGTATAGACCTGCGGCTACGGTTTGGACATGGCTTACTTTAGGCCATGGTTTGGATATTACGAATTTCGATTGAGCTAGACTCCAATCTACTTCGAACAACAAAACAGCCTGCGCAGTACGAAATTGATGAGATCGAGCCGGATGCGAGCTTATTAATCTGCATAATAAGGTCGATTTGAGGGCCTGCAGTTTCAATTTCATCTGTTGCCCATCTTTATAACCACTTAGACATTTTACTTCAACCATGGCCTGTACTGTAAAACTAAAGTATAGGCCATGCTTCAACCGTGAGAACTGTCAGTGCTTGATTCTTTCGTGCATACAGGTTGGAAGCAGCCCTGGATCTGGAAATTCTAGTAACTTCCAAATATACCCCAGCGTATTTTCTGGAAGAGATAAAGGGTCTGTCCGATGCCTGTGGAGTGGACTACAAGGTAACAAAACTGACTGATCTACAAAAAGGCTGTTCAGTGCAAGTGACCCCCACGAGATAAATAGACATAGCGTACACGCGCTGTATTTGCTTTTGTGGTATAAATAGAATGTATTAATTCAAAAAAATAAGACGAATGATCTGTCATGATACGATTACTTATAAAGAATCGCATTATGCGTACAAATGAATAACGAATTGTCAAGTCACACAACCGTTTTCAAATTGTTTTGTCTCATCTAGACTTCAAAGCCCTTCCGATATTGAAATGATGAGAGGTTAATTTCCATGTAGCTTTAGTGGTATTTCGTATCGGCCCTAATTGGTTAGTAGTTTCAAGTACGGTGGCTCGGTAATGGTTACAATGAGTAGAAGTCGCACTTCAACTTACACGTGCCCTCCCCCCTCTCAGCCCAAGAAGAATTATTTTCCAACGATGTGCGATAAGTAAAGCTGGTCTGCCGGTGCGACTACAAAAGACTGACCACACTAGGACTAGACCTATCGCTCATAAGATAAAATCGCTGAAAGGCTAAAAATGGCATTTTACTCTCTTTGCACTAGAGAATCCAAAGAATTCATATGATTGGGGAGTTGACGAAGGGTGATTGTTCCATGATGGGAGCATGGGGAGACGCTATTGTCGATCCCACGAAGGTTCTGCAGTTTAGAGCGTTGGATTGGAATACTGATGGTAGGAATAACAGCATTTGTATCAGGCTAGTAGTAGTAAAATTTAAGAACCTACCACAACTCCAAGATTAACCAAACACAGATGATTTAAGCCTCAACTCCGTTTATTTATAAAAGAAAGAAATCTGCGACGCCGTGACCCCCATTTCCTCTACTGTATGACACATAAAAGAATCTAGGCCGATCAGAAGACAGATATCACATTGATAGAATAAATCGGGTACTAACTACATCTAACCACTATTATATAGGACCATTCAAGGACTACCCGCAGTTGACGGTTTATCATCCATCTTCTAACGGCACCGGACCTAATGGAGCATTCATGAACGCATTTATCAACGTTGGATTTACAGGTATTTTCTGATATTATGCGTTGTAAAGTCGTGAGCGCTTGAAATTATGCGTTACAAACAAAACTACAGGCTGGGTTGGCTCAATTACTGGCATGTCTTCGGCACAGATGGCAATTTCAGAAATCGGCGCATCGTTTCCTGACGAAACATTTGGGAAAGAATCGCGCTTTGGAATACCCTTCACTGTCGGTAACATGTTGTTCATAAGGCAGAACACAATAACCAACATTTACTCTCGTTGAATGACATTTAGTACATTCTAAGAGACATTCTTCAGTTTGATTACACGCTCGACGACGCAATCAATAGGATAGCCAATGCTCACAGAACCTGTGACTTGATATTCGGCGTCGGGGACGGGAAGGTATACGATTCGATTAAGTCACGGGGTCTAATCACGTCGATAACGACCTGTTTATATTTCAGGAAGATCGTGGATTCCGCGGAATTCAGTACTCCGCGTCAGTATCAAATTTCTACGACGACCAAAACCTGCATCCCGTCGCGGACTGGCACCCCAGGATTAAAGACGTCGTATACTGGGGTTCGTCACCGCTAAACAGCCATTATAGATCCACCCATTTCACTATTACTTTGCATAAATAATTTTCAGGAATGGATTGGCTTTGTCCAGGATACAATAAGAAAATCGCTGAGAGGATCAATGCCAATTACGGAAAGATAACAGCCGAGATCGCAGCACGTGACATCATGGCAAAAACTCAGACGGGCTCTCTTCACTCAGCTATATACGACCTCACCCAAAACTTGATTTACGTTAGCTTCGCCCGTGCCCATGGCCAACAGGGCCCAATAAACGCATACGAAAGGTACGTAACAGAGGCTCACTTATTTCGTGGGCATGCTGCTTACCTGTTCGCGAGTGTAGGAGGGTCTCATACATGATGAGAATCACACATTTGATTACCATGCCTTGAAGTTGGTGGGCTCTTTACAAAACTTTCCCTACCTACTTTCTCTACCATTCATCAACCATGTGATTTGTACCTGCAGGGGTTTCGTGAAACTGAATGCAAAGCAACTATTTGATGAACCAGCACCTTGACTGATATCAGAAAAGGCGATGATGCAAATGCATTAAGCAATTCGAACCATTTAATCGACAGCAAATGATTTCAATAAATTCAACAAACAGAAATGTTGTGCAGGCCTTGAAAAGAATCAAAAGTCAGGAAATGAAAGCAGCCGAAGAACAGTTTTTGCTGGCGCCTTAAAGAGTAGGGCACAGAAAGCATACGGTAGTCGCAGAAGTCAATATGAAAATTCCCATTTTCAAAAATCTTGAGATTGGGAAGAAATAGCAGCCGCTCGCTTTGCACTTGCCTTCGGCAGGAGTACCGATTGAATATTCGGCAGAACACCACCCTGTGCTATAGTCACATTCCCTAAACGCAAAGATGGTGAAACTATAAAAACTTGAGTAGACCCAAGGAATTGGTTGCGGTCCACAGCCTGTGGAGATGGGGGTCATCATGTTAGGAAGTCGCCCATTTAACAGAGTAGCGATCATCAGCAAGTTGGCACTTGGCGTGAGAGAACAGGAAGCCTGCTACTTTAACTGTAAGGTTGGTGATTTACCCCATCAATGTTGAAACACGAAACTAGGATGTTGCAGCTTTGTTGCCAGACACCAGCATTATATGGATAGTGTGGAGGATGGAGTAACACGATTCACCCCAGGCTCCAACACCTCCCTGCAAATTTTTATACGCAAAATCTCTTGACTGTCAAAATGAAACGAGTGCTACTAGCGTATCAACACCAGCATGTAGCACTCCAACTATTAGAAACATTGAGCTAAAAGTTTGAAAGCATACCTAGCAGCTTATTAAGCTCTTCATCATTTCTTATAGCTAGTTGCATGTGACGTGGAACGATTCTGCTCTTTTTGTTGTCTCTTGCGGCATTCCCTGCCAGCTCCAGTATCTCAGCACTTAGGTACTCCAGAACTGCAGCTAAATAAACAGGTGCGCCCCCGCCTAAAATAAGGGATTAAGAATCATGAATCGTGATATATTCAGTAAGTTCTTGTAGCTCTGCTCTAATGAGTCATTAGTCAATATCTGCCGGAGTTTCTCATGCACAGAAAAATATCATATCAACATGTGATGTCTTGGGATAGGAAGTGCACGCCAGTCATCACCACGACTCACGAATAGCTAATATAGCTAACCTAATATGCCATGCCGGTGTATTATTTCCCAATTAAAATGAGATACCGATGGGTAAATCTATAAGTACGGGAAGCTTACCAACTCGTTGGGCATAATTTCCTTTCCTCAATAAGCGATGTACTCTGGACACAGGAAATTGTAGACCGGCGCGGACTGAACGAGACTTCTTCTTACTCGCAGCCTTTGCTTTACCTCCTTTTCCACGTCCAGACATGTCGAGTTTCGGCCACCGCACTAGTACTTCGAGAATTCTGCAAAATCAAGTCCCCCACTGTCCTGTCCCTGTTCCTCTTTGCTTTTCGCGCCTTGTGAGTTGCGCCCTTGTGCGGCGGTCAAGTGTTGTAGTCCTGTTATGCATCAATGACACATATAGCGAGAGGGAATATGAATCTTGTCAGTATGTGATGATACTTTCATTAGAATATATCACCTTAGTTTGATTAATTTTGATTAATTTCGACTGATATGAAACCACTTGCGCTTCTACTCATATACTATCTATATAAATACGGTCTTTACAATTTCTCGCGTTGCTACAGCTGGACTATTCATGCGTGACTAGGATGCACAGCTTCATGTTTTGTAAAGTCTCTCTGATGTTTTGGTTGGACTCGGAGTTACTGCTACCGGTACGGTTTTATCGTCGTTACGTGCCCCGTATTCACTATTTTTTCAGAGGCGGAAGGGCATCATGGCAGATGTAGAAAGGTTTTTAGAAAGGAATCTCATAAGCTTTCAAAAGGATGAAAGCGAACGCTACTGCTTTGGGAAGTACATGGGATGGACGAAAACATTGGTGGAGGGTTTTCTAGCAGTTTCTTCTAGTTCCTTTGTATGCGTGGGTTCTCATGATAAAGGTAGTTCAAAAAGATTCAAGTCTGGAAGCTCATCAAAATCAAGTAAAGTGATTTACATTTGCTGGCCTCTATATACTATAATAGTAATAACTCAAAAGGTTTTTCAGTATTATTTTATCCAAATTTTTGGGAAAAGAAGAGACTATAAGCTTATACAGTAAATGTAATACTGTTAGTTGGTACCGGTACAGAAATAGATTTACTGATTGACGTTAAGACTTGTAACAATATTGCTTTCACAGCTATATACTTCGAGCAGACAAATGCTGCCGTACCCATTGCATTTAATGGATACCCTTTTGAGATCATTCATTCAGAAAAATGGATTTGCAATGAGGCATCACCTGCAACCAGAGTAATATTGCATTGTCAGCATTTGGTAATATGTACTCATACGATCTATGTTTTGTATGCTCAGAAACATGGCAATGAGAGTATAGAAACCAAGAAAAGAAAGGTTCAAGAAGCCAAGTGCACGTCTTCAATCAATGTATTAATTATGCCAAACTGGGGTGTGATCTATCAACTTTGGTAATTGATAATTATTATTATTATCGTCAGATTCGCACGGCACGTTTATACACTGAATTCAACGTCACAAAAGACGGCAATATATCGGAGGGTGAATTGCAAAAAGCAATAGATGAAGTGAAAATAAAACTTGTAAAAGTACTTAATAGTAACGAACCGGGAAAATACACAGGTTTGATACTATTCTTAATGAGGCCTAGGATTCTTTCGAAGTTAACGCCATGTTAATTGGCTAAGTCGGTGCCATGCAACATTAGGCCTAATCATTTTTGACTTCAAGTCAGGCATACAATATTTTACACATGTGCAATGGATTTGTGAAAATGTAATAAAGTTGCGTGTTATAGAGTGTGTTGTAACCAGGCTTGGAATCACATATGCTAGCTACAGTTGTAATTGAAGAAATCACCGTTAGCAACCCATGATGACATACGGAATTTGTGCAACATAATCCGATATTGAATAGGACTTTTTAGACATACATTACTGTCGATTTCCATTGGATACATCTCACAAAAATCATGAAACGATTTCTCGATCTAATGCTACACAGCTTGACAAGCGAGTTATCAAGAAAATACGGGAACTTGCTAAAATTGGTAAGATCGAAGAAATTGTGTTTTTTGGTGTAATTAAAATATTTTGTTTTCTTTAGGAATATCTGATATTTCAAGTGTCCAATCCATGATTACGGATTTTGTTTTGAACACAATTTTTGGTCATGCAGAAGAGGATGAGAAACCAAAACCGGACAACAGGCGATACTTTCCAACTGCAAAGGTTATAATCATGTAGTGTTAATATAAATTTCTGTGTGTTGCTCATAATACTGGTAACTCTTCAGGCTATCCATAATCACATATTCCTTGGTGTTGGTAAAGTCGGGAATATCCCAGGACACTGCTCAAAAAAAGAAATTCTAGTAGATGTCTGCCAACCTCCCAGTGTCACAAAATTTGTCAAGAGCCTTACACCTACAAGTTCAGCCAGTTCACTCAGGTATGTACCGTAGCAAATACGGTAAGTATGAAAGTGGTCTAGTGGTATTCACTGCGTGCATCATTCAGGAAAAAAGCGCCTGGTGTTGGATTCATTGCAATTCATGCAGGTAGTGACTGTAAATATGAAATTTTATGCTGACGAGATGTATTGAAAAACTGATATCTTCCAGGTGCTGGATATCACTCAGATGAAAGGTGGCCAGGTTATAAACATTTGTGTATGACCATATGTAATGAAGTTAGCAGCCGGATAAGGGAAGGAATGCTTGCCGGTGAAGCGGTTACCTTAGCTGTAAAAATGCTTGAAGTAAGGTAGATTAGCAGGATTGGAAATCAATGGGGTGTGCTATATTAGATATTGCTTCCTAGGACAGTGAGTTCACAAATGCCGGGTATGGTTCAAATCTCACAGAGACTGGTCGGGTCGAATGTGACGCATGCGTGATGGATACATCTGAATCTGAAGGTGACTTAGTGAGTGGTTATGACTCAATTTAATGGTAGAAGTCTCACGTTTTGTTTTACAGATCCCTCCAATAAATGTGACAGTTACTTTGGTTCTGTTGCTTGCGTAAGCAAAATAAAGAACCCTGTATGTGCTGCTTACAAAATTCTTTGTGAACGGAGGAGTAGAAGTAGGTTGGAGTTGGGAAGGATGCCTCCAAGGTAAGCGACCATATGAAGTCCATTTGTCAAGTTTTACATATGGCTATCACTTCACGTTTCTTCCAGTTTTCTTGTATCTAATGGTGCTGAAGTTTGGGCTAAGGCCCATGGAATTGAAATGTGTGAAGCTGATGACCTTATAAGCGGTATGTCTAGTTTTGCGACTGGTTAATGGCTATCCTGATTACTGATACTAGTCTGTGTATTTCATTTTTTAGAGTCTGCCGTGAAATTGTGGCAAAAATATCATCGAAGGTTACTGGAAAGCTTAGCGAGAAAAAATGCGTTTGATAATCCTGAAGTTGAAATGAATTCAAGCCCGAGGTGCCTTAATTCAAGTTGATTTGCCCATTGATTCTTGGTGACTTCTTGTGCTACTTCTACTTCAGAATGGACACAGTGGGAGCTGTTGCTTTGGATTTGTATGGAAATGTGGCATCTGCGGTGTCAAGTGGTGGAATAATTCTGAAAATGCCGGGACGGGTTGGTCAGGTTGGTTGCTGCATATCGGTTAATAAGCTGTAATGTATATTTCAATGTCAAATAAGCTAGGAGGAAGGGGTATATTGTTATATGACATGGAGTGAACAGTTCTCAAAGTGTTGGATAACCATGAAATAGGTTGCTAAGCCTGATTTGAATTCGTCGTGCCGAACTGAGAACAGAAGATTTGGTATTAGTAGCTTCTCATGTAACAAATGACCTGTGATATATATATGTGTCTAATTCGTCGACATACTAGACAATGATTCCAAAATCTTAATTTTACAATAGGCTACCTTGTAAGCCTATTCCACAAATGAATATATGTTTTACCACCGCACTTGAATATGAACAGTATTAATGATAGCCATATTATTCAGGCAGCTATGTATGGCTGTGGCTGCTGGGCAGAACCTGGTGGAGAAGATTCACCTTCAGTTGCTGTCACAACAAGTGGTGAGCTGACTTTTTCTATCGCCATCTATGTATTCATTTGGTTCATCTTCAATTTGAGAAGACATCAGTGTGAAAATCCACCTTGAAAAATGTAATAATGATCCGTCTTTTGGTGTTTCTAGGTTCTGGAGAGCAATTGATAAGCACTATGCTGAGCAAAAAGTGTGCAGATAATCTCCGTATGTGTGATCAACCATATCAAGCCCTTCATGACACAATTGCAAAGGATTTTTTCGGTAGTAAATACATCAGTAGCATTGAGATGGAACTTTTCATTGCCATCTCTCATATTTATATCCAGAGTCACCCATGCTGAATGCTGAATGTGACAAACAAGCGGGTCTCTTGTGCTTACACCACTCTGGTAGTGGATTGCAAAACACAGGTATGAATCTGTATTATATATATACTCCATAGTTTTAAAAACTCTCAGTGCATGGAGTATTGCTCGGATTGGTCAAATTTTTCAGTTGAAATTGTGTGGGGACATACTACGTCGAGCATGGTTATCAGTCACATGTCCACAACTGACAAGCGTCCAAAGGTATGTTAGAATATTTATCTACATTTTTGACTGGATACACTTCAAGTTTGTAATAAGCAAATTTTGGCTCAGAAAATGTAGTCGATCTATCATAATTATAAGGTGACCTAGTGAATACAGACTGATCTTGGTAACGCCGGAATTTAGGCCTATGCTTTAACAACTTGTTGAGTTCACACTGGTGTGTGACTCTACCTCACTAGCCATGAATAGGTTATGTTGCCTATGTTTGTACATTAAATGATGGCTGACGCTGAGAACAAGCAAAGTATCACAGTTTTAACAATAGAGAGTTTACTTCTCGGGCCATCTATGATGTTTGGCTATCATAGTTTTGCATGGTGTGTGAAAATGTTTATGACGAAAATTTGAGAATTTGTGATGACGCTGTTGCAGAGGTTAAGCTAGTCTCTACTCTCAATACCCTGGTGGTTGTGGTGATGTAATATTTATATTTGATCATTTAAAAATGATGCAAAATCAACTGAACTTGACTGGCGCCGACAGGTGGATTTTAGTTTGTTTTTCATTCCACTTGTTGAATTTGAGTAAGCAGGTAGGCTCCTAAATTCCAACTCTATCTGTACAGGCAATTTTATCGAGGTTACCCAGCAGCGCCACTCCCGGGAAATCTTTAACTGTTGGAGGATCCTGGGCCAAGGTATTACTTATGTCGCTGATATAGACAGCTCATATTGCTTTAAATGTTGATGCCATCATTGCAGTTGACCATTCCATGCCACGAAGAAACACGGCCAGGCAGTACGGAGTATGAGATGGAAGCAAACACGACAACTGAAGACATTGATGTCGGCATAACGAGTAGTTTCGATGGCTTGAATGATCCTCAGTCTTCGGTAAGACGGAATTTTTAATATCTCTGACAGTTTCAACTTGCTACCGACATGCTTTTCTAGAGTGATACCTCGATTGATTCTGATATCAGCATCATGTTCGTTTCACCCTTGGCAGAAGGTATCCCACAATCTGCATGCAAAGTCGTACTCTCCGACGAATATAATCGAAAAGTAACGATACTGTTGAATGTTTCAAATTTCGTAAATTTTTATCAGCATATTATGTCTTGCTTGTCAGGTTGATTCGGAATTTGAAGCAAATATCGATCAACGATGGAACGAACGGTTGGATCAGAATCCCCGCTTGTTTAACGCACAGAAATTCAGAATTCATTCAGTTGATTACGCTGCAAACAACGACACTCCAAGATTGACCTTTCAACTCGGCCTCACTTGTTACAAGTGAAAATTGTCTATGGTCGGATATAACTGTGTAATAACTTTTCCTTCCTTTGTTCATAGAGATTACATGGAGACCAATTGGGCAAAGGAAGTCTTGGAGTTACAGGCCAAAGGTCTCGCCGACTATGGTCAAACTCAGGTGATTGTTATCCCTGTCTCTTTCGAAGCTGCCTTTGCAAAGGCACACAAAAAATCACTGTGCCATAACAATTTAGCTTAAAGTTGTGTTACGTTGTATATTATAGACTTTAGCATGCACAAATGACAATGTAGGGAAGATGGTAGTTTGAATGTCGAGAAAGCTGATCGTAGAGTTTATAGTTCTGATCTAAATTGTTGTTGTCTTTGTCAGGCGTACCTTGCGGAACCACTCGGCGTCGCAGGAATAGTGTTGACCGATGACGATCAGGTAATATTTCAATGGAGAAACTCATGGGTCGCGAAGTGCGGACAGCTTGATGTTCCTGGCGGTCATCCAGAGCCTTCAGTGAGTGAATATTATTCTTTGTAGATAGCTTACGACGGGATGATACGATTAGCGTGTGAGATACCGATATGTGGATCGATCATTGAATTTTTTTGCTACAGGATGCTGCAAGGACAACTATGTACACGTTCGACTGTGGCTGATTTGAGCTGTGAGGTGACTTTGCATGAAATTTTCTATTCTCAAGTTAGAGAAGTGCGAGATGAGGTATGCTATCAACTTGTTGCCATTTCTGCTCGTCTAAGTCATCATAGTTTTACATTCTTTATGACAGGTGAATGTGCCGATCGATAAAATTGATGAGCCAATGTTGATGGGATTGGTTCGAACAATCTGAGCGGTGGTAGAGCAGTTGCATATTTTTTGATGAGGTAAGTCCGATAAGCGGTGGCGTACTGGTTGCGACAACGTTGCAATGTGCCTAAGATGTCGCGAATGATTCTTGCAGGTGTCATATGAATAGTGACGAGGTAATGACCTGCTATAGGAGAGGTGGTCCGGAGACTGACGAGTCGACTAGTCTTCATTTTATTCCTGAAAAGGTAAATTAGTTGTTAAGTTCACTCTCATCTGACTTTCTTTGTCATGGTTTTATGCGCTTGCCGACGAGTTTGCGCTGTGTCTCTATCTAACAAGTATCTTGTGTTAATAGGAGATTGCGGATCTCCAATCGTCGCAGCCAGATCTGTGGACGAAGATGTGTCCGAACGGCAAAGCTGCATGCACATTATATAAGTTATTAAAAAAGAAGAGATTGTCGTAATACAAAAACTGCGTAGTCTCGTTTTTTTAGCAATGTCTACGATGTCTCGTTTTTTTAGCAATGTATGCGATTCCAATTAAAATGCATTTTTACTCGATTTGATGGTGTGATATTTTTATGTCCGTAGCCAGAGGGGATGAGCTTAGTTGAGGGGCGTATCCATACCCTGGCGGTTAGCAGTGGGCCTGTGGCGTCTCTGCTGACAGCACTGATTTGGTGACTTCACTCGCATTTTCCTGTGAATTTGCTTGGTACCGTTCAGGCGTCAGTGATTAGTAGTGAATTCAGCAGCAGCGATGTCGAGATTTGAGGAGTTATGTAGCATACAGGCATACGTTGTACACAGGTTTATGCGGTCAGAAATTCCTGTAGGGTTGAGAAAATGTCTTCTGTGGTGGGACATCGTACAACCTGAGGTTAAGATATGATAAATCAGAACCCAAAGGCACGAACAGCAAACAAACCAGAGGATAACGAAATAGTGGCACGAATAGGCTTACGCGGCAGAAGCACAGCACAGTGCTCCTTCCCGAAATTATTTAAATCCACCGACGCTGGAGTCAATTGATTTGGATATCAGAAATAAGTCTTGTCCATCCACTCATTTGTCGCGTTGATCATCGGCACATGACTGCTGCACTCCCGCCCGCGAAAACAATGGCGCAATAATAATCACCTTTTGTGCTCCAGCGAGATTGCGTTGTCTAAGTCTCTAAGCTGAAAGTTGCATTCAAGGAGCAAGACAATGTTGAGGTCGCTGGCGTCAGGGTAGGGTTAGCTTTCCTATAACCGGGTAAGCACGGAGATACAGAATACAGTCAATTGTGCAGAGTGGCTCAGATAACATATATAGCTTCTGCCGTCTGGATAGATTTATTCTGTGCGTCAAGTTTTAGGTTAGTGGAGACCGAGAAGGCTGTGTTACGTTTGATTTCACTATAGAAACAGTGCGGCAGGTCTGTCACACTTTTTTTATGATAAGCCTACTAAACGTACCTTCAAAAGTATGGAATTGCTTTGTTACACTTCCTAGATAGTGAAGAATGCTCGAAGTGCTGCGGTATGGATAATAAGAGCTCTTAATTGTACTTATGGTAACAGCTTGAGAAATGCGATATAGTGTTTGAGTGTTCTTGGCCTATTGAAAAAATATTCAAGTTAGCTGATCCAATGTTGTTCTTATCAACACGTATATCTTGCGAATGTCCGCAACTCTGTGCGATATTGTACAATACCTCGCCATAATCGATGTAAACTCAAAACCAGCGGTTGGTTGTGAGTAGATCGCGGTAGAGCCTATATGCGTTATGCGTTACGCACACGGTCATTGGCCAAGACGATGCATGCCTATTATTAGTAGCCTGTGGAGGGGCACAAGAGGATGTACGTTGACGTTCGCATACCCATTGCCAGGATAATTGTTCTTCATAGACCCAGAGCGTTAGGTTTTTCGAAATAAGGACCCGTCTGGACTCTGCGATCAGCGTCTGTAAAAAGAATGCTGCGATGTGGCTAGGAGGATGCCGCATTCGAGAATTACCGGGCTATGGGTTCTAGGCCGTAGGTGGTCGATTTTGTTTGCGTTAATATATATATATATATATCAGTTGCTCTGAACCAGGCGTTTTAAAAGGGTTTTGTGGGTCGTTGTTCCGTCTGCATCAGTCAGCCTCGTCCGTGATTGTGCTTCATTAACTCTGCTGATATGCTGTGTTTTTCGTATCTGTAGGCCTTTTCGTCGTCATGGTATGATATATGTCAGCCCGGTCTCCTCATTCGTTGATATGTGGTTCTCCTCAGACCTCACACGTCAATATCGAGACGATGACATGCGATGTATCAACAAAGCTTATAATCTTAATACGTGACCTCGCACATTAAATTTTAATGCGTAAACCTTCATGCGGGCGTCACAATCAGATTTCGTGTAATCGTAACCTCGATACACTTTCCCCCATACCGGCCCTTACATGTAGGCCTTTTATCTTTCGCGAGGATTATCTATCGTTTCATTTGCATGTGAATCCGATTCATCATATTGTTTTTCTGCCTGCAAATCATGTCACGTTCGATTCAACGTTGACTTTTTGTGATATTGTGATGTAGTGTTTGGAGCTTAGGACACTGCGTGAGTGATGTTTAATTCATCCCGCGCGTGCATGATTTATGTCTTGGAAAGAATGATTTCGAGATGAGTGACCTTTGAGCAATAAATTTGGATTTTGCAGCGGCTCGGTGAGTCTAAATTCTAATTCGTAAAACAGTTCTCTGGCGCAGGAACGGTCCCGCGCGGAATAGAGATAATTATAATTGATGATAACGATTACGCGATTATATAGCAATGACTTCTTCCTTCTTGGTTTCGCAAGCCCAGTTTTACTACCTCGAAATCACAAACGCTGTACGCTGCCGTTATGGAGAGCATGGAAGCTACGAGGTACTACTAGATTTTCGGTATATACCCGAGGTGCATGGTTAGATATACGACTAGCGACTCCCCAAGAGGAGGATAAGGATAAGTCTGAGCCATATCGCTGCCAAATAGATTGCGCGGATGTCGCGCCATGCTGTTGCTGAATTACTCTATAGTGAATGGAAATAGCAAAGACAGTGTAGTCGCGTCACCATATCTGAGGATTATTTGACCTAAATCTTACCATTGTCGATAGGAAAGATTTTTGTGAAATAATGTACAAGCCAATAGTCATTATCACCATCAGCCTGTTTTCAGATTCAGCAAATCCATAGTAAAGTTGCTTTGTTGGCTTAATGCATTGTTTTTAGAATTCCATTCCTTTTCTAGTCAAATAAATTCAATTACACAGATGGTGATGTAAATGAAGGTCGTTACCGACGAGTGAACAACCCCAATGCTGTTTCCTATGCATAATTTAAACGGCACGTTCACTCGTCCGTCCCGTGACTTGATTTACATTCAAAGCATTTTAAAAGATTGCAATTCGCTTTACGTGGGACGGGAATAAATGAACAACTCAACTAAGATGCGTTGTATTTGGAATTACAATTTATTCTGCTGATAACGTATAGGGCCTCGTAGGAACTTTCTCTACCAAGAGATTGATCGATAGCGCAAGTTATTGTGCGAGAACGTAACTATGCATAGTCGAGAGCTCACGTGTAGATATTGAACAGTAGCTGGGTTTGTGTGAGAATTTTCTGAATGAGGAGGCTCGTACCGCAGAGAATATTGGTTTTTGCTTGATATCTCAAAACTGGACGTTTCTGAGTTACGATGTGTGGATGTACAAATAATGTAGTACGTGACGAATAGGTTCCATCAAACGATGATTTGGGCCATCGGTTTTATTGAAGAACCCTTTTTCCGTAATATTCCACCTAACAATACATCGGTGTCTCGTAAATTCATTCATTGATAAAGCCTTTCTTAGTCATCGTAAGTCAAACGGGAAGCGTAGTCGCCGTATATACGTGGCATTTCAATGCGCTTTATGTATTATTATCGACTGGAAATGTTTTTGCGACTATAAATGCCGACATAATGAATGTATTACTGAAATTTGTGCAATTTCCTCGAGACTAAGGAAATGTTATAAAAAACCGGTACATCTGTGCTATCCGTCGATAGGGAGTTCTGCTGCATGCTTGTGCTGTCAAACGTTTTCAGCTGTTGAATCGACTCCGCAATCGCCAGAAATGTATGGCTTGCGCGGTTATAGTATCACGTGCATGATAATTTTTCAAGTAACTGCCTTGCCTTGATTGATATGAATTTCAAGGAATTCGATAAGATAACACGCAATTCTCAAATTAAATCGTCCTAACGCATCTACGCGTCTACCGTATTTAAAGCGGCGAAATCAAACGCAACCCATCTTTTGAAAGGATTCAACAGCCGAATACGTCAAATTTAGTCGCTCTGAGGCCGAACAAGAGGAAACGATCCTATGCTCTATTAGTCACTGCTGGGACTCACATCGCTGCGGATTAACAGTGGCTCTTCTACACAATAGCGGGATAAAACACTACATCTATATATTGTAGTGACAACGCATCGGACAGCATGTTAATAATAAATAGGCTACGAATGGTTCGAAAGGTACAGTGTTAGTTTTCATGGGTAATCTTCCGAGAGTGCGTTTTTTCGAAATTAATGCCAACAGCAATACCCCCTCAAACTAAGTGTGGTGATCTTTGATTTGATATAGTCCGTCTGATGTTTGGAGTTTTAGTCAATGGTGTTGACATGAAAGGTAGACTTACAGATCAGGAGATGGTAGCAGTGTATCGAGATAATATCGTTCGTTACCGCAGGCAGATGAAAACCACGGCTTGGAAGTACAGGGCAGATGACAGCCGATCAAACATATTTACGATTGTCGTGTCTATTTCCGATTGGCCTTTTGGTTGACACACAAACGTGTTCTATATTGTCGCGAAGGATTTTATCGGACCCCTCTGACCTAGATATATCCACTTTTTCATGTTCGTATAGGAAGTACTGGCTCTCAAGTCCTTAAGACTTACTGATCAAAATGATCAACGCACGTATGCACTCCATAGGCGTGTGCGTAAATTCTCTTTCTTGATTTTGAGTCGATTTCTTTATATTACCACCATGCCGTTCGCGATAGCAGTACCATAACATTTACGATAATGAGTTCATACTTCGCACTTCTCAATTTGTGGCGAGAGATCGTCGCCAGTCCTAACACCGCCGCCACCATAATTTCGCGGCAGTGTCAGTCTACCTAGTACCTTATTTTCCTACGATAATGAGTTGGCACATGCTTGAACTAAATCGTCATACATCGAATTCACCACCTGGGCGAAATCGTTGTAATGCAAAAGTCGAGATATTCGCCCATCGAAAAGATTTACAAGTAAGCCTGTATATATGAAATGTGTGTGGCTCGGCACAGTTGCTTGGTAATCCGAGTTGACGAAGACGAACGACTGCCTTCTTTATAGGTTTTGTGATAATTATTAGGCAGTCATTGCACCCATCTGCTTCTCATAAGAGAACATTCTATCATATCTTGTAAATTTGTGATAAGATCAATACAGGCTTAGTTTGCGAACTGTGCAGGATCGATGTTATTGAGATTCGGTTTGGTGGTACTGTGGTCAATAATACGGTTGGCATGTTTAGCATAAGCCAGGGATACATACTACCATAAGCCGTGTCGTTTTTTCGATTCGAGTCGAGCAAAGATAGTAACATATATGTTCACGCGGCGGTTAATGTCTCGGCTCGAGTCAACTCAAAAGTCAAAATGCTCTTTTCTGAGGTTTGACTTGTTACGTGGATGCAAACTAAGCAGCGTTTTATTTTACTGAGCCAGCAATACCGCCTCCACTTCTATATTTCTACTCATGTAGATTTGATCGCCTCTCGCCTCTCATCGTGATTTTGTTGCGACAGTAGGCTATGTCTATTGTTGAATACATGACTAATCGGCGTGTATTCGGTTTTGTTTTGCGGCATACCAACTCCTCCTTCCTTTGACATTTTTGTGGTGTAAACGCGTTTGCTATTTCCTTGGCAGTTTCGTGGGTTTTCCTAAAGAATTTCAAGGAGTAGGCAGTACTAAATCTGCTGTTTGAAGGCTCCGGATGCGCCATAAACTATGATCATCCGATCTGACCGATTTTGATATGATTTAAAATGCAGATAACTAGGGAGAAGAAACAGCTGAATTCATCACGCGTCTGACGTTCTTTTACCAACTTTATTACATGATTAAATTTAGCAATCGTTATATTACGTAAATCTAACTCTGTCAGACAACACCGCAGAACCAGAAAACAGTGGAATTGCGCAATTTGGGAAGACATTATCTTATGCTCAGAAAGACGTGACACTTTTGTGAACTTCCGTATTTCGTCAATGTCCTGATGTTGAACTCGTCAGTAAGCGACGCGACGCCAGCCTTCTACATATCAGAGCACAGAGCGCAACCGGACATATTCGGTATTTGATGCGGGGGGTG
Source organism: Botrylloides violaceus (assembly GCA_030412335.1). Lineage (NCBI taxonomy): Eukaryota > Metazoa > Chordata > Ascidiacea > Stolidobranchia > Styelidae > Botrylloides > Botrylloides violaceus. Next base: position 885,891 of record JASFYC010000039.1, read on the forward strand.
TCGTGTCGTTAATGATAGTTTGTTTCGCTGGTCGTGGTCGGTGCTGATTGCATGCAGCGAAGTACGTGGATTGATGCACCTGTAATCGGTCTGAATGGGAAGAACATTTCAGTGGAGGCGGCGTCCTTTTCTCAGAAGATCAATTAGACAATCGGTATATTGCTTTTCTACATAATTTAGGGATAATACCTCTTCATGTGTTCTCAATCCTAGTTTTATATATTCCGTACGTCAGTAAGTGACTACTGCTAATACAGCGTTGCTTCTGCTAGACCTGCCCAACTAAGGGCTGTACATGTTTATTAGAATGGGAATGAACATCAAGAGAAGGCAGGTTAGAAATGTGGTAGAAGTTGACAGAACTATGCATTGAGAGTTGCAGGCTTTACAGTCCCCTACACTGTACAGATATGCATAGTATCATACCTAAAGACAATACACTAGCGATACGTTACGAGAATGAGGGTATGAAGAAGCCAATCTTTCGAGGCCTATATGGAAATGCGAGAGACAGTCGATAAAATACCACATGTAATCAGGGATATTGGATGATTATATTATTAGGTTTATAACTTGTGAAGTGCCGCAATGTCGCGTGTTTTCCCACACCGCAATCAGCTGTCGCCTTTTGATAGCGAGTAGCATTGTTAGTGACGATGCGTCCAAAATTAGCTTGGCTGCAATGAACTTGTCTTCAAGATTAAACTTTAGGCCGAGGGAAGTTGAACGCTAGCCAATCTTAGCACTATTTCATTCCGCTACTTCCCAGGAGGAATGGTTGAGCTGTGGAAGAAGTATGACGGCGGCATCACGTGGACTTGAATTGTAAAGACGATTCCTGTCTAACTTATGACAAGATCTACGATGGTCATGGCTCCACGATGCGTCATTGCCTCCTCACATGCCTTTGCCAAACTTATAACCGAGACTTCATGGTGGACTGAATGCTTTTCGACATACAGTTTTTACCTGCTTCTCTTCTAGTAACTTACCGTGTTACTAATTGCAGAATACATAATAGGTAGAATCTAAATCATTGTGTGGAATAGCTGTAAACCTTCCAATCGTAATAGCATTACGTGAATATCTGTAATATTCTATCTGAAACACCAACGAACTGCGTGGGAACGAAGCATCAAGATCATGACCGACAGGTTTATGCGAAGCCTTTCTTGCCACTGGTCGTTTTTCAAGATACTTTGTTTCGCCGTTGCTGTGGCTGGTGAAAATTTTTTGGAAGGGACGATCGCCGATTTGCGTTGTGATATTGCGGAATTGCGTGGCAATGAACTGCAGCGTTCAACGTTTCTCTGGAAGAAAGGAATCGTGGAAAAGGCCGAAGGCACCAGGATTTTATATTTGAATTCTCCTGATGGAGGAGATGCCCAGTAAGTCGAACTATAATCTTCGTACGGCGCGCAAGTAGCTTAGCCGGGTTAACGGTTTTATCACTTGTTCCAGGGTGAGCGAACCGAGTCTAGTCGGTAGGGCACGTTTCAAGCCGCCAGTACTTACCATTACTGACTTGAAAGTCAGCGACAGTGGATATTACTCGTGCGAGATTACCAAACCTGATGGGACAAGGGTGACGGAAATAATTGAGGTTGAAGTAAATGGTAAGCGGTTTAAGTATTATTTTATATGTAACTAAGTTAACAGGCCGTATGCACGAAATATGTTTCGAGTTGGCGCTGTTAGCGATACCGATGTATTGAGAATGTCACCTGTCAAAACAAACTGTCACGAAGTGTTCACCCGATTGCGCAATTTTAACGATTGCTAATTCGACAAGCAAGCGATTCGTAGATGTTCTCAAACAGTTTTTTTTATCAGTGATCCTTTTAGCGAGACGCTCTACAGTCGTACTCCCCCTCATTTGTCTAGGCTCTGCGATACAACCATGCATAAGACCGCAAATATTGCGCGCACTGTTGAAATTCTCAAGAGGGTTTATTGGTGAGTCGTAACAACAGGTTAAGTATATAGGTGAATTCCCGTCTCGCGAATCGCTGCTAAATTCTGACGGTCAAGGCAGAAGTACCGAAATTAACAGTACCACGTTGTTTTGTATTCGTTTTCTCATATTTATAGGCTATGCTATTTACGTAGCACGCAAACCGGAAAGGCATCCAAGGGTCGTGTTGCCATGACTACAAGCCCCGCGTTGTACAGTTGCATTCTAAATGGAACAAATAAACTGTTTAAAATCTTAGAATTTCGGTTACCTCATACTGCCTTTAGTGCTTTTGAGGACGCGTTCAAACTTCTTCAAGATTAATGATTTCGTGAGAGCATCTCGATCCGCTTGCTCCCGAGGGAGAGTTCCTGTCCCGTCATACTCCCCGTGAAGATTTCGCTGCTTCTTTCGAGTTATCGGATGATTCCAGTTGGATGAGTCTGCACTTGCCATGAAAAAATCAATGACTTGCAATACTATATAAGCTTGATCTGGATCAATGCCGATTGGATTTTAAAATGGCAAAAACTGCTGTTCTATAGAAAATCCGATAGAGTCGGCTAAATGAAATTTGGTCGAGTGGAAAAGTCGAGTGAAATAAGCGACTGACTTACATTAGTAGTTGAGCAAGTTACATCTTTCGCGAGATAGGTATTCATCGATGCCACCAATATATATATTGCTGCAGATGTGATTGAAACACGCTAATTAGGTTTGGCGGGTAATCAGGTAAGGATCGATTCAGTCGCTAGGTGTTTGACGTGAGGATATGTGTGTTGTGAAATGTTCTCAAATATCAAACTCGAATCAATTCAGTTTTGAGACCAACTGACTCATGGTTCGGAAACGCTCGCATAAACCGAATAGAACATTGCCAAGGGTCTCCATTTCCAGCCTGCATGATATGCATATGCACCATCAGTAGTTAGTGTGTATATCATGTAGGTCTGCGTAAATGCAGTAAAATCAAAGATGGACTAGAATAAACAGTTGTTCTTTGTCTGCAATTGTTTTTCATTTTTAGAGAGTATTATACCGTAGTCTGTTATTTATCGGATATAACATCCTCGAAATTCTAAATTTCCATTTTAAACAATTGTATATTGTGTATGAGTTCATGCGGAGATTGCCCACAATGAGTTTAATACGTGCTACGAACGTTCGGGAAATAGTTTATACGATCCTCTCTCTATCTCTCTCTCCTCTATTTATATATATATATATAAATGTGACTTAATAGTAATTAATAATTATAATTAATTGATAAATACCTAAACACCGGCATGTGATCTTTGATCTCTGCGGTATGTTTAAGGCGGCGATTGTGCGGAAATACAAATAGCAGAGCATATTCCCCTGAGTAGATTAGCCACTACTGTAAGAGAAACCCGTCTTTCCAAGTCAAATGTGCTGTTTGGCAGCGATCCAAAGAAATAACGCAGGCTAACATACAGCGCAGCGAAACTGAGCAGACGTCCAACACTCGATAGGCAGTGCTCTCGATCGATGAACACCGATATCGTTGGTTGGAGCAAACCCTAAGACCTCGGAGCTGGGACCATTCCTCATTTTTGCACTATTACGATGGCTGTTAACTGGAATATTATATCCTGTTGACTTCAGGAACATAAACAGAGCACAACCGATTTATCTATCTGTACCCTTTTCAGCAATCCCTCTTGTGTCTGTACGACGAATCGACAATCCCATCATAAACGAGGACACGGGTCTTTACGAAGCCGCGGTGTGCCAAGCATTACGAAGTAAACCCAAAGCATCTGTTTACTGGATCAACACGCAAACTGGAAGAGTTGAGTATATTACGCTATAGTCGACGTAAGCAATTGCGGTTGCGGACTCTCTGGCAAGGCACAGATAGCGGCCACGAGCCACTCTATAGCAACTGTACATAGTTTCACTCCGGTATAGTTTATTGTAGAAGATCCCCCATTAGAGGCGTGCAATAGTCGCACATCAGCGGAGATCATTGCGCTTCGCTTCGCTGCATGTCCTTTGCTCTTGTGATCATTTAAATAGACTTACTATTATGTATGTACCCGTCTCAGCATGTCTACATGAGTTATTAATTACAATGTCATATTCTTGATTGTTTAGCGACTGGAATCTTCGGACGACAGGATCGTTGTTTCCGCTGATAAGACTTCAAATGTGACGTCAGTACTTCGGCTGAAGCCGGGTTTAATAGGAAGAGCACTGGATTCGGCAGATCCGGTGACCCCGGACGAAATGCAAGAAAATTTCACATGCGTTGTTGTCCACGATTGGTTACAAAATAAAGAACTGCAGGAAACCATCACCCTCGAATTACTCTGTAAGATTCTTAGCAGCTCTCCTTAAAAGTCTGCATCTAAGAATAGCCAAGATAATATAGCAGATGTTGTTGGTTCACTACTTTCAACAACACCATGCCATACAATTTTTCCACGTGTAGCTCTATTGGCCAACCAACTTCATTCTGTTGCCCTTTCTCTGGTGAATATTCTACTGTATGCACACTTAGATCCCCCACGCGCCTCAATATCGGTCAATGGCAACAGATTATTCTGCGATGTTGTTGGCAATCCTATGCCTAGCATAACATGGACGAGACCGGATGGAACCACTACAGAAGGTAGAAGGCACATTTATATCAATCAATCCACACCGAATGAATCTAGCGGGAGATATGTTTGTCAAGCAAAAAGCTCAATAGCTCCAGCCGCAGCTGTTATAGACATCGAAAGGCCGGAGAGACTACGTAAGTTTATATAAGAAACGCTTTTGGCTCATTTTTACGTATCACATGCGTCTATATGCTGCCCGGTGTAGGTAGGGTAAAATTCGAAGGCGCCCCCACCTGTTTGTTGGCAGTCTGTATCAAAGGGCGGGTGAGGTCCGGGGGTTGTAGTTGCAACTTCATCCGGGCTTTAAACGGGAAGTATCGAGACGCGTAGGTCTACTCATGGCCTCCTACGCATTGACCTGGCGTTAACTACCTGAGTATAACTGAAAACGACATGTATTCAAAAACATCAAGTGAACTCACCATGCCTTGAATTAGAAGCGAGATGCGGCTAATTTATATATACATTTATCAGCGACTATTCTATCAACCACGCTGAGATACGAGACAGCCATACCGTTAAGTGCGAAAGATTTCGACATGGAGTGCAAAGCAGAATTGGAGGGAGTCGAGTCTTTTCCGATGGAAACAATATTCAAATGGACGAGAAACGGCGTAGATGTTGAAGAAAATGAGTTCTATAAAAGTGCGTGAGTTGTATTGCGTAGTGTCCCTATATACTTTCGCAGACACGCTTATAGACTAACGCCTACCTGACCCACGGCTTTTAGAAATCGTCAACACGTCAATTGCATCACCGGAAAAGACGATAGTGAGCTCCACCTTACGCATTGCTCAAGTGACGAGATCGATTCACGGATGTCTTTTCGAATGTCGTGTAGACATGGCCAATCAACAATCTGGATATGTACGCTCAGTGGAGAGATCTATCAAATTGAAAGTGGATTGTACGATTAAAATTGTCCGAGTATATATGAAAAAGACAACGCCGATATATTAATTTTTTTAAGATCCGCCATTGCCCGGCTCAATCAGCATATCAGTTCATCCACATCCTGCTGCACAAGAAGGTGAAGACGTCATTTTAAGATGCAGTGCTACGTCCATGCCACCGAGCTCTTATCGATGGTTTTATGAAGGTAAGTTTTCAATAGTCTTGCTACCTCATGAGTGCCGTTTTGTGACTTCCGTTCCCACGTCTTGTTAGCAAAATGTATGTGATTGTGCATTGCGCAGTCAGAGATGCCAAGCTGTTTCCTGTACAGACGCAATCATCGTTTTTAATGGCGTAATCACATTAGTGATATGTTGGATACTCAAGCGAAGCTATATCCAATATTGACGACCCTATCCGCACCCATTTATCCCGAATCTATACTTATTTCACAGGGAGAGTGATTTCTTCAGCATCCCAGTTGCGTTTGAGGAACGTGTCACGCTTCGAAGCGGGCAGATACAAATGCGTCGCATCCAACTACGTTCCGGGCAGCGCTTCAAGCGAGGCAAGCGTAACAGTGCATTATCCTCCTGGTGACGTCACCATTACAAAAACTCCAAGCAGTCTTGTGTGTTCTACAGCTGGAGGAAGCTTACCTGCCCCGTTTTACTTGTGGCTCCTGCCGAACGGTAATTCGTGATTTTTCATGTACTGATGGGTAGATTAATAGCTATCGTCGTCTTATGCAGGGACCACAACGGAAATTACGCAAAACACTTCGGTACTTAACATTTCGTCTCTGGATACAAGTGAAGCAGCGCCATACGTATGCGTAGTTCGCAATATATTGGCGGAGAGGAACTCCACTTACTTTCTGCCACCTTCGAATTTGGGTTTGTAAACATTGATGCATGTAGACTTAACTTCCATCTCCTCACACGGGCACAAATGATTTTGCGTTCCCACGTAATGTTTTTACATAAACGCATAATTCTTGTCTTGGGTTGAGTTAAGGATCTGATAACGTGAATCCATATGGGATAGGTAGAAACACGTCCACGGCGTCGTGTCGTCGCCTGATCTGATATTACAAGTTGTTGGAAAAGTGACCATCAAATCATACGTAATTCGGAAAATTGGTGAAGCTGCTCTCCCATGTTTAGGTAGACCTATTGATTCTTCGGGGATTTCGGTAATGTGTAAGGACTAATGACCATCGAACGTATTCTAAGCTTGTATATCGGTCTTTCTTCTCTTTACCCCAGGCATTGGCTCCTTGTCCGTCGCCGAATTCTCTGGAACAATGGTGGTCGTATTTCTCGCTATCGTAGTCCTGATTTCGACGATATTCTGCTTTGTAAAACGGCGAAACGTGAAGAAAGAGTCGTCGTCGGAGAGTAGTCCAGCGTAAGTTTTTTTTTGCCAGAAATCCACCGCTGAGAAAGTTTGCTGGTAAACACTGTGTGCTTTACCGAAGTACTGCCGCAAGGTGGGGCAATAGTACTCATCGGAAATGCGACCCGGAATCTGCCGATCAAAAGGCTACGAACATCATCAACTAATAATTCGCCTTTCTGTTTTCAGCTTGAAGCAGTCGAATCTTAACGGGTACGATGAAAATTCTTCAATCGACGGATCCTTTGCTAGCACCCCATCTCCACGCCGGAACATGTTCGACGACGATAATATAACCTTCCCAAACTTTAGTGATGCTGTTCGGGCCGACGCAAGTATCGAATATGCTGGGTAAATTAATTACGAGCATCCTTAGTCCAATTCAAATATTGTCATAGACAAGGCACCGCACCTCTCCGGTCTTCGCTTTTATGCGTCAAGGACAGCACAAACGTTGCTTATGGCGTGTTTCTCTAGTATACTGTGCGAGCGGAGATAAAAAAAAAAGTTGTTGTACCTTTGTATATGAACGCTAACGGTTCTGTCCATTTCGACCAAGTTGCTCGAGTATGTAGTGCAGTGATAATGAGTAGTGTGTTCTACTTTCATATTCTCGATAGATTGCGGGCTAGCATGATCGAATACCTAGTTTGCGACCCTTTTCGGTAATGTAATTGCGTGCTGCAAGATGCAACATTTGAAATCGGAAACTTCTTTTCCGTCTAGCGATTCAAAAGAGATGTCCTCGAAGCTGAAGAGCGTTGAAACTCTAGACGAATCCGGCGTGGAAATATTCGAACGGAGTTCGTACGAATCACCAGTAAAAAGCGTGAAACCATGCCCTATGCCTATTGCATCAGCAATCGGAACACGGCTTCCAAGCGGCCAGTTGAAGTTGTCCACTTTCTCGCAACTACCTACCAGCACTGGCACGTTCAATGGAGCAATGCCGAACTATTTTACAATCAGGAACCCAAGCAGGCACAAGTACGAAGCGCCGTTGACTAGAGCCTTCAGCGAAACATTTAAAGCTGGTCACCTTGGACTTTCGCCGAAGGTTGATAATGGACTTGAAAGTCGACTTGGTCTGGGATTAGCTGCCGTCCAATGCCCTAAAGTCAATCTTCCGCCTGCATATAATCATCAGACATTTGTCTTTAATTCTGGTGCTGGACGAGGCGGTATATCTATACCTACGCCTATCTCAAAATCTTCGATCAGCGGAGACTTGAAGGAGGACAAAAACACGCTCCGCCATATCAACGCCGCTGCGCTATCACCAAAGCGCGTGACTTCTCCAGCACCGCCAGAATTGCTGACTAAAATGGATAAAATCCCCCAAAGTAAATCCAATATTTGGAACAATCTGATTTCGCGGAACGTGGATCGTGCTTGTTCGCCTCTTGATTACCGACTGCGGGATGCCGCCATACCATCGCGATGTCAGAGCGTTGACACCTCAGGCGAGGGTGCTTTTATTGTCGATTTTCCAGACAGAAAGTACACATACCAGCCTTACGCAAATGGGAGCATGAGCAGAACGTCAACGACTGTTAGTTTCAACAAGAGCAAAGGGACAGATTCCAGCACGTGTTCAACCAGTGGAACAAATGGTGGAAAGTTTCAATCTCTGACTCTCGTTTAGTGACACCCGCCCGTCGCCATTGGGGACGAATAGAGGCAATAGGTATCGCACCACAGTTCGAGATGTACCGGCAACACTTTTTCACCGTTCTATGTTTCACTGAGTTATTCTTATTTACGTTGTTTCGACTTGGTTCCATTCCCAATTTTTTAGCCTCAATAGCGTTCTTGGCCAGTTTTTGTACTGATTTCCATTTATTACGAATTCAACAGAGCCCTCAGTTCTCCCTAATACCGTAATATTCATCTTCTGCAAGGGGCATTGTGGTATCTGTATGTGTTCGTGGTTATAAATTCGCTTTTGTACCTACTTTGGCTCATCGCTACAATACAGTGTCATGCAATGGCCCGAAGCGACGACCAAGGACGCTCTAGCCTGTCGCTCACTGATGATTGCTTGGCTGAATATTATACCGGCGCCTTTAAGATCAGCTTTGTTGCTCGAGTTTCCAGAATACTAGGGTTTAGTAGGAAATAGAATACATTATGTCTATTAGTGTGAAGGATAACGTTATGACAGCAAAGCAGGTTTGGCTGTAGATATGCAGAGAGATGCCACGTTGTGGGAAGGTATAGCGATTAGGGAGGTCTGTGACTTGACCTTCTGTTAGACAGGCCGGTACTTGTCTACAAGATGCGTTAGCGTAATTGCTGTCTAAAACTCGGGTAATCGGTGTGGTGGTCGACGATAGCAAACGCTAGTGTTACTACTACCCGTTAGCAATAGCCGTTATGGTGCAAGACTATCTCAGACGAATGTGGACAGGTTGGACGACGCCGTGCGTGCGTCGCCGTCGGTGCGTGATTATGAGATAAATCTGTCGCGTATTGCATATACAAACAGCGATAGAAAACTTCGGGAATCATCATTGCCGCAACAGTCAGCTAACCCCGCGAGCGACAGATTCGACTGTAGCGGCAATGATAATTCCCGAAGTTTTACATCGCTGTTTGTATATGCAATACGCGCTTATTCTATGTTGCGGTAAGACATGCCTGGTTGTGGTTGTGGTTGTGGCGTATGTGGTCTACATCGGTTTCGCAATCGTTGCATCACATAGGGATTGCTGGTTTTCAACTCTGCAACAATGTTTGGCCCATAGGCGACATATGGCATAAAATATGAACTGGTACGCCTGTCAGTAATGCTCAACTAATCTGATAGCATCGCAAGTTATGGAATCTTTTGACTACTGAAAAAAGAGCGATGAAACCACAGTCAACGGATTGCATAAATAAACAAACGGCTGTCGTGTGATTGGCAAGGCACGCGACAGCGAAGATCAAATACATTGAACCAACTCAACTAATTCTATAAATGACGTATTTTTTCCAGTTGAATAAAAAATTGTCTCATTGTCACAAAATCACTGTCGTACGTAAGCGTATGCCTGTATGAATATTCTCCCAATTTCTGTAATGATGAGCATGGCTAGCTTCAAAACAACGTTAGCTGAGTCGGTATTTCGAAGAACGCGTTTCTAGATTGTAGTACCACACAAGTGAGCATATAAACCTAATTAAGACGAATAACAGCGTCTGAGTTTCTACGCCGTGTCGGAATATTCGGTAGGTCGCGGTAATTTCAAGGAGCTCTTCAACAAGCAGATCGGCGGATAACGCGATATTTATACGGGCTGATGAAGTAGATTACATAGCCTAACATGAGTTCGCAAATCTACTTGCAGGTGCGGTATTCCTAAGTGAAAAATTTGCTTGTAAAGAAAAGAGAAAGTACCTTGAGGAAATTGTTAATCTACTACATTACAGAATAGATTGTGAAGATTTTCCGTTAATGATATACACACAGCTGGCCGCAGATAAAAGATTAATTTTATCACGATGATATCAAATTCAAGCACCATCACCCAAGGAAGTAACAAGTTCAATGAAAACAGCTCAAAATCAGAATGTCATTCGATGCCATCTCATGAATTATTGCCTAAAGATGATCTCGCGGATACGTCCTGCGGACTTGACCTTCCCTTTCGTTCCGCAAGGCAAGTTCAATAGCGGTAGTTTGTATCGGAAACGAATTAGTATGCTTGTCCAAGAATAATAATAAAAGTCAATAGAACAACAATGAGTTGAACCGTTTTGTACCCACCTGTTGCTCATTAATCATTAGTTGCAAATGCAGGGGTGCTGAGTGTTATGACAACTTTTAAATTCCAGATTATCAATACCGCAACTCCAGCGATTCGCTTCGACGAAATGGGCCTTGGTATTGTTGTCATTGGCATACCTCTTCAGCGATGGACTGGTAAATGGAGTTTTTGTTGCGACAATATCCACCATAGAAAAACAGTTGAGTACTCGTGAAAAAGACTAAATGTGATTAGCTTATTTATACTGTTGCGACCTTGCAAGTTTTAATTATGTATACATCGCTATTTCCCAATTGACGTGCTGTTGTTGCCAAACGCACCAAATTCCATTCTTTTAATGCAGACATGCCCAATAATGCCATCATATCTTCAACTTTTGAGAGATGGCGGTATAGCTAAATTCCCCCACACCCACCACAGAACCACCTATATGCAGGTCAGTTCGAACTCCTACTTGCTAAGGGATTCGCTTTATTGAAGTTGTTCCCTTCCTCTCTTATCAGTAGCCTACTTCCAAAGTGATTGGAATATACGCTCATTTGGCTGTTATGATTTCACTGTGCCGTGGGTGCTGGTTTTATTTCAAGTAACTGCACGCTTGTGTGTAGGCATACTGCAGCACTTTGAGTTTGAGCTTAGCTCTTAATGCACTAAATCATTACATCGTGATGACTTCGCCTGGAATAATCACCAAAACGTGCCACGTTTGAGCTAACTCTTGCTACATTTTATCAGATTTCAACTTCGCACTACGGAAACCGGTTTGATAGGAGCAATGATGGATGTAGGTTCTTGCATTGCACTCTCAGTCATCATCTATTTCGGAGAGTCCATCTCAAAGACTCGGTGGATCGGATGCGGGATGATTTTTGTTGCGACTGGTTCGCTGATATTTGTCATCCCTCAGTACACGTCACCTCACTACACTTTCGGCCAAGAAGAATGGAATTACTGTAGAAATGTCACTTCATCCAATTCATCCAATTGCGAAAGTTCGCCATTACGAACGTACAGGTATTACATTCCACGCTCATCCGGCAAGCGATTTGATGGGAAAGCACCCATGCGTCCTCGGTGTGGGGATAAATCCATTCGAAAACGATAATAGTATTAGTTCTATAGGTTTTGGCATTCGTTCTACCTACTCCATTTGCCTGTTCTCTTGAGTTCCTCTGAGTTCCTCCATCTAGAACTGAGGCTAGGTAGGGCGACTCACAATTGAAATACTGGTAAATGTATTGGATCTTTGCAGATACGTTTTTATGGTTGGAGCGTTCTTTTTTGGATCAGGAGCCGAATATGTGTCGACCCTACCTTTATCATACTTAGACGAAAATGTAAAGCAGAAGTATTCGTCGTTATATCACGGTGAGCTTTCTAGACCTGTCGTTGGGCTCAGTATACCGCAACAACCATGTATACCTTATCTTACAGGAGTTCTAAATTCTTTTGGAGCACTCGGCCCTGCAACTGGGTACTTACTTGCCGGAGTCACTCTTCAAATTTTCAACGATCCGACCATGAGGTTAGATGAAACGGCAACTTTTTCGAAAGTTATATACTGTCTCCTGCATGTTGGCAGATATAGATTTTGTCGCTGAAGGCTTTGACAGTATCGGTCGTTCCGCTTGTACATAGTACTCTGTCCGCGTGTGTGATTGCTTAGTACAGCAGAGTGAAGTGAGAACTAGAACAAGTTTGGTCATCTCACCCTGTTCATTCAGTTTGCCATATAACGTAATTGAACTGGATATTTCGGTTTGAAACAATCCTCACGAAACATACTCTTGTTGCCGCAGCGTTCCTATAACGACACAAAGTTCACTGTGGGTAGGCGCTTGGTGGATATGTTTCATTGGTGGAGCGGTATGCCTGTTGCTGCTAGTACTTCCCATACTGTTACTGCCAAGAAACTTACCAGGAGCGGAACGAGCTAGGCATAACCGAGAACAGAAGAGCGGAAGCAACGTAACGAGTTCGGGTATAGTCAAGATCAACCAGTAAGAATGCAACGTTATTGAATCATGTCGGGCTTGCTTGTCGCGGATTCGTTGTAAAATAGCGTACGGAATGAGAGCTTTTGAACCATTTCATTAGATCCGGCCTGTTCTATGGCTATTGCTATCGTGTTTTCGCCATTTTTATGTCGCGACACCACATTACGGTTCATTTGAATCCGCAATTTCTATCATTAAATACATATATCTTTATTACAGAATCTTGTCACTCCTAAAGAATAAGTTGTACATCACACTCTGTGTATCTGAGACATTCCACGCATCCATTGTTTATGGGTTTTTAACTTATGCTGTAAAAATTGGCGTGGATTTATATGGAGCTACAGAATCGATTGCGTCTTTTGTATTAGGTGCGTCAGCGTCAGCTTGCTTAAACTATTCGCAGAATTTTAACTCCAGGCAACATTTCACAGGCTCCGTTTCCATCGTGTCCACAGTTTTGGGATACTTCCTAGGTGGAGCACTGATCACGAAATTCAAAATGTCTTTGAAAGGGATAATTCGATTTATGATCATATGCACCATTGGTTCTTTGACGTTCTCATTTGGATATCTTGTTCACTGTCCGTCAAAAAGTATGTGCTCATGCTTAGTAACTTTCAGCTTAGCGGCTATATATTACTGTGTGGGGGCACCGTGTGCCATCGTCCATCATGTTATTTAGGGTTTTAGGGTTTACTTTCTCTCTCTCTCTCTCTCAATCATGACCCCAAACGTTTTTGGCCATTTCAGATCTTGCAAATGTCAATTCAAACAATACCACCTCTATTAACGGACTTTGCAACCTCAATTGTAAATGCAATACCGACAAATATCATCCGGTATGTGACGATTCTGGCGCAGTGTATTTTTCGCCATGTTTTGCAGGTTGCATAAAGCAAATAAATTCAACGGTAAGTCCTTTAATTCAACGGTAAGCGATAAATAACGAAAAAAACATGCCTGCTGAAAAATCACGCGAAATACTTGCGAAAAACTGTATCAATATATATAATGATGGAATTTTAGCTTGGGAATTTTAATTCAACCACCGTAATTCAAAACTTATGCGTAGGCTGTACGCACTGTTTTCGTCATCGCACTTGATATCAATAAAAAGTCAGTTACCGCTATGCAAGTGGCCCCAGCTCCCTGAATCATTTTGAGAAACCTGTCTCAATGCGGTTGCTATTGCTCACATTATACATGCGATCTAATTCACATGATAATAAGTCTATCTTCACAATTCTGTAGTTCCACTTCGAGCAGTAGTTTAGAAGACTGACGGTCGCTTGAACGTCATCATATGATACAAATTGATTAGTTGATTGGTCGTTTCAGGACGCCTACGACTGTGCATGCGTAATGGGCAATAACATCAGTGCCTCGGTGTCAACGACAAAATGTGTATCATCGGTGTGCGAGAATTTCCCAGCAGTTATGGCACTTCTTTTTCTATGTTTTTTTGGTGGCTTCCTTGCAGTCACACCAAGCACACAAGCAACTTTACGGTCTGTAAGATTTGATGAGCGAACCATGGCACTCAGCGCGCAGGTGAATACTGAATATCATATTGATGAAGAAATTTTCATATCATTATATTTTCATTGCCTACATACACTTACCCGAAGTATGGCATTTTTTTACGGACTGTATCTCACCCTCATCCTCCAACCTCACATTTGAATTTAAAGGTAAAATGTTTAATCGTCGTACGCCGAGGTGCCACAAAGGTTGATTGGTAGCGTGCAGATAGACATGCCATCTATCAGTATCAAAATGCTTAGCAGGTTCATATTTTGTGTCACTTTCTTTGCCAAGAATGTATATATATTGGCGCATATACGTATGGCAAAGATCAAAAGACGATATGGCACATCATCGTATTGTAGACTCACGAAATCAATGACTAGCGAAAATGTCAATTCGCCAAAACACGACCACCAAGGCTGTCACTCGTGAAATATTATTATAAAATAATTAATTGCAAGACTATCTGTCATTTGGGCCACGGGCTACCATCATATTTTCACAGTAAGGCCCGATTAACTCTCTGTATAGTATCATATACGATTTGTGGCACCTGGTTTACCCTTTATAACACCTAATTTATTCAATTATCACAGCGTATCACGCAAATAATTTTTGGACGAATCGTTGGAAGGTTGGCATTCGCAAAAGCATTGGAAAGCGCTTGTTTGGTTTCGAGCACGGAATGCCAAGAACGAGGCACCTGTCGATCGTACGACGTCCGTATGGCGACTGTCAACCTTGCTGTAGTTACAGTTATTGGGAAGGTAAGATTAAAATGCACGTTAATGACGGTCCCAAATTAAACTTTCTTTTAACGTAACACCAGCTTTTGATCTTACTAACGTTGTGCTACTCTGCGTACCTTGTTCATCAAAGAGGCCGGAAGGAAAGTCAAAAGCATCGAAACAGAACGTAATCAAATGATGGACCTGATACGTAGACGATAATTCGCTCTCCGGATCATGTTTGCGCACCGATAAGTGTTATTATTGATTTTTGTATGTCTAGGAATCGTTGCATTGCCATTTACCCACACAATTAGTACATTTCTGGAATCTTGCGTACGTGATATCCTATTGCCCAAGAGCCTGTTCCGTACGCGCTGTCGTGATCATTGTTTTGTTATGGATTAGAGACAAAATGGCCGATTAACTCGGAAATTGTTCTTGCATCTTGCCTAATAAATGATTGAATGTAACTTTCGATCGCTGATAGTCGTCTCTTCTGCAGAACCGTTGTAAGTCTCCGTTGGCAATAACAATATGATTGTGTACATTGTAGATATTCGATAGACGCTAAGCCTTAATTTAACCGGGGGTCAAAAATGGTGATTTTAAACAGTGTGGAAAGTTGTAAGCCGACAAGTAGATGGCTCAGATAACAGATACAGATAACTGAACGCAAAATTGACAACGATTGACAACAAACCGAACAACCGAACACCCTTCCACAATTGGTTTTGTCCAACTATGTAAGCGCCTTACGTAACGATAACAGTGCAATTTCGGTTGTGATTCTCAATGTATTGAATAACGGTGTAGCATAGCATACAGTATCTACTATATACCTCATCATTTTCTGAAAATTCCGTAATTTTTAGCATGCCGTGTTGTCACCCTGCACGTTTACATTTCTTTTTTAAGCCATTGTCATGAGATTGCCAACATTTTCTAAAGATTATTCGTGGTTTATCAGCCTCCTTTAGGTCTATATCGAAATCATGACGTAATTCGTCACAGCGTAGCTATAGTATGATTTGTTCACGCATCTATAACAAATTGAGGTCATCAAATGTCACATAATCAATTTTATCAGTTCGTTGCTGGGGTTATTAGATTTTAGAATTTCATATTGCTCCAGATTTTATATGTGTTGCAGTGTCTCGATCTAACTATGTAGGATTACTAGAACTATTATTATCGGATTACGAAAATTGTTGTACCTATCATAAAATTTGTGGGATGTAGCGTTTCGTTTTAATATGTTCGCAAAGCCCCTCAGGGTTTAGCAGTATAGATGGTTTATGTCCGAATAAACTCTGGCAGAAAAAGTTGTATCTAGCGCGATAGCCTAGCTGCTTATAATGGCAACTGACAGGCCTACAGAATTTTCGGTGGCTGATGCGGAGGAAAGAAATCATCGCAAGACAGCGTCGGAAAGAGCATGCGGGATGCAGCTTTGTTTCGGCAAAAGGTTAGTCAAGTTCTTTACCTTCGATTTTCTTGAGACTTTTAGCAACAGCTTGTAGCTTTTCGTACAATTGAACAACATGTTCTACGTATGGGTTATCTCATCGTTCTAAGGTTCGGTACGGGTTACAAGAAGTCTATACCGATTCTGTTTTCCCGTTTAGTTGGTGCGTTTCTATATAAGAACATTTGTTTTTGTTCAGATTGAAAATCCACTTTCTTCAAGCGTTCGCAACACCAGCATGGGCGTTAGTTTTTCTTTCATTCGGTCACTTCCTTGATGAAGCAGTAGCCAACGGATTGTTCGGCGGAACATTGGCGTCAGTGGAAACGCAGTACGTAATGAAAACTATTTTGAGCGTTTGTGCGGTTTCTACTGGACTATATGAGTAGGCTACATTAGATTTCAGATACAATCAACCGAGTCTGGGTATATAGGAGCTATGATGGATGTTGGAGCCGCTCTCACTGTTGTCTTATCTGCTTATTACGGAGAGAGGTTACCAAAGCCTCGTTGCATTGGAATATCACTATTGCTATCCGGGATTGGCTGCTTCGTCTACGTAATGCCACAATTCGTGGCGACAGAAGATGTGAGAACGACAGAAGCGTCGAACATTTGTGGAAACGTAACTGCTCCAGATTGCTACTACTCACCGTTACGGTCTTATAGGTGATGGCCTGAATTTTCATGACGGCCGACGTATACCGCTAACAAATAGTTCTCAATTTCAGATTCGTTTTCATGCTTGGAATGCTGCTTTGCGGATTTGGAATCGAATATCCTCCTACGCTTGGCATAGCATATCTAGATGAGAACACCAGTCAGGCTCGATCGTCTTTATTCAATGGTGAATAGGCTACCCATGGTGATCAATACATGAATTGACTTACGACGTTAAAGAATCCCAACCCTTTTCAAGGTATTCTTTATGGAGTGGGAGGATTCGGTCCGCTTTTTGGATACTTGTTAGCAGCGGCAGCACTTCAAATGTCGAATCTTCCTGCAGAAGAGTAAGATAATCCGTTTAAACGTAAAATCAATTTGCATGGAGACAGACATTTCTTTTCGATTTATGAGCGTATGGATGAATACAATTCCGTACAATTCATAGCTACTGGAGTGAATACGACAAGTAACAATCAGTAACAGCGATAAAGAACTTGCCACAAGAGTTTAAAAATCACGCACATATAAGCATATACTGTATGCACAAGCACATGCGGGTCTCCTTATAACCGCTGTGGAACGGCCCCAAACACTCAGCTATCCTCAGATGAATTATATGTCATACTGACACATTCACTAATCCCATAACAATAAAAAGTATAGTAATATATTTTCGATTACAAATTCGGGAAACTCCCTGGGACTGCGATATAGTGGAATGAACTTTCGCGTCTCAAATTTAAGAACGGGGATGTAACTAAATAACACTGAAGTATTTGACTCATATCTCCTTGCAGGTCTTCCGGTAACAATTCTACAGCAACTTGGTCCGGTGCCTGGTGGATCGGATTCCTCGCGGTCGGAAGTGGCTTGATTATTTCATCAGTTCCAGTTTATTTACTACCGGAAAAATTGATTAACGGCAAGGATATCAGAAAAGACCGCGAACAAAATATCACATCTGAAAAAGAGGCATCAATGGAGAAAGGGTATGGGAAGAGGTTTGTATTAGCTCTGTCGTTTTGTTAGAGAAAACGTCGCACGTGACGTGTAGGTCATAGGTGGGTGGTGTTTTTTAGGTTGTCAAGGTTACTAACAAACCCTGTATACGTTTGTATTTCGTTATGGGTGTTAATGTACGAATGTTTGATTTACGCCATTGCGACGTACGCCGTAAAGATATTTTCTGTCTTGCTTGGAATGAGTGAATCAACTGCCGGATTCTTGTTAGGTAAGATGTAGCCTAGGTTAATTCATGATTTTTGATCCGAAGTTCTAAAGTGATGGTGATATTGTTTTTTTTACATGAAGGTGGAATAGGAGTTGGAGTATCGGTTGTTGGATATGTGTTGGGAGGCGTCATAGTATCAAAATTGAAATTGGATCTACGTGGGATCGTGCGATTTGTTTTCTGCTGTAATGTTATTTCTCTGCTCTTCGTTTTTGGATTCTTACTACCGTGTGCAGAACAAGGTTGTAAAACTAGGGATTAGAACCAATCATGATACACTATCGACCTTTAGCATCGTCTTTCCGGGTTTGATTCCCGACCGAGTCAACAACCCTAAGACTTTAAAATTGGCAACCGTTACTCGTCTGTTTTGCAAGAAGTAACGCAGAGAGTCCTGTGGTTGTGATAGTGCTCCGGGTTCTATAAACCGCAATTATAACACGCGTGCTATAAACATTGACCTTGCGTAGATGAAGTTAGTAGTTGAAAACGCCGGAAATTCAGAACTACAACAACAATTCAAATCAAAACAAATCAAACAGAATTCATTCCCGATATCTATACACAGTCATTGAAACTGATAAATCACAGCAACATGTCATTTAATATTTAATTTAATGATCAAATGACTGCGGAATACACCACCATGTC
The DNA here is from genome assembly GCA_030412335.1 of Botrylloides violaceus. NCBI lineage: Eukaryota > Metazoa > Chordata > Ascidiacea > Stolidobranchia > Styelidae > Botrylloides > Botrylloides violaceus. Next base: position 904,787 of record JASFYC010000039.1, read on the forward strand.
AGCTTGAATCATGTCTAGATTTCAGTCCGCCAAATTTCAAATTTGAACAATTTTGAAGACGCGTCGAAATCGATCACGTATTGGAAAGAACGCCTACAGTTACCATAACGCACGGTGGTACCTGGAAAGAATCGTTGTTGTTTTTTTCGAAGCAGAGCTTAGTCAAATATCAAATGCATCCAGTTCTTCCCTGCTTAAATCTATCAAATCATCACATTGTACTCCCTTGCTGTTGCAACTGTAGTCGCTGTTTTGAATTTATGGCGTTTCCAACTATTAAGGTCATGTACGTTGTAGCAAGTCAATGCTTATTACGCGTGGCGACACTTTCGGTTTATAGCCCGAATCACTATTACAACCACGACCCTACGCACTACCACAATACTGAATGCCAAGCAGACAGTAACAAATACCTCTTCGAATCGAATACGGAACCTCCCGATCAGAAGGCGTACTGTTAAACTACTCGACCAATTGAACGCATTACAGTATATCATCTATAGAATTCGGAGGCACGAGATCTTCAGTCGGTCATTCTCTCGCGACGTCTTGTAACAATCATTGCGGATGTACCATGGATTACTTTTCACCGGTTTGCGATGACCAAGGGGTTACTTACTACTCACCATGCTACGCTGGATGTGAGAAGGAACCGAACGGAAGCGTAGGTTCACGTATGATATTTTATCTATAACAGAGGTCCAATTCTATCTAAATTATCAGGTATACCAAAATTGCAAATGCGTTGAAGGTTCAAATAGTACATCAATGTCGACTGATAACTGCAATGAAAGACTGTGTGACAATGTCATCGCGATTACCTTCATCATGATCGTGTCCATGTTTTTCGGATATGTGACAGCGACACCAAGTGTTCAAGCGAGTATTCGATCGGTTCGTTTTGAAGAAAGGACGATGGCTCTAAGCATTCAGGTTTACAATTTTGATTTATGATTTGTATAAAATTCCGATTATATCAGAAAAAACAGGTGATGGAATCTTGTACCTTATGTATCGCCCGTCGGTAAATCAGTAATCCACGCAACACGTCTTTATTCAGCTTCAGCTAAAAGTGGAATGCAACCGTTCAGTTGGCCGAGTGGTGTAGACTGTCCGCCTTCTGATCGGGAGGTATCCGTTCCCTCCCGGCTTGGCAGTCGGTATCGGGGAAGTGCGGAGAGCCCTGATTGTAATAGTGATCCGGGCTATAAGCCGGATGTATTGACGCGTATACCGTGAGCATCGACCTGGCGTATATGACCTTAGTATAGGTGAAAAAAGCCATAAATTTCAAGAAAAAAAAATGTGGAATGCACACTAACCTACATGAACAGTGGCTAGTCTCGTGAAGACGAGGCTACACACGCACACATGATAATTACTAAATTGGTGATGCGCGAACACAAGTAATTAACCACTGATCACTGCAAGACAACATGAAATACACACGCGTTAGTAGCACCTTCATTCGCAGTACTTTACAAAACTCGCTCTAACCGTTGTATTGCAGCATCGTTAAGTGTTTTTAGTAGCGGTTATTCCACGAGTCACGAAGTCGCGTATTATGAAAGCGAAAAATAATCACATAAATACCACCGGCGACATTCTATGCAGTTGTATCGTCCCTCGCACGTACACAATCTAAACAAAATCAGCAACTATTGTAAAGATGTTTTGGGTAGGTTGTACTTATGAATTTCTGATGTACATTGTACACAAGAGGGGAGATAATACGGGCTCATTTTTGATGTACGGAAAATGCCTGAACACACAGGAAGTATTGCCAAACACGTTTTGAGGGTGGCCAATTACCATATGTATATGGCTCTGCTTACTTGTCGCCGGTATGCGGTGGGATGTTCTATAAATATATATAACTTTTCATGCATTATTTGCGGATAAACATCGAGCTTAATCGCATATGATATTTGTTTGAAAGAGTTTTGATTATATATGTTTAGAGTAAGCCTAATCTGTACGTGTGCTGAAACGGTTTTTGACTTTTTGCTTACAGCATATATTTCTGATTCTCTGTGGTCGAGTTCTTGGCCGAGTCATGTTCGCCAAATGCTTCGACGACGCTTGTTTGTTGTCAAGTTCTATATGCGGTGAAAAGGGAACGTGTCGCTTGTACGAGAAATCTACGTTGGCTATGAATATTACAATTCTTTTATCATCCGTAAAGGTACGCAACCGCTAAGTTTGTTCTCGCATTTGCTTATCAGTGAGAATTTGCTTACAGTTTTTAGGCGTGATCTTCGCAGGATTGGCGCTCTTCTTCATTGAACGGCAGAGATGAACTTTGCATAAATCAGGCGATCACGAGAGGCGCGAAAACGCGCCCGTTGAGAGGCACGAAACTACCTCAAGGAGATGAATTCCGAAAGATTACGCATCATGTTTGTGCTTACCATATATATATTTTAATTGCTTTAGTTTGACCTTTCAATAAATAATAAATCTTTACATCTGATTTTACGATATTATGTTATTCACACGCGAATATGATCCATAAAAAGCCCGTGACTAATGAAACGCATAATATATGCCGCCCAAATGACTGGCTGTTGAAAAAGTCAAAACACTTCACTTACGCTGTACTTTTGACTGCAAAGGATTTCTGTCAGCGATGGCGGTAGAAAGTCAACCTGCGCGAAGCAAATGCTCACACGCCAGCGCACAATAGCGCAAGGAGACGGTTCTTCAGCAAAATCGCAATTATCGCACCTTAGATAAGGATGTTGATTGATTCAGTTACATAGCAATTCTAATTTTTCAGTTGTGAGTACTGTATACACTAATTACAGTTTTATATATAGATTTGTTTTGTTACATATCCTCAGGGACTGTAAAAATGCCGAAAACTCCTTTTTCCTGCTTTTACCTCCATGATTCGGTATTCCTTTTCAACGTGACCAGGACTATTTAGGGTTGCGTTGTTCCTATTGGAGCTTGATAATTCACGAAGATTTATCCAATCGACATTCGGAGCATTCACCTTTTCTCTAGTTCCAGCAAGTTCGCGTTTTAACCGCGACTTATTGCCTTGAGGCCGAGTGGAGTGTTGTTACAAACAATATCAGTCCGATCTAATTAATATCAATTGGGTCAATTTTGCAGAAAACTTAGTAAAGTGAATCTGTGATGAGTGATAGTGACCGAGAGAATCAAATGCAGTTGGACCACATCAGCACCATTACAGAATGTTGTAGCCAGGCTTCATCTGCAAGAACACTACAAACCACGAACAGTTCAGGAAAGTGAGTTCGTCAGTAATAGTCTTAGCGGAAAGATTGATTTGTTCAATTGCGCATTTCACGTCTCCCAGTAGCCTGTCTCCAACGGCGAGGGGGCATATTAGTGTGAACGCGAGTTTGGCGGTTCGATCAACGCGGAAATAGGTTTCCGCAGATTCCTGACAAGCTCCGAGCCCTACTGGCTCAATTTAACGTGGTGGTACTGAAAGCCTGAATCACGACTCAGGGCGGCGATTCCTTGCGCCGACTGCATACTCGCAAGCTCATGAGCGTATCGCATTACTCTGTGTGGTTGTAAGATGGCGATCAAAAACGAAATTCCCTAACCACTACCGTGCCGCGCCTTGGGCAATTGTGCTGGTCAATGCGAAATACATCTGGCTTAAATCAAAGTCAATCCGTTATATCCTCTCGTAAATGAAAAATTGAAGTGCCTCCAATGGGAGAAAAACGTCCCTATTCCAGCCTACAAATTAGTCGTCGTGGTGGGGTGGGAGGCGCAGATCCGCAGTTAACCCCTGCAAAGGTGGGGATGGGCCGGCATTGCAGCGCGTCGGAAGTAACGTATGCGTGTTCGCCATTTTTAAATCTCCTCGTCTCTGTTCGCGTCAGAGCACTATGGATCATGACGAAAGGGCATATATTTTATCTTGAACATTCTTTACAGGAGTTTTGAACACCAGGGCGCTACGACAACTTTGAAAAAATTCCAACTGTTTGTGCGCGGGAATCTAAAATTCCATCCTGCACCGCGAGTAGTTTCTTCAAAATGTATATTAATGGTACTCGCCCTTGCGTACTTTTTCACTGATGCAATCATAAACGGTGTTTTCCCGGTGTCTCTACCGAGCGTCGAAAAACAGTGAGTTAATTTTAATAACTGATACGTGTTGGCTACAACTGAAGCAGGGGTGTCGTTAAAGGTTTTGCCTGTATAGAGCGATGAAACATTCTTTCAAAACGTTGTGTAAAACGCAATGTCAGTCAATCGTTGTACAGTTCGCTTAAGCATTGCATTGGCCTATTACGCGAGTTGGGTCAATGACGTTTACTTCATCGGAATGGTGATATACACAACACAATCATTTGCTCAATTGCAAAACTGCGAAACAATTTATTTAAGTACACTGTACACTGTACTCGTGAGTCATGCAAATCTTAGTAGTGTTGTTGTTTGTTGTTGCTGCTGTGTTGTTCGGTCGCATGGCCCTTTTGCGGCGTCTGAGTCACAAATGTCAGATATCGCCTTGCTCAAATATCCCTGCATGGCTGACTGCCGATTTAGCCTCAGAGTACAACAGGATATTTATCTTAGTGACACGATAAAGGCGAAGGATGTCGGCCACTGTAAAATTGATACCATACGTTAGCAAAATTATCATATAATCTTAACACACATATCGAGCTGAACAGTCATTATGGTGTGACCTGATTTCAGATTTCAGCTCACCACGACAGAGTCTGGAATCATCGGAAGCATGATAGACATCGGGGCTTGTTTGGCACTTCTTCCCGCAATATACATGGGGGAAAGAATCGTCAAGCCGAGATGGTTGGGGATCGGTGTGTTGGTATGCGCTACGGGAAGCATCATCTATTCTATTCCTCAGTTTACGTCGCCGAGATATGAATTGGGCGACGAACTCACGAATTACTGCGGAAACGTAACAGTACCTGACTGCAATTTAACAGAACCTTTGAGAAAGTACAGGTGAGTGAAAGTACAGTTGAGCCTCATTTGTAAAATTTCCTATTGAGAAAAGGCCAGGGGAATTTGGTGTTCATAATATCATTAATCTAATTCCTGTCGGCGATTGACAGATAGATAATTGCTGTGTAATTTTTCCGATCTAATTAGCGTGACCTCTTTACGATGACAAAATTCCTTTCAATCGTTCCTCGACCAAATAAACCGCACATTTGTTTCTAGCTTTCCGATTTCACGTTCGTATAAGAGCATTTATTTCCGCAATAAGTTTGGCATTTAATCGACTCCTTTAATCTTCAGGTTTATCTTCATGTTCGCAATGGCTTTGTGCGGTGTCGGATCAGAATACGCGCTCACAATTGGGGTATCATATTTGGACGACAATGTTGCGCAGAAATTCTCATCCACGTATCACGGTAATATTGAGTATTCTAACATTAGAAAATTGACACCGATTTATAGCAAGGCATTCTTTTAAAGGAATATTTTACTGCGGTGGCGCTCTTGGAACTGCTGTTGGTTACTTTTTAACCGGTCTTGCTATGCGTCTGTATACGTATCCGAAAGAGAGGTGGGTAATCAGCGAGGCCTATTCCTTTCTATGAGCCGCCCAGTCATGGACGATGTACAAAGTCTGTTCAGTGCCACCAACCCGACTGGGTCTAAAACTGAGCTGAGAGTCGAGAAATACTCAAAACTCAGTGCAGAATTCCATATGGCAATGTAACGACCTAAAGTAGGCATTAGTCAAATAATTAGTCAAAGAATATCATATTCCGTATTAACAGCGCAACAGTTGACATCGAAAATAAGTTGTGGATCGGAGCGTGGTGGATCGGATACGTCATCGGAGGGATAGCACTCCTTTGCATATCGTTACCTATATTGTCCCTGCCAAGATTTTTACCGGGAAGTGATCATCTCAGAGCCAACAGAGAGCAAAAACATTCACAGCCAGCGAGATCGCAAGGAACGAAATTTAGAAAAAGGTAAATCACATTCTCCAGAGAGAGATCTTACCAGACGGTTCCGAGGATATGGACAATTCCTCCCGTTTATCTTTTGTGATACTCAACGCGAGCCTTCGAATATCTCAGGCATAAATTGTCGGCCTATATATAGTGAACGGAAGAAAATTATAGCACCATCAAACTCTATACACTGGCTGTAATTAAAAAGATTTTGATTCATGATTGTGATGTTTACTTTAGAAGTTTACAATAGGGATGTCAACATTACATGCACAATCTGTTCATGTTCTGTCAGTCGCGTCACATGCTGTATAAACCTTTTAAGTATGAAGTTAATGACCCATCCGGCAAATTATTTTAGGGCGTAACCATAAAATTCTGACCAAATATAACGTTTTCAAATTCTTCAAGATCCCTGAGGAATGGAGCTGCCACAACCGCGATCAATGCGAAATACTGAGAACATGACCTGATTCAATCAGCTTTTAAAAACCTATTTTTATCATATTGATGCCTATAAAAATTTTATGAATATACGATGTTTCGGCTTTCAATTAGCAACCAAAGCACGCGATAAAAAAGTGTAAGGCGCTACTGAGTTCGTCACCGAACATCCGTTTAAGAGTCTGAACTGAATGAAATCCGAAGCCTTGTAACATACAGTAATTGTAATCATTATACCCAATTAATTAAGTAGGCTACTCCACGTTGCGAGGTTTCTTTAGTCGCACTGTTCTGTTTCTCTGTATTGTGAGCGTTGCCGTTGTACTGACCGTATCTAATTCATTGGGTTCTTTCTGTTAGCGTTTTCTCAATGTTGTGTTTATGTGTCTCAGTTCAATAAAGCCTCACTTGTGTTACGTCAGAGTCATTCAATCTGTTCGCCCGTCCTAAACTGTGCATTCATTCATTCCCGTCTGCTTTGTGATGGACGGTTTACTTTTCGGTCGTGAAGCTTCTTACATACGTAGAAACGGGGATACCAAGTATAGCAGAGCTGATTATAAGGGTCTAAGTTAAATATGATCTCGTTTTGAAATATCTGCCCGATGTCTGGACTACACAGTCACGCATTTATGTAATTTCGTATTGTACAACCTCGCTCATTTCTTTTACACTGACATTTGCGGGAAGCGAGATGGATCTACAGATTTTTGCAATTAATCTCGCTATAGGCTTATCATCGCTATATACATTGGTACAAGGTTGCGGTAAAGAAAGCTAACGATCTCAATAAAACATTCCGGTGGGGTGGAATTCTACCGGTTTTAGTCACGATTTTCGGACGTTAGAGCGAACAAAGAGAAGTTAATCAGTTTCTATCTTGACACAATCTATACAATTAGCTTCATTTGTCGCCACATAATTTGCAATATCACGCCCACGTATCGAACCCGTAGCACCAAAGACTCAAATGAATTCTTCCTTTCCATCGACAGGTTGCTGCAACTACTCAAAAACAAGTTATTCATACTACTGTCATTATCTGTAATCGTCCATAAAGCTCTTCTGTATGGGTTTATGACGTATGGAGTTAAAATTGCGGTGGCAATATACGGTCTTAGCGAGTCCTTCGCAGCATTTGGACTGGGTGAGTCATGTAGCAAAGTTGATAGAGTATATAGCCTCTCTGTAGCGGAGTGATTATTGCATGTTGATGTATTTTTACACAGGGACTCTAGCGATATTTTCATCCGTTATCGGTTTTGCTTTGGGAGGAATCATAGTGACTAAGTTTAATTTGACTCTTCGAGGGATTCTATTTCTACTCTGCGGTTGCTATATCGTGTCTTTTCCGCCAACATTTGGATTTTTACTACCTTGTCCTCAAACAAGTAAGTCCGAACAATTCGCCATACAGGTTGATGCGTTAAAGAGATCAACGAACGGCGTTTTCTTCAGAATTTGGCGGAGTTACCGGTTCTTTCCAACGTGAGTTTATAGGAATAACGAATCGCTGCAACTCAGCGTGCGGTTGTGACTCCGACGTGTACGCACCGGTGTGCGATGACTTTGGGACAATATATTTTTCTCCCTGTCATGCAGGCTGCACCTATCAGATTAATCACACGGTAAAAAAAAGGAGTTTTGAGACACATAGCTTCTTGTCATTGTGAAATAACTCTTCAATTTCTGGTTTATAGGATTACGGGGGCTGCAATTGTACGACAAACTTCAATGCGTCTTCAACTGTATCGTCCAATAAATGCAAAGAGGCCACTTGTTCAAATTTATATCCGGTTACGGCAATATTATTCTTGAGTTTTTTCAGTGGATTTCTTACATCCACTCCGAGCACGCAGGCAATTTTGAGATCAGTCGCATTTGACGAAAGGACGATGGCGTTAAGTATCACGGTAAGTTTCAATTTATTGTGATATTGCTCTCTCTCTCCCTCTCTCTCTCCCTCTCTCTCTCTCTCTTCCGTATATCCTCAAAAGTCATGTGGGTTGACTGTTGTAAATGGGTAAGGTTATATAGCCTGCGTCTGCTGCCTCCCTATGAGCTGCGATTGGTGCTGTTTTGACCTACGTCTGTATTTCGTGAGCACAACAGAGCCAACGTAGTGAAAACTTAAGCGAGTAGGCCTACTACAGACAAGTACATATCACAAGCCCGTGAAAGGCAAGTGGGGTGCGTGCGAGAGTACGGGCATTTCAAATGTGTAGGCCTATAGGTTGATTGCATAGAAGCTAAATCAGTCAGTACGATAAATAATGACATTGAAATGAAAAGCAATTTAGCTGCGTCAATTAGTTGTAACGTCATGCCCCCTTTTCTTGACAGCATATCGGAATACTTTTAGGCGGTAGGATGCTGGGTCGACTCATCTTCTCTCAAGGTCTTGCCGATGCGTGTCTAGTTTCCAGTACAGAGTGCGGAGAGACGGGAAGTTGCAGACTCTATGATAAACACACTGCGACTGTGAACATGACCATTATAATGGCCACAGGAAAAGTACAAGAAAACTTGGTTGTTATGACAACGTGATGTAGAATTTATTGCATCCTATATGTTTTCTATAGGCACTGTGCGCGATACTCGCAGGACTGACGTTGTTGGTGCTAACACTTCAACCAAAAAAGTGATGTTTCCGGCAAAGGAGTCGCACCCGATGTGGATTTGGTCCCACGTAGCATACACGATGCACGTTGTGTAAAATGTCAGGTCGCAATTATTTTCAACTCACTGAACGGATGGATCGCGAGCTAATTCAATAAAGCAACAATGGAATAAGGCCTGCAAATTGTTCCTCCTAAGTCGATTTCTCTGAATTACAATTGTGTGCTGTATACCATTATATGTATTTAATAAATGATCTAAAACTATTACTATCGCATAATTTTGACGCTTCGAAGGAAAGTCTCCTTTGAGGACACAGTTTGCTGTTGCCAATGTGCATCAACAACGTATACTCCTATAGCAAACTCTGGGGGCATGTAACTGGAATGGAAGCACGAGGAAAATTCTAAGTGCATTATCCCGGCTTTAAACCGCGCATCTTCGATTTAAGCATATGTCATTTGTTCTGAAGTTGAAACTGAGTAGAATCCTTGAGTAAATCTCTTCAGCGACCATTTCCTCAGTAATTACGACTGTATAGGCCACGCGAAAGAATCCCGACCCTTATCTAGTATAAAAAGAAGTTTTGGAAGGTATGTAGGACTGTATAGCTGCAGTCTCAGAGACAGCTACAATTTAGTAGGGCAGCAGCAAGTGCAGAAAGTCTCATTACAAGGTGGCATCGTAATGCTGATGACATTCTTATTATGGTGGTTTGTGAATGTGATGATTTCAGAGTCGGGTAAGAGCGCTTGCACAATATAAGACTAGGCCTACGCTAAGCTCTTCGCAACAACGGATAAAACAAACAGGCTTGCGACCGAACAGCGAATATCATCAACCTAATTGTACGAACAGCACGTTTGCGGGTTGGGTGTAGGCCCACCCACAATCCTAGCGACGACGTGACGGGGTTGTCTCCCCCAACGTGTGAGCTAAAACTCATCATTTTCAGCCGCGCCGCCGCAACAGAAATGCGGACAAATTCCAATCTTTAATGATGACACCACGCCCAAGAGAATTGATTCCCGCATTGTCGGCGGCGAAAATGCAATGAAAGGCGAATTTCCGTGGCAAGTTGCTCTTTACCACCAAGGGTAAGTGATTGTGAATATTCATAGAAATATCTATCAATGGCGAAGGTTATCTGTTTCGCAGAATTCAAACCTGCGGTGCGAGCATCATAGCGCCAAAATGGATCCTCACTGCTGCGCACTGCGTCAAGTAAATCATTGTAGGCCTGTAACAATTTTCAACTTGTACTGTACGTCACCTAGGCATTTTTACTAATAGAAATAATTACGGCGTGTACACTATCCGCGCTGGGGAATATAATCTCAAAGGAGTGGAAGGTATGGAGCAAGAAGTTGAAGTACTCAGAATTATCAAGCATGCGTTGTATGTTATTCCAACGTATGACAACGACATAGCTATTTTGGGTAAGAATTACCGAATGCTGATTTTATAAACAAAATTCAGCTTACCAACACGCTCTATAACAGAACTCACGAGAAAGGTGAACTACACAAAGTATATTCAACCGATCTGCCTTCCAGCACCGAATGAAGTTCCAGCACGCGGAATCAAGTGTCATATTACAGGTCTTTTGAATGGGGATGATTTCGAATGTCATCTCATTGGTTTTTAGACCAATATCTTAATTGAAATTTATGCAGGATGGGGTAAAGTCAGTCCAGACATACCGCGATCAAATATCCTTCAAAAGATTACGTTGCCGGTCTACGACTTCCAAGAATGCAAAAGAGAGTTTGACAAACTGTACCCCTCGAAAGGTGGAACTCAACATCCGCGAGTAAACAGCAATATGATCTGCGCCGGATTCCCTGAAGGCGGTGTTGATGCTTGCAAGGCACGTCATAACATTGAATTTGGCTTTAGAAATCCAATAGCGTGACAAAGTATTCCATTTCCCCTTGCAGGGAGATAGTGGAGGTCCAATGGCGTGCTTGGATAAGAGCGGGAAATCGATGGTTCTCTACGGGATAACATCTTGGGGAATTGGATGCGGCGGTAAACTTCCTGGCTATTACACTAGAGTTGGAAAGTACGTTCAATGGATTCGTGGCATTCTAGGTAAACGTAGGCAAGCGTTTCATCAGATGCATAACTTTTTCTAATATAGACCTGACATAGTGTCACAGCCCTGCAGGCCTAATCGATAGATTTGCTCAGCGTGGAAGGGTCGAAGTTCAAAGTCGTACAAATCTGCGCGTCATGTTCGAACACAACGATGACCCAATTAGAATCATGTGTTTTTAGCCTATAGGCCTCCCCTAATCATGGGATATGACATTACTGATTCATTTTCGAGACGGGAAACCATCAGAACAGACTGACAAGCCTTGCAGTGGGCCAGGTGTTTTAATCAGCGGCGACAACAGAGTTTTGATAGAATCAGTAGGATTTTCCAAAGGAGGTTACAAAAGCAATGTACATTGTACGTGGACGGTACACGTAAGTTTTCCATATTCAATACCCAAAGAGTTTCACTTCTAAATTTTACACATTTAAAGATTGCAGGTTCTCATGAGACGCATTATGCAATGCTCAGATTTATCAAATTTGACGTCGAAGATGACCAAACTTGTAATTACGATTACGTAAAAGTATTTTCTGGCTTGGAAAATGATCGATTGTTAGGTAGGATCTTAATTTTCAGGGTTACACGTGGCATGAAATTTACCCCAACGACTTTTAGGTACATTTTGTGGTCAAGCGATTCCTACCCCACTCGCCTCGGTCGACTCGTTGAAATTCAAAATCGTATTTCATAGTGACGGTGAAACGAATTTGGAAGGTTTTCAAGTCAGCATCAAACGTTTGCCTAAGGACAGATTTTTGGGTGAGTCCCAAAAAGAGAAGTGTCACCTACTGTATTATTTACTCACAATGTCGACTATGACATGATTCTAATACCGTATGGAATACGCAAGGTGATCGCTCCACCTTCGTCAAATCAGATCCTTCTGTAGAACGGGCTATTGCTAGAGATACTAGCACACATCCAATTTTACATAGGCTACACATGTAACAACATGGACACTAAACCGTAGTCTTGAGGTAAATCAGTATTGCAGAGTCTAATTGCGGATCGCTGCGACATATCAGAACACGTAGAAAGAAGGTATTTGACCAAAATGGCATGATCGAATCGGCGCAATACCCGGAAAGCTACTCACCTGATTCAGAATGTGAATGGAATATAAGAACAACTCCCGGCAGAAGTATTCAGGTTTCAAGACTGATCACATTGATGAAGCTGTAATGTTACTCAACATAATAATAATGTCTTTCAGCTAACATTTGAAGATTTTCACTTGGAGTCTCCTAATGGCAACGGAGATTGCACCGCTGACAGTGTGACAGTGTACAATGGCAAGAGGTACGAGCGCGATGCATGAATTCAGTTATGGCATAGGTTTACATAGCGAACTGCTGGGGATTTCAAAATCCCACGCTCTTGGGACACGTCATCTCTCTCGTTTCGATAGAGAAAAAGGCAGTCGGCCAATCGACCACTACGTCCACTAGGCACCTGAAAGAGAAGCTTTTTTCTCCTCATTCTAGTCGACTGTGCACATCGGCTAGGAGGAGGCGGGTCTGTATGAGTGTAAATAGCCATTTTCATAACGCGTATCGATTCTAGCTCGGAAAATGGAAGAAGGATCGGTAAAGCTATATGCGGCTCATATGAAAAAAGCTTTCAAATAACTTCAACGGGACGGCGAGTTACCGTGCAGTTTAAAAGCGACAACGAAAGTGAATCACGCGGTTTCAAAGCTAGCTATCGCATATTTGACAATCACCGGTTACCGCGGACTGATAACAAGGTGCCACCCTCCATGGAACTAATAGCAGTGAGTTATTATGTGGAATATATCGCGATGGTCGCAACCTCAGCTTACGATTCTTGCAGAGATCACAAGTCACAGAAAGCGTGTGGTCAAGTGATGAATGTGGATTTTTTGCACAGCCAATTGTACTTGACAATACTGAATCGTCCTTCCGATTGGTTGAAGGGATAGAAGTTCCTGCAAACTCGGCTCCATGGACAGTAAGCCCTTATAGGCCTAGAGCTTATGGTTTTATCGAGACATCACCTCGTCTACTAAGATAGTGCACGCTATAGCCTAAAGCGAGATTGATAAGGAATGCATGGCCTCAGATGCTCCGGATCACTCATTGAAGATTATTTTTCCCTTGCATAATTCCAATAAAATGTTTTGAAGGCTCATGTTCATTACTGCTTTCGCATCGGCAACAATACAACGTGCAAAATATGCGACGGGTCGTTGGTAGATTTGAAATGGATAATAACGGTTGCTCACTGTTTCGAGTAAGACTTTCCTCAACATTTATTATACACATATGTATTTCAAGAGATGTCTTTGATTAGAGAAAATTCAGAGTTACTTTCGTTGAATGTGAGCCTGGGAGATCACGACAAAGATGTGAATGAACAATACGAAACTACGATTGTGGGAAAAAATGGTTGAAACGCATTGTGTATCTTGTTTTGGGAAACAGTATTTATGATACTCCTTTTTCTAGTATATAAATATCCTGGCTACAACCAATCGATGCTTCCCGTGAACGACATCGCACTGGTTGAACTACAGAATCCTGTGGCGTACAGCCGCCAGATACGCCCAATATGTCTACCAAGCCCAGATGTTTGTTTTGAGCCAGGTGAGGATATCACTAGACTGTAGTCACTATCACGTTGATAAAACACAAATGATCATTCATCTAGGCACTGTGTGCGTATCCTTAGGATGGGGAGGACCAGCCACATACGGCGCCGACACCAGAAAATTGCGGAGAGCCCAAGTGCCTTTGTATGATGACGACTCATGCCGTGAAGCAACCGGCGAAGCTGTTGTAAGCTTCCACTAACAGCATGCTTGAGAAACCATGCCCCTAACAAACATATTTTCGACAGTATCATAAGTCGTTCATTTGCGGTGGACTGAAGAAGGGTCCAAACCATCATGATCAATGTGGCCCCGAGGCTGGCGGTGGTTTGGTATGCAGAGCAGGACTTAACCAACCCTGGATATTGTATGGTATTGTCTCGTGTGGGTACGGATGCATTGATCTAGGAAGTCCGTCACTTTACACAAAGGTAGGCTACAGATCCTGGTGGGGCAATAAGACCGCCTGGAACCACTGGCAGAAACGGAATTTCGTGTTCACAGAATCATAACATGTAACGGCATCCATTTCTCTTATAAGGTCAGCGTTTTATCCGATTGGATAACGAAAATAATGGCAAAAAATGTTACAACACCTCCGTCGTTAAAGAGAATGAGTTGTTCAGCACAAAATTTAAAGTATGTATCAGTCAGTTTCTTTATATGTTGTGCGGCTGCCCTTGCTGACTCACCAATATCAATGTTTTCAATACAACAAAAGCATAGCGACCATAGTAGTCCTAGAATGCATTATATTATTATACGACACTTCGAATTCATCTTATTATCCTGTGTAGCTTACATCATGGTCACGATTGGTGAAATTAGACTGCATGACTTCATTTTCTATAGGAGTGAAAATAATCCATGCCAGATTGAGAAAGTATTAAAAAATGACAGTGGTGTGATCACCAGCGACAATTATCCGGAGCCATACGGCAAGAACTTGCATTGCGTTTGGACTATCATCGCACCAGACTCGGACAACTATGTCATGGTATGAATCTATAGCCCTACAATTAGGCCTACTGCATTACATTGTATAGGCAGGCATATTAGCGATTTATTCACAGATTAGTTTCGACGAGATTGATATTGAAGGACAAGAAGACAGATGCTGGGATAAAATTTCTATCTTTCGAAGAGACGGCAGCATGATCAAAGGTTCAATTTGCAATGAACGCGAGCCTGCGGTCCCTTATCTCTCAAAGGGTGGTGCATCTGTTCATTTTGAGACCGATAGAAGCGGGGAGTTCAAAGGCTTCAAACTAGCCTATCAAATGGTTAGAATGTTCCAAGGAATTCACATGAAAAATATAACGATAGGACTCCTAATTGAATTTATAGGTTTCGAATGCAACATTGCAATCGAACTGTGGCTCTGATTATGTCCTCGAAGGATCTGGATCAATCCAATCTTTGGATTACCCGAAACATTATCCCCCGCTTTTGCATTGTGAATGGCTCCTTCAATCCACTTCTAACTATGGATTAGAATTGGACGTAAAAGCGATACAGATGGAGATGGAGGAAGGGTAGGCTATGTGTGTGTGTCGTAGGTGTTGTTATAGCCAGGCAATTATAAATAACTCAACTTCTGGAATGATCTTTTATCAGGTGCCCTTTCGATTTTTTGGAGATTTATGAGTCTGATGACAACGGCAATAAACTAACGAAATATGCCAGACTTTGCGGAGTGAGCGGTGAAGCACATGAAATATTGTCAATAAGTGGCTATATGCTTGTAACATTCAAGACAGACGGATCGGGAGCAGCCAGTGGCTTTCAAGCAAAATTTAGATCGTTGCAGTCGTAATGAAAATATTTATAACTTGATTGATTAAATTGGGCACCCATAAACTTACAGGGCAATAGCCTAGCCTTCCTAGCCAATGATCCAGTCCGTTGTCTGCTAAGTCGACAGTGTAGCTTGAATTTATATGCTAGCCTTGCCTATAGACAGTGTATATGCTAGGCCTACAGACTAAGAGGAAATAACGCCATTGGCTATAGGCATCCGACAGATAAGTATAAATCGCGAAATATAATGAACTCGGCGCAGTTCAAGGTGATAAATACGTTGGTAGACTATTACCGTACAATATCGTATCGCTCAACAGCATGAGTGGCGCGTATGGAGATGTCGTGGGATATTATCGACTGTCGTGGAGTGGTAGAGCCTGTGGTCGAGACTACACACGTACATTCTTGTAGTGTTCGACTGCATAGGCGATAGGCCAATCTGTTGCAGGTTCAAAAGTATGTAAGTTAGGCCGTGGCCTCATCACAAGGATTCCTTGACTGGATTTGATGAAAAGATAGCAAGAATGGAGAAAATAGGCGCCCCCTTGTGACAGACAGATCTTTTGGGCTACTGATGCGACCATTGAGATCTTGATTACTCACTCGCCATTGCTCTCTCAGAGCTAGGATAGGATGGTTGTGATGATGGCTGGTGCAGTGGCGCTAGCTGTTATTCTTCCTATGGCTCGAATTGTTTAGTTCCATCTTATGCGATACGGTCGGTACATCTCTTTAGCAAATGGGTGGCACTTAGGAGTACTAGTACGCCACTTTTTTGCCAGAAAACGTACGATATAGCTCGACCATTTTCATGATTTTGTAGAAGCCTTAGGTAACCCACCTCTTTGATTATATTAGAATGTTGGTAGCAAAGCTACATAGCTTTATTCTGAACTGAATTGTAATAAAGATGGCGGATAAATCATGGCCACAATCTGGTGGCCATCATAAGCTATCTGGATTATACGAGTTGAAGAAAACATTGGGACGTGGCCATTTTGCTGTTGTCAGATTGGCACAGCATGTGTTCACTGGAGAAAATGTAGCAATTAAAGTCATTGACAAGACGAAACTGGATAAAACTTCAATGGATCATCTCTATCATGAAGTGACCTGTATGAAGTTGGTACAGCATCATAATGTGGTAAGATGTTCATTCCGGTTTATTTGAAAAGAATTCATTGATGACAAGAGGTATTTGACCTCGACAGGACAGTGAAATATATATATATTTATTTACCGTTGACACATATCTTGTTGTCACCGAAGTTTTTAAAGTTGGATGGTACGTTGGTAGTGCAAAACTGTGTTGGCCAGTATGATGACATACGAAATAAGTATTTCAATGCAAAATCAAATGCTGCTACCTGTAGGCTATCATTTTGATGTCTGTTACTAGGCTATGAAATTTTGCAATCCCATAATGAAGTTCTTATGAATGTGTGGCATCTGAGTTAAACTTAATTTATTTTGCTGTCAGAAGAAACTTACAAAACCCTGAACATTTTATGACTAGCTAAACTCCTCATATTTTAACTCGTGTCCCTCTTCATCTGGTGGAGTAGAAATGTTGAGTCGAGGGATTTCAAAGAATAGAATAGAATTTAAGAATAGAATCGGGTAGGGTTTGAATTTTTTTCGAACCCCCATCTACTGAAACTGAAACTGAAGCAGCACTCGCTCCCACTAACATATGGTATACATAAATTCGCTGGAATTTAGAGTTCAGTTATAATAATAAGGCATTGAATCAGTCAATGTAGTTTAACAAAAGCTTCAAAAATATTCCATGTAAGTGAAATGTTGGGAGCCTCTGAATGCAGGTGTTTAGAAAAGATTATTAGCCTACCGGTAATAAGAAAGGGCTCGGTTGATCTAGACCAAGGGTCGGCAACCTACGGCCCGATCTGATCCGCCGGCTATGTGTTATGGGGCAAGGAAGTGCACCAACACATGTAGCCTACTGAATGCATTTCATGTCACAAAGTACGTGCCATGGGGTAATGGTTGTGACTAGGGTACTGTAATTAATTTATCAAAGTGACTTGTTTTGAGCAATTTTGATAATTATACTATCACAATTTCAAATTGTTATGTGAACTCTTGAATTTTTCATGTCCATTGCAATTATAGGATTGCATTGTAGAAGGTTGCAATTTCTATTCAGGGTTCCACAATCTTTTGCAAACCGTTGTATGCATTCTCTGCACTACCATACTTGATAGCATGCATAAGTCATTTCCTGTGAAATTTGATACGACTGCAAGGATTCATTATTCTTGCCAGAACCTTGCATATATTATCGCTTAGTCTTGCCCCGATTTTCAAAGAAAGACAATTTATTCACATATTTGGAACTGTAGTTAATGAGTCTTATTGCCAAATGCCAATGACGCTTCAACTAAGTAATGTCTAGTTTATGCCTAGGTTGTATAATATTGCTGACTGGTGGTGTCCAAGCTGTTTGCAGAGAATGCCATACATTTTGCCTGCACATGTTTCAATGCTGCTTCGTAGGCCTGTTATGCATAAAATGTATTTTTGAAATAGAGTACAAGACATTCTGTCTAAAGTGACACTGCTGTTTTGAGCTGGCCATTTGTGTGAATAAGAAATCTATTTTTATCTTTCAAGCATTTACATTGTACGATCGGGAAAATAAACTGAGTATTGAGATATATATCTCATGTTACCGGTTTTATTTTGATTAGTGTGGAATTTACTACTTGACCTTTAGTGTGGAAATACTCAGTTGAAATTCTTTCAGGTACGTCTTTACGAAGTAATTGAAACATCTACTAAGCTGTACTTGATTCTGGAGCTGGGTGATGGTGGGGATATGTATGATTACATTATGAAACATGACCAAGGTCTTGATGAGGATCAAGCTAAAGAGTATTTTGCTCAAGTAAGATACGTCAAAGATATCGTAAATAGATTCACTGTCGGTTTAATAACGTCTAGCCTAGGTTTTTTGAGAATTATAGCATTCAGAAGCTTTCGTAGCTACGCTCCTTCATCAGGTAAAAATGGAATCTATTGATCGTACGTCATCGATCATCTTCATTATATTTTTCGATATGAAGTCATGACAAATACGAGTGTGAGATTTTTTTTAATATCCCGTTATGTATCTTTTTTTTTAGATCTTGTGTGCCATTTCGTATTGTCACAAAATGCATGTCGTACATCGAGACTTGAAGCCTGAAAATATTGTATTTTTCGAAAGTCAAGGATTGGTGAAACTCACTGATTTTGGATTTAGTAATCAATATGACCCAGGGAAAAAATTATCCACATCGTGTGGTTCTTTAGCATATTCTGCTCCTGAAGTTCTTCTCGGTGAAGAATACGACGCGCAAGCAGTCGATGTATGGAGCCTAGGTAATGATGTGCGATAGAATCCACGCTACTTGCATATTTTTGTTCATTTCGATTGAAATTCGATCAAGGTGTGATTTTGTATATGCTGGTGTGTGGTGACGCTCCGTTCAATGAGGCCAACGACAGTGAAACGCTGATTAATATTTTGGACTGCAAATATACGGTACTTGATCACGTCGATCGAGATTGCAGCGATTTGATAAAACATATGATAATCAGGTTAGTGCCCTTTAATCTTGGCCTGAAAGATTTAAGCTGATTTTGATTGATTTTGTTTTTGTTTTGAAGGGAACCGAGCGAACGATTGGATTTGGAAGAAATCCGAAATCATCCGTGGTTGAAAGATTGTGCGACGCTACGAGATGATGTGTATAACTGCACGCCTGTTTTAACAAGAGACCTGATATCTGACACGCTGCACTTGGATATAGTTAATAGAATGATACACGGTTCGTATTAGAGCAGATATACTTCTCAATCTGTTGAATTGCCTTCATTTGGTATCATTCAAACGGAGGCCTATTTCCACTTCATTTCATAATGCCATAATGACAAGGATAGTAGATGTATTTCTTCTGTTATGACATATTTCCAAGTCGGATTGCCTAAAAGATTGTTGAACGCCTGTACTACTTGGTAGCCACAAATTATTTCATTATATATATATATATATATCAATCCGCTATTTTAGGCTTCTGATCTTCTGAATACGAATCCTCTCCTAATTATAGTCGTAATTGCTGGCATTATCTTCATTTTAAATGATATCTGCTAGGTAAATTGGCGAAACAAGAAGAAATCGAAGAAGCGATCAATGAAAATAAGTACAATCACATCACGTCGACATATTATTTGCTTGCACATCGAAGTTTGCAAGCACAGAGAAAGTCTTCCGAAGGCTGTCTATTCGATGAAGAGATGGAAGCAGCTCCGTCAGGCAAACCGATCAATAAGACAAGGATGACGTATGCAAACAATCCACGCCTACCTCAAATATCCTCTGAACACTTACCTCAGGCGTCCAAAGCAAACATACCATATTCTTCTTCACCTCCTGTTCAAGCTACTGTCATCCCAGTGTCGCAGACTGGACTGCATAGTAGTACTCTAACGACGCACGCTGAAGAAATGAACGAAGACTCATCTCCTGCCTCGTCAAATTCAAGTCTCTATTACTCAGGACACGCATCACACTTGAAGGGCGACAGGAAGATGAGTCCACCGTTTCCGAGAGAGCATCTCACTATTACTCCCAGACACGGCTTCAGTGTGGCTAAAGGCGGTATAAATACTTTGATTGAAGAAGAAGAAAGGAGTCGATCGCAAACGACTACAGATGACGAAGACGATGGGATTAACAAACAGGCGGAAGAAGACATTACTTGTGCAAGAATTATCAACCCTGTACAACTGGCATCGCAGTATGTGGTCCTAAATATTTCGTACCGTACCGTTTGTGCTTGAAACATCGATTGTAAACGTAATGTTACCGGTTGTAATGTAGCTACCTCTTTGGTATAGTAAAGCATCTTGAAACGTTGGGTTGAAGATCATTATGTAACTCGCACTCGCTATGCCGATAGAAATTCTGACCTACACCATACCCAATAAGGTGCCTGGTGGCGACTCGTATGCGAAAGTGAGATGCACGGGCTCATTGGCTGTTTAGGAACCATTTACGGCCTACAATCAGTGGTGGCGTCAGACTTAAGTCTCCGTCGGAAATATAGGGGCCAAAAGGTATATGGCTGAAGTTCTTGAAAAAATTGAAATTTTGACAGGTTGCAACGCGCATCGCTTCAAATGAAACGACTGAAAAAACGCAAGAGCGCTCCCGTGCTGAATGAAATTTGTGAAGAGAACGAAAGCGAGACCGCTGACTTGTCGCAGCGTTCTGATCTCTTCCGTAAAGTGATGGATGAAAAATTTGAGCGCTCGAGGAAACATACTACGTCACTATGTTACCCCACGGAAAGGTATTAATAAATTAATAAATTTATTTGAATATAGTCACTGTATTTCAATATATTATTTTTAAATCTTAGGCAAGGGGTAGAAATTGACGAAGTCGATATGGTGGATGCTGACGTCTTCCAATCATCAGATATCACTTCAATGGAAGATATATTGCCAGAATTGCACATGGATGTCATAACAACCTTTTCCTCTCGTAAAGGTAAAGATAATTTTTGCCCCAATGTTGAAATGCTTTTCTTGAAATCACCGAAAACACATCAGTACAAATTTTGTACCCAAGGCGTAGATTGCAAGTGGCTTGTTGCAAGGCAACCTCGGGCAGCTTATGTCGTAAATATTGAGTGATATTGATATTTCAAGAGTGAGGTCAATTATTGCCAGGTTGGTAACTGATAATGATGACCTGTATAAGTGTAATGTAGATATCTGTGCAGAAGCTGAAGGTATTTCAACAAAATCCTAGGTATATCTACTGTATTTGGTATTGATCGACGGAGCCATGTTAATTGAGGTTTGAATCAAGAATATTGTCGAGGAATCAAATCATTAGGTCCATATTTCCCTTTAGCTCATGCAACCACCTATAGCGAACAGTATTGCTTGTGAGATTTAATTGGCTTCTTGAAGTTTTAAGCTGTTCAACTTTTTTGCTGTTTGTTAGGAGAATTCAAAATATCTTCCCGAATGTTATTGAATAGGCTGCCCTTTAAAAAGGTAGGCCATGTAGGCAGTCAAATATTTTGTAGCTGAAATGTAGCTAAAGTTCCATGCTCTTGAAACGAATTTCTGCCACGTTTTTGCCAAATGACGCTCCAAATTTTGGATAAGTTTTGATTTCAAAGTTCCTTTATGTTTATATATATATATAACTGGGTTAGATCTGTCATTAATCTTGGTGTCATGTCGTGAACGATCCCGGCTTGATCGTTTAATTTGAAACCGAGGACATGTGTTAAGCAAACCCAAGTAACATGTTATCAATAGATCTTACAATTAACGACAATATGTTATGTTCACGTAGTTACATATGGAAGCGTTCGGTGACATGACTAGTGATGTGAAGCGGTGAAGAATGTCAGTGTAGGCAGTCGACTCAAAACTCAAAACAAATAAGGTTTATATTGTCTGAGTATAAGGTTGTTCTAAGAAGTTTTCATCAAGTCGTACTTTTCGGTGTGTGATCTCGAATAGATTTATAATCGGGTTTTATTATATATGGAATTGACCTGGACGTTTTATTGTATATTCATCTATTGAGGTCACCGTTTCTTTATGTGCTTTGCTCTCTAGGTGATTGCATTGACCTCTTAGCAAATATTTGAATAAGCATCGAACCAGCTGGTGGGTTCGAAATAAACCATGGGTATTATCAAAGTATCTAAATGGCTGTCGGTATTTACAAGATGAAATTTGTGCAACTGTTGTGTGTCCATGTGAGTTTGAATGATATGTCACTGTAGTGTTCACTGTCTTGAGCTTCAACTGCCTCACAATAATGTTTTGTACAATAGGCCTAGTCGATTGTAAGAGTATGGTAATGTGAAATAATATAGGCTATGTGTAGCTTCTAACAATTTAGAATCTTGGGTTTGTCTTGACAAGATATGCAAATTTGTTGAGTTTTTGTAGTCCTAATTAATAGGTCTACACCAATTAGGATGTTTGTGCAGTTTTAATGCAAAACAAAGCCACATTTAAACAATTTTAGTATTGGCAGTCTTGGTAGATTTATCAATTTGGTCAAGCTGAAAATATGCAGACATAGCAACTTGGAAATTTTGTTTATGATACCCTGTCACCTGTCAGGCTGCCAGTTCTCAAGATGTCATTTATTACTGAAGGAAGGGATCTTGTCAACTGATGACTGTCATAGACTAGGTCAATAGTTTGGTAATGCACATCAGGCCCTTGTTTTTAGCAAGGCAATATTGGAACCTTAGACCTATAGCATAACTGATGTATTAACTGTACAGTATATCAGTAGTTGCTGGTACTATCGCAGCCAGTCTATAATGTATGCATATACTTCTTACAAGTTACAAGCCCATTATATGGTTTTCATGGTACATACTGGTAGATCCTGTCATGTAAATTGGAATTTCTTTGGAAAATGTGCTTCCTACTTGACAATACGCGAAGTTAATACTCTTACGCTGTTAATGAGCAATGGTTTTGTTCTTGCTAAACTGGCCTCGGGATATAAAAATGAACATATAGGTTTTATCTTAGTGTACAACCACAATTATTGCAGTTTTCTGGAACTTCATTGGGACTAATTGCTTATGCTGCCAATAAAGTAGCTCACTCTTGCCGAAATTATGATATCATCAATTAGATTAAATGGTACCTGACTTTTTATCAACCGACTCTTCAATCATGTCATTTTGATCGATAAAACTATTAATCCTTCAAAAGTTGTAAGAGTAGTCTACCGGTAGGCCTATGCCCTATACCATAAAATATATCATCTATTCTATAGGAATTTGAATGGTTGAGACCAGTTGCAACATATTTTTCTCTATCTGGAATTTTGGATGCAATCCATCTGTGTTAGTTGGTTGTATGTGCAGTACCTTTCCCTGTAGCGTTGACAACCTAGAACCTAGTGTTGGTGTTTCAACAAGAAGGCACCTATCAATATTTGAATCATCCAATTGATAGCATTAGCGTATGATAAGTTCGGCAAAGGCAACGATCATTATTGAGGTGTGTGTCATCTTGAATGTATCACTGGTGACCATAACTTGTCAGTCATTTTGACTGTGTAGGCGAACTGCTATTTACGGCCTTCAACTTCAAATGCTACTCACGCTCATCAATTCTGTGTTGGTCAATTGTTTTACGATTGTTTTACTTCTCCATTTGACTCGCCCGGGCACTAAACTGATATGTTTTATTGGTCAGTATATTTGATGTTTTTCGAGCATCTCAAGGTCTTTCTCTGGAATGTTGTCTTATCCTATTGTCATGTCATTTGGTATTATCCCTCCTTCGCACGCCTTGTACTGAGATCATGCTGGCTTTGTTTGGTTTATCCATCAGTCCTGTCTACCAAAAAAATTGTCCAGTTTCATCTACCAATATGTAAATAACTTCCATATTATTTTATTGACTGGTGTCTATTTATTGGTCTAATGATGCATTACTGCGACAGTTCATTTCAAACAACGAATCACAACATTGCATGATATGAATGGCATGGTCAATTCTTTCCCAATATATATATACTACATGTAGGCATATGTGTATGAATGACGTTTATGCATATTACCGAAGCATGTGTCATTTATGTTCTAATATGTCATTGCTCCCTGCGTACCCACGCACCTAAAACAGATGAAGTGTAAAGTGTAGGCTACAGCAATGTTGAAAATGGATGATTATATTCAACAGAATAGGCCTACTTGTTTCCTGGTTCCAGTATTCCAATATATTATTGACGATATTGGATGTCAGGCACATATTCTAAGTAGTACCGGGTGCTGTGAATCAGTGATAGGCTGATTGGATACTGAAATCTAATCTTCGAAGTCTTTTGAGTTTGAAGCCTATGTAAATAAACACTGGCTAATCAATAAGGTCTGCTTGAATTGACATCAGGTAACATGCTTTGATCTCTCTTCAATGTTGTACATAGGCAGTAAAAGATATAAGTTGTAGTGAGCCTAGTATAATATTATGCTGTGCAGGGGGTAGGCCTTTTAAATCGGCCTCGGTGTTGAAGTTCTAGATTCGGCAATGATTTTGCTGATGTAACGGCCATCAATCTTGAGTAAACGTAATGTCTTTGTAATTGAAATAATGTATCATCATATTTCATTTTTGTTAGCAGACAGCTGGGTATCGATTGATCGTATTTATAAATATAATCCTCATGCTCGTCCTTGCCATATTCGTTCTTTCCACACAAATCTTGTCTTTGTGGAAATTTGCCAAATTCATTCCGATGGTCAAATGCCAACTTCTAATTTATTACTAAGAAGAAAGACTACACTACACTAGACTAACATAGCTAGCCTACAGATAGCTGAGCACCAAAATTGACCTGTGAGAGATGTAATGAGCCTGTCATAGATGAGAGTGAGAATCTCCAGAGTCCAGAAATTATTCTTGTACCGTAGGCCTTGAACTGAAGACTCCAACCACATGAGCTGTGCTATTCTGAAGCTTGGGTTGGCATAATTTTGAGATTCTTAATCACAGGGAACCTACCATTCATGCATCAAGTTTTTTTACATAGGCACTTGCGTGTGACAGTAGGCCTTATCCAGGTATCGTAACTATGATCATCTGATCAAAGGTGAAGGAGCGTGTGTCTGTTGTCCAAAATCTAGATCCTAGCTATTCTATGCCAAGATGTACTGGATATATACATTCGCCTATGCCTCTCGGCTCATTTGAACTAAAATTTGATAAATTTTTAGGTCAAATACTTCGTAAAGGAAGTCTGAAGTCGAGCGGTTCAGAAACGAGTGACGATGACAGTGAAAGTCGAAGAACAAGTAGATCAAGTCTTCATGCGGCTGTGTGCAATTTCAACCGGTCTCGTCGTGATTCCAGTGACGACCGTGACCCCAGCAACGGAAACGGAGAACAGCATGGTCGAGGAGGCCATAAAAATAACAAAGTCAGAAGCTTTAATTCAGGCAATTCGGGGGAATCAGATTCTGTACAGCAAACCTCAAGCGAAAATGCGAGCAGGCAAGAGACGGGAAACAAGGCGGATAATAACAATTTTAATAACTCAGTCTATCAAGACTCGATCGTTGGGAAAATGTCACGGCACTCCATGGCGAAAGGAAAATCTTCAGCATGTAGCCATAATGACACATTAAACAACTCGAGAGGCAGACACTTAGCCCTGCATCAGCCAGTTCCATGCAATCGCATCTGTAACATTCCAGAAAAACGAAGTAAGAGCGCGGAATCTAGTCTGTCGCTGAGATCGACTTGCAATAGCAGTCAAACGAGCAGCGCCAGAAGTAGCAGCTCGAGTCTTGGTTATCGTAGAGGACCACTTTTGAATGGGCGTCGGGTCAAAAAGAATAGCCGTTCGACAATGTCGGATACGGGACTCGTTTTGCGACTCAATAATTTGAGAGGTACGACCATTCCTATATCATTTTCATCATCTTCTGTAACCTCGCTTTCAATCTCCGTTCCCAAAGCAGATGAAAACAACAGTCTCAATTTGCTACAGCGACCTCACAGCGAAGATAACGTTATGGATTCAAATACGAGAAGAAAAAGAACTGCCAAGCGTCAATGCAGGTCAACTTCATTGCCAAGGCCGAATTGCTATGTCTGTAACCACTTGACTAATCCGCGGGCGGCATCGTGCGGTCCTTATGTCTCTCAAAACGGCAGAAAAAGGCAATGTTCATCATCTCATTCTTCGTTAGTGGTCTCAATACAACCATGCATACCGGAATCTCACATGAGCGGAGACATCGGCGTTGCTATCAATACTGAAGCAAAGGAATCTAACATTAAAAGAAGTAACATCAGTCTGGCGTCATCGACTTGCAGTGCGAGTAAATATGCTGTCGATCCCGTGAATGAAATGGTACTCTCTCCTATGGAAGAAGAAGACTCGCACAGTGGATCTGTCACAAAGCACGGGTCGAATATGACGTTCTTTCGACGTTCCAAAAAATGCTCGAGTTCAAGTTCATCGGAAAGTTTGCGTTACAGCAAATACACCGACAAGAGCGATCCGCCCACACCCACCAAAGTTGAACGTATCAAAATGACTTTTTTCTCGCACGTTGCCGGTGAAGGACTTTTCCGACGTAAAAGCGCCAGTAAAAAATCGCCGTTGACGAATGGTACGCAATGGTTTGAACAAGGCAACGTTAAGATGAAATCTCTGCCCGATGTAAGCGTTTTTGGAATGTTCAACGGCGATCCGTTACAGACTGATGGCCCGTTGTTAATAAAAAAGACAAAACCGGATTGCTGTGTAATAATGTAGGGGGTATATAGGGCCGGCTGGTGGTTCACCATTGAACAGAATGTCCGGTTGCTCAAAATTCAAGTGAGCATTCCCTAATTGGATGTTGCTATAGTATGTTAGCCGTTCAACCGTGGTTGCCCTGTCACTTGTGGCTCACGCCTTAATTAGGGCTGCTCTGAAAAGTCCACATGCTTGGAGCCATGTGTTGTCTGCATTTTTAGTGTTGTCGACCACTTTAGTAGTGAAACTGCAAAATTTATCAAAAAGTTTGCTCATCAGCGTGGTGACAGCAATGTTGCTACATCGTGTAAAAGAAGCTTGCTAACAACACGGAATATAAATTGGAAAAATATTTTGAAATTATCCCGGCCTGTTTTCTCTCAACCGCGGTTTAATCATTAAAGAGATGCCCGCGATAAACCGTATCGGTATACCCGAGCACCAGTTATAGCCTACATCTGCAAGCCTGGTGTGTCCGTATTCGACTTAGTAAGCTCGCATCTCTGCTATAATATCCATAATTGCATTATTATAATGTTTTGCGTTTCCAGCAACGATTGTCGGAATGTATACGCAGATATTTAAAGCACAATTATTTGGATAAAGCCTAATTTTATAGTTTTTGAGACTATAAAAAGTGCCGCCTTGGGTGGAGCTATATCAGTGACGATATGATTTATAGAACCCATATTTCAATTAGAAATCGCTCAAGTAATTTATTGAAAAGGAGATGTAATTGGTGTAGACGATGCCAGTATGGTTGAAGAGTTATTGGGGTGTAGCTGTCTCCAAGTTATTATTAACTATTGCTTTCAAAACTATTTCCTTCATTATTTAGTTTGTTGATAGATAGAGACATATATATCCGATGGTTGAGTCGCTCATTTTCTATGAAACGTGTCTTGCTTACAAATGTGTAAAATTCTCTTTGCGCATTGTTGCATCTGGCTAGCTCGTAGCTTGTGACCAAAAAGTTCCTAAGTGCAGCATCTGTGATTTCTGACTACTTTGTTTGTATATTACAGCTGCCCTTACAAACTACACTGGTATGGAAGTATCTGTACAATTTGAAAAAAAATATATATTATTTTTGTAATCGTAGAACATGCTAAAAATCAACGAGCTTGTAACTGGAACAAGATGTAAGTTAGCGTTTCCCAACCTTTTTGGGTTCGTGGCCCATTTCTAATATTTTTATCTACGGTGCGACGCCAGACACAAATTATACTAAACTAAGCCTATCTGGTGAGCACCTGTCACTGGAGTAAGCACAGTGTCAGGCATACTCTGTGTGTCTGACAACACGCAACATGCTATAGATCCATATCATGGGTATATACTTTCTTCAAATATTCATTCTGTACATGCCACATTTCAATTTATAACAGACTAATTAAATTAAAATTGAAAGCTGGGTAGCCTTTTTAGTCATGATCGTTTGTGTCGATTTGCACTGAAGCCACAGCTCCTGCAAATTTATAACATTGTTCAGCAACATAGTGACCCCACAAAAGACATTAGGGGCCCCCAGGTTGGGAAACGCTGCTCTAAACTTAACATAATTTCTCATCACAACCATGCTTTGCTATAGCAATTGCAGCCAAGTTAGTTTGTTCTCTCCCTACGAAATGATTGACAAAGCAATTTCATGTGATACCAACAAGCCAAGATAATGTAGCTTATGAGGTAGTGGTATATTCTTTCGTGATTCTTGTCCTTGCCATGATGTTTAATACAATACTGTGTTCATTAGTAGGCATTTCATGATTTTAGCATTCCTTGAATACTATTCATGCTTTAAGACTAGATCATTGCCCACTTTTGTATGCACAAGTGGATTGTTTTGTACAGTCGATTAGAAATCTAGACATTAGTATTCTTTCCATTACTGCCTTGGGATAGAATTTACTGTTTATTACGCTTGGATATGCTTGTAACCTCGTTTCACGATACATTATACTCAATATATCATGGTACAACACACTGAGATGTGATAGGTGTTAAATCTAGCGTAGGGTCAGGGAGTGTACGTTTTGCCAGTAGCGTTGCTTACCAACACCTAGGCACCATGTTCATCGTTAATTCAGAGTAAGAATATGTGGCTGTATACCCACACTAAGCTTCAGGCAGGTGTTAGCAATATCATCCCCGGTTATACTATAAGATGGGGTCTCTCGCCCAGTGCGGCATAGATTTATGGTGTTTTTCAACCGCTAAGGTCATATACGCCAGGTCAAATAGCTACTATACACGTGTCAAAACTTACATTTATAGCCCGGATTACTAAACAACAACGCTACGCACTGCTCCAATACTGACTGCCAAGCAAAAAGGGACGGATACCAATTTTAAAGTCTGGCTTGACTCGGTTGTAAATCCAACCAGCAACCTCCTGATCAGAAGGCGGACAGTTAAACGCACTCGTCCAACTGAACGGCGGAGTGACTGGTCTAAAGAACCAGGATGAGGCCACCAAGCAGTGGGGTGTCCTGACGTCTAGTCTGCAGAAATAACAACAATCTCAGACAAGTAATAAGTATAGAACCCGTCCTTTCAACAGAATTACTGCTCCTGCTCGTGCGATATAGAAGCTTACTACTCACTAACCTGTGACCACTATTCTAGCAGGCAATCAGCCACTACCGTCACATAGCGATAACATACCACTGCAGGCCTTCCCTACACCTGACTGAGCCACATAGTACGGATGATGATCAAAAATTTTGTAATATGGCAAAGATAGCGTAATTGGACATGCTCAGATTACATTGCTCAACGCTCATACTGTTTTAAGTGCATGCAAAATAAACGCTGAAAGAAAACAAAAGTTGATACTGCACAAACATGACTCATGCATCGGCATGCAAATAGCTACAAAAATTTATAAAAATGCGTAATGGTACCGTACTACATACTTTGGGGATATGATTTTCAAAAATGTGAAAAAGAGAAATTAGCACCACTGCATTTAGAAAAATTGCAAATGTTTCTTGGACAAAATCACAAAATGTGCAAGTCGGAATGTTATTCGGTTTGGTCTAGGCTTTCAAAAATGGCCTTTTCTGTATGACTTAATCTTTGTTAGATCCGATTTTCTTTTTGCTGCAGTCGATTTTGGCATATGTTGCAGACGGATCCATCACAACAGTTAGATTGTCATCATCCTCAGCTGTTGCCGCATTTCGTGCTATTCTGTCTTGGCCCACTTTGCTTGAACTCTTACTGCCATCGAGAATATTTTCTTTGCTCGAATGAATATCATCTTCCAAGTTATGCAGAAGTTTGTCGAGCTGATATAAGCAACGATCTGGTTGTTTGGAACCACTTCCTTTCTGATCCAGTTTGCTGTTTTTGCTTGAGGTTTTATTTGTTTTTTCCGGTATGACCGGAGATCCTTGTGATGCAACACCAGGCAGTGGTGCTCTTGATATGGGCAATGGGGGTTTCTTTGGAGGGTCGCTATACTCCGAGCTAGCATTGCTGCTGCATCGGGGTATTAGCGGCAGTCTATCAGAGTCTTGCCGGCTGGGGTGTTTGTGCTCGGTCCTGAAAAGCATGATAGCACTCTTTATTAATCCTACCAAGATACTGCAATGGTTCTGACTGTGAAGAAGTGTAATCTCGGCAGTCGCGAAAAACATACAGCACATTCTAAAGTCAAAATCTAATCACTTGTAAGCTTACCGCATTTTAACCTGATGCTGTCGAACGATTGGTTCCGATCTTGTCTGACTAGATCCCGCATCGCTGCTTCGAGCCGCTAACTCTCTGCTCTTTATTTGTGACTTGGGAGGCTGAAAATCAGCAAGCATTATAAAAAGATATCACTGGGAGGATAGCTCCTTATACAGCAGTGGTTCCCCAACCTTTTTGAGCGGGACCCAAATCTAAGTTAAATGGAAACCTCACGACCCAAACCTCAGTTAGTAAATGCGCTTCCATTAAAACTTTCAGAATACCGCTTATGATGTAATAATCAAGGTTTAGAGACAAAGCCAAGTGAAATGCATATGGTATGATTCGATAATTCAGTCATGAAGGAATTGAATGAACTTGAAAATTAAAATATATTTGTTTAGACAGCTTTGAATCATCTTGCCGCCGCCTATACTTTGGGAACCGCTGTTATAGAGGATGAGGTGAAAGCTGGACTAGCAGCGAATGTATGCAAATACACAATCTACATGAGCTGTAGGCATAATATGTAATGTAAGCATGACAACCGATATTTATATATAATTATGAAGAATTGAAATACATATATTAAGCAGACACACCTCCACAGTTGCTGTTGTCGTATAGTGATCAAACAAGTCGAACAGCACATTATCATCATTTTCTCTTGTCCTGAATGAATAAACACCTTCTCCCAAGGGCGCACATCTGCCTGCTTCAAGGACAAGTCTGAAAGTCACAGGACGGTAATAAGCAGTTTGAACCGTTAAGTTACCTTCTGTTAATGTTTATAACATATTTCTACTACAGCAGTGAATATGAAAAGCGTAGCCAATGCCTAGTTTTCTCATACCTGCGATCATCATCAGACGCATAACTTCTGATTGTGTCAAACGGCCACACACAGACTACGGATCTGTCAGTCTGAAATGTAGAAAAAGTGATTGTATAGCTCTAACACGCTCAATTGTTAATAATATTACCTTATGAGCGAGAATAGCCTGTGTTGGACCAACAAATAACAAGCAATGTTTGCCTGCAACACCGATACGTGCTGTTGCGGAACACTCCTCAGCTACCACACCAAAGCTATGGCCTTGGATGCCAGATGTCAGCTTTGTTTGATTCTGAAACAGAATTTGAGATTATTGCTTGACCTATCGATGTCTTATAGTAGTTCATATTACCTGTATACATCTCATCCAAGCAGTAGCTTCCTCGGAAGACTGATATGCAATTTGCAGTTGGTATTGTTGACCAGGAACTACACTTTCCGGTAACAGCCGAAGCCTCAACACATGAGGCCTACCTTTATCCACGATCCAACTTGGAATATCGACAATATACTGCCACGACTTCAATTTGATGATATCTTAAAAAACAGAATACAATTGGCAATGTGAAACAGACCATTGTACCCAGGATACCTTCATAGGCTTGCTCATCATACTGTTTCAAAAAAATGTGACCATCTACCATTACGAAATTTGCAGTACTGGTGGTAACTACTTACCATCAGTAATTTCTGTGCATGACCTTGGTTTTTTCTGATAAAATCTCACTTCGCCTAGTTTGGTTTCAGGAGAGACAACTAGCATCGCATACCTACAAAAAGAGATACATTTTCAATTGTAGCAGATTGCGAAACAGAGAAGGCACAGTCAATACCGAGTTTTCCATTTGACAGACTGCTTAGATGATGAAGCACCATGAGATGTGACATAATTCACTTCGGGTCGCTTTTCCACCCAGCTCTCACACAACAGCCGCTGCAATGGTACGCACCGATTTTTAGAGAGAATCCCATTATAAATGTACAGCATTGTAAAATAATTCAACTACGACTCACGTGCTTTTGGTTCATTATCCTTTCGTCACTTAGTCAATCTTGTACAGTACCAGAACCAGGTATGTACCATCAAATCATTGCACTACCAAGAGATAAACTATAATAGCTTTGTAGCATGCACAGTGAAGAAAGAAAGCATCATGAGACAAATGTTAACTGCATTTTGAAGGATAAGCGTTAGCGCGATATTACAGCAATATGAACTACGCTACTTGGAATTTTGACGACGGCTGAGACAATTATAGTTACCGTATATATAAAGATAATACAGCAGGTTAACCAAGATGCAGGGGAGCAGCTTAGGTTTGTATACACCGCAGCAATGAATGTGTGGTGCTGCAGTCGTCAAACTAAACGAAATCTATCCCGCTTGATTTCATGACAGGCAAAAGAATACAGACAGGGTCTGTCTCCTTTCCTGTGGTATCAGATGCCGGTCTGCCACTCGGGGCACATGCAATAATAACAATAATTTCAGTCTAAACGAAAAAGGCAAAATGTTATAATCATGAAAAGTATAGGCCTATACATTTTGCATGCACGAGAGCATGACCCACAAAAACACGATTTCTCATTGCTGTCGTATGTGTCTATTTTTGTCTTCACACTCGGCACCATGCTCGTGTATACATATTTTGAATTTATCAAACGACCGTACACTGTACACTTAGCATTTTTCTAGATTAGGGTTTAGTGATATTACCTATAGAGTGAAGAATACCAAATTTCATTAGTTGATAGCACGCGACCGAACCACCAATTTCTCACAGATTGAATCAGTGACTTGTACTGTTGAGTGACGGCCACCTATATCAGGTGTACGAATATTGTCTGTGACGATAGTATCAATGATAGCATGATTGATCATACTGGAAAAAGGTTGTAACTCAAGAAATCTTAACATCAATGTGCTTGCAAACAGCATTGCAGTTGGATTAGCAATACCAAGCCCGGCGATTTTACTGCCCGTATTTCTAGTTGCTGTCTCAAAAACTCTATATTTAGGTCCAATGTTGGCCCCGGCAACCATTCCAGGCCCTCCAACTAAACCACAGCAGATATTTCCAACAATGTTGCCGTACAGATTAGGTAACACCATTACATCAAATTGTTCCGGACGTGATACCAACTGCATTGTGGTATTATCAATAATCATATCATTGAATTCAATATCGGGGTATTCTTTGGCCGTCTCGCGGCAGCATTCCAAAAATAAGCCATCAGCTAATTTCATGATGTTAGCCTTGTGAATCGCTGTCACCTTTTTCCTTTTATTCCTTCTGGCGTATTCAAAAGCGAATTTTGCGATACGAAGAGATTTCTCTGCCGTGATTATCTTCAAACATTCAACAACACCTGGTACTCCCTCATGCTCTAAATTGGTATATTCTCCTTCTGTGTTTTCTCTTATTATTCGAATATCCACTTTATGATTTCTTATAGGTATAGTAGGGACGGATTTGACCTTGACGACGTTCGCAAATAAATCGAGGCTAGTCCGAATGACGACATTAGCAGATTTTTGGTCGACGTCCATCTCTTCGAATTTCGTGTCAATATTTCCTTTGATAGCGACTCCGTTTCTTTTGATCGCAGTTATCGCTTCATTCGTTTCTTCTTCCGTGCCATTCACAATGACGTCAACTTTTTCAAAATCCACTGGAACGCAGGCAGCCCTGAAAACTCTTTCCACTGACTCCATCAAATCAGGACCGATCCCATCACCGGGTATCATTGCAACGGTATATCGTCCCCCATACTTTGAATAGGTTCGTGATGTAGAATTAGACCCGGCCGCGGGGTTGAGACGAGGAAGGAACAACGGACGTAAAATGGATACGTTTCGAATAAGCATGATTAAGCAATAAGGTTTCTTCTCTTTTCTATCTTATTAATACATAAATGTCTGTAAAACTAAGTTACAAGAAATAACATAAATAGAATGCAATACGACGTATATGGACGATTCTGAAGTTCGAGGCCTGATTGAACACAACGTACAAGCAAATCTATTATTTACAAATACTCAAGAGTGGCAGTTATTGCAATATGCAATTCAGACTCTTCTGCTAAAGTCTCACTACAAAAACCACACCATTTAGACTAAAAGGTACATGTCCAACCACAAGTCGCTTTAAAGAATCGAGTAGGCCTATTGCAGTGTGTATCTAGCTGGGAGCCAATAGGAAGTGGGAACAGTTGCAAAAGTGCAGGTGGCGTATGACAGCATACTTGAGTAGCAGAAAATTTGGAAAACAAAATCGAACTTAGTTCCTAATGTATATACCGGTAATGTTGAACTAGCAAATCATAAAGAACGTTCTCAGACAAGTTTTTCCTATCTTTCTTATACAATGTCCCGAATTCATGACAAAACTTATTTCATTTTATACGTTGCCGGCACGTAATAATAAAACTAGCTGTGCAAAACCTATGACCACTCAAATAGACGCAGCCTTGTCTGATAAATGCAAAGACTTTCTAACAGAGATAACGACATCATTGGCTGATGGTAAAGTATTTTCTTCCAATACCTTAGCATAGGGCATAGGTATGTCAGCTCCAGTGACCCTGATCACAGGAGCATCTAGGTAATCAAAGGCCGGACCCTCCATAATTTGAGCAGAAATTTCTGCACCAACCCCAAACATAGGCCATCCCGATTCAACTGTTATCAAGTGATTTGTTTTCATGACACTATTTTGCACGGTCTCAATATCCATAGGTCTTATACTTCTGAGATTTACAACTTCACACTCGATGCCTTCAGACGCGAGCTGTTCGGCAGCTTCAAGACACAAACCGACAGGCTTAGAATGAGATACAAGTGTTATATGCTTGCCAACCCGTTCGACTTTTGCCTTGCCAATAGGCAAGAGAAAGTCTTCAGAAAGGGCTTCGTCAGACACAGGGAACGACACACCATACATTAATTCATTTTCGAGAAATACAACAGGATTCGGGTCTCTTATGGCAGCCTTCAAAAGACCACGACAGTCTTCTGAGCTATATGGTGAAATAACTTTGAGGCCAGGACAATGACCATACCAGGCAGCAAAGCACTGCGAATGTTGAGCTGCAACTCCCGCTGCGGAACCATTCGGACCTCGAAACACCATGGGAACAGGCACTGCTCCAGCGGACATATACAGAGTCTTAGCTGCTGAGTTGATAACATGATCAATTGCCTGCATCGAGAAATTGAACGTCATGAACTCACAAATCGGTTTCAGTCCGGCCATAGCGGCTCCGACAGCTATCCCAGCGAAACCCATTTCTGTAATGGGAGTGTCAATTACTCTTCTATCTCCATGCTCTCTCCAGAGTCCTCGACTCACTTTATAAGCCCCATCGTACTGTGCAACTTCTTCCCCCAGCAAAAATACTTTGTCATCCCGTTTCATTTCTTCATTCATCGCTGAATTGAGAGCGTCCCGCACGTACATTTCACTGGCAGATCTTTGTGATAACTTGACAAAGTTCTGATGATTGCTTAACAAAACCTTTGCAAGTCGATTTTTGTGAGTCAATATCCATCTAGACGCCATCGTAAACCCACAGTTACTAGAACAGACACTCAGCGACTCAGCAGCCTGCGTCACAAACTATCGAAAAACGGCCTAGTGAAGAAAAGTAGAGATTTGAGATGTATAAGTAAAGTCAGCGATCACCAACGGGCCGCCGAGGCAGCAGAGAGCGGAGGTCGTCCACTGAAGTGGAACAGAAATAAACATGCATATTTCATTATACGGTACCCGTACATTCAGAATCAAATTCTCTCAAAGATTTAGTAAATATGTTCGATAATGTAAAGCTGACGCAATCTCTAAGAAACTCGGAACACTTTTTCAATGTGTCCGCCAAATATGAAGGTGACTGCATCCTTCAGCCAAAAACTTTCATGGTAGGTGAGACTATAGAGACTGCGCAGTCTCTATAGTGAGACGAACTTGTTTTCTTTCATAGCTGATCCAACTCCCAAGTACCTTCCTGGGATTTCTTGTGAGCTCTTGTCGATTCTCAAAATGACGTCATTTAAAAAAATGAACGCCTTGGCGGTGGCCGGCTGGCCGCTGTTGCGCTGCCGTTGTTTGCGGATCGCGGTTCGCGCCGCTAGCTTGAGCGAGTCATGGGTAGGAGATGTATCGGCTAGTGAGGCAAAGCAAGATGATATTGGTTTGCAACAGCCACAGCAATTCGAATTATATAGAATATAATGTGGCAGACTGCAGCGAAGTGTTTTGTTATATAGTATATGTGCCGCCTAGAGTCATCTCCCTGATTGATCTCGGGTCTCAGCTTCTCGGGATATCACCATCTACAACTCAAAATTGAATTATGGTGGGTCTAAGTAATCGAATCGCATTGCAGCTTACTGAGGCATGTAATGATATATATACATTACTGTTGAATAAAGGTAAAACCTGAATCGACCTGCATGTCACAAACTTTTATGCTTCTTGTTCTTGCTAACTGCCTTCCTGCTGACTGACACCTTGGTTGAAGATTGAAATATAATATTTTTGCATCGTTTCCAGGCACAATAATATTATAGGTAATTGTTTATCGTAAACTTGAGAGGGCATATAACGCCTTTTGGTACTCTTAACTTGGTCATAATGTCTGACCATCAGCCGATGGCTTTGGAAGTGAAGAAGCACTCTCTGGATAAAGACTATGAAGTGTTCATTGGTGAAGTCCTGGGTATGGGCATCAATGGAAAGGTGTTGGCTTGCAAGCATAGAGTATCTGGACATAGACGTGCACTCAAAATACTGCAAGATTCTCCGAAAGCTAGACGAGAAGTTGAAATTCATTACAGAGCATCTACATGTAAACACATTGTTCAGATCGTTGATGTCTACGACAATGTCTTTCGTGACAAGAGATGTTTGATCATCGTCATGGAGTGCATGACTGGTGGTGAACTTTTCAATCGGATCCAGCAACGTGCTGAGTCTGCCTTCACTGAACGTGAAGCCGCCATGATAATGTGTGATATTGGGAAGGCCATCGAATTTCTTCACAAGTTTAATATCGCTCACAGAGATGTGAAGCCGGAGAATTTGTTGTATACTTCACCCAAGAGAAGTGCAATTTTGAAATTGACTGATTTTGGCTTTGCTAAAGTAGTCAGCAAAACCAACTCGCTTGCCACCCCTTGTTATACTCCATATTACGTTGCGCCTGAAGTCCTCGGTAGTGAAAACTACGACAAATCCTGTGATATGTGGTCGTTGGGGGTGATAATGTATATCTTGCTTTGTGGATTTCCTCCATTTTATAGCTATAGAGGCTTGGCGTTGTCGCCAGGAATGAAAAAGAGAATAAGAAGTGGCCAGTATACTTTCCCCGACCCTGAGTGGAGCGCCGTATCCGAGCAAGCCAAATCTCTGATCCGTAGATTGTTGACTACCGATCCCGTTAAGAGATTGAGCATCACAGAATTTATGTCTGAACCGTGGATACAAACTGTCGACACTGTACCACAAACGCCATTGTTTTCAGCTAAAGTGTTGAAGGAGGAAGAAGATCAATGGCTGGATGTCCAAGATGAAATGGCTAATGCTCTAAGAGAAATGAGAGTCGATTATGATCAGGTTACACCGATAAAGACTTTAGATAGTGCTAACAATAAACTTTTGAAAAAGAGAAAGAAGAGACAGGAGTCAAAAGAGTGATGAATGGTGTGAATTTATTACTTACAGGGAAAAAACTGACATTTTATAGTATAGGCCTATTTAGCCGAGTGCCTTTATTGAATAGTGTGAAGACTTCTGTAATTTGGCTATTGCGATGCCGCATTAATATTTTTGATTATCCAAGAATTATCTCTATTTGTTGTAGACTAAATCGCCCATCATGAATATTATTGGTGTATCTAATGAATGTATCAGCTTATGCAATCCAAATTCCCGTATGTACCATAGATAATATTCAGTTGGTTAATTTTGCATATTGTCACAAAAGTTTTAGTATATATAGTACCCGTATTTGGAAAGTGCGTTCGTCTGTTTGTGCCTGGCATATGAGATGCTTCATTGTGAAATTTTATCCAATTTCATTCGTAATCATCATTGGCAAAGAGATAAAAAGTGTATTTGCCGCTGAATTGTGATTAATGGTAGGTGTTTCGTGGGACCAATTTCATAATGGAATTTTCTTTGTCGTATGTAATTTTTATCTACTAGCTCAGCTCTCGTGGTGTACTGTCGGTAAGATTTTGTAGCATTAGTAGCTAGATAGGCTAGCATGTATGGAAATTAGTGACTGTATTGTAAAGTGTCTTTTGTGAGAATTGATGTTCATTCTCAGGAGTTGAAACGATCTTCAATTTTGCCCAATTTGATTTTGTTACACATGTCAGCCATTAAATCCAATCCTTGACTTTGACATTTTGTTTTGATTGTCGTGAGATGCAGTCATGATGGTTTGACCGCCCCAAATTAGACATGTGAGAATTTGTCGCCCAATTTCCTGATTTAATTTTTTTTAAATTGTTTTAGTCTTGGAGAATTTTCACCATCCCTCGTTGCGGCTATCTCAATCAAGTTCTTATCTACACAGTAGGCCTACGTTATGTACAATGTTACAACATATAATTCTTTTACTGTCAATCTGTATTTTTTGAGTTCTTGCCTTGTAGGCATTTTTGACTCAGTGTGGCATCTTGTATAGTAGTAAAATGTGGATTCGTTTTTAATTAATTCGTTTTGAATTGCTGGTAATATTATATATGATTTATTGCAGATGAAAGCTATTAGAAATGATGAAATATTATTTAGTGATAGCATAACCATAAGTGACCCTAATTAGCAATCTCAATAACACTAAAGTTATGTCATCTGATAGCTTAACGTTTTGGGATGGACATGAACAAGGTCTTTCGGATGTATGTTACGACTCGTCTGGGAAGTAAGTATTTTACATTGTTGACAAAGTAGTTACCCTACTGTAATATCACAATTGCATAATGCAAATGCATGCAGTATAAAGTTTTATTAGTGTCCTTTATTAATCCGATGTGTGATGTTCTCTATGAAGCGATCAAACTGCGGGTACTATAGATATATTTTCCACTTAAGCGATCTTAATTGCTATGATTTTATGCCAAAATTACCATCCTTTGTATTTTCATGAAGCTGGTAAAAACCCGAAACCAGTTGCGAGACAATATAGTGA
This sequence comes from Botrylloides violaceus, assembly GCA_030412335.1. Lineage (NCBI taxonomy): Eukaryota > Metazoa > Chordata > Ascidiacea > Stolidobranchia > Styelidae > Botrylloides > Botrylloides violaceus. The sequence continues at coordinate 944,327 of JASFYC010000039.1, forward strand.
CGTTGGAATTTCATGATACACCCAACAAAAAACTTATTAATTAAACTCAAAGGTTCAGAATTGTAACATGGATTGTGTCATGTAGCCGCCAGCAGGATTGTCTATCTTTGCTGTGTATGGTAATAGGAACGCTAAACACGCGTACATTATGAAAAATGTTTAATGGGACTTTCCGATTGTGCTGTCAAATATATACGGCACTGGTACTTTCTGACTCTCCAAGCATTATTAGGCTTTATCTCACTTCGTCTTAATTACGCTTGCAGTCAGTCAGAGTTTTATTACCTGTTGAGAAACCTACTTTTTGTGCATAGATTAATGATGAACACAGAGGTATACTGAGTACCTGTACTGACTCCTGATCCGTTTAAATACCAAAAGTTATTGATAGGTCAAGTTCCATTGGCATGATGAAGGATGCATGATGCAATATATAAATTAGGTAGACCTAAGCTATTAATCAGACTGTGTTACTAGTGACTAGACTAGACTAGTGTTATTGACACCGATGAGTTGATGTTCAATATACATCTGCAAATGCTGCTTCCTTAACAACTTTGACAATTATGGAAAAATTGATCATGTCTTTAGCACCGCTTTCACCTCTGGTGCTGATGGCAATGTCAAAGTGTGGAAAGAATTTCAACAGAGTTCCTCTCCTAGGACCATAGAAGTTGGCGACACAATTTATGCGCATATTGTAAAGGTGTGTGTTGTCTGCGTATTCACATACTGATCTTGTTGCTGCATTTTATTAATGCAAATCATTGCGTTTTTCAAGGGAGACTCTGTGTATGTCGCGTCTGATAACAATACAATCGATGAATATTCCGTGTCTGATGGTACGCACAGTAGCGTGTTGTTCAGATTTACTTCAAATCCTACTCACGTTGCTATATCAGAGTCACAGAGTCTGATAGCTGCTGGTTCAAGGTAAATGTTGCTGACTAATGGTTACGATGATTTGAAGATTGGTAGGCTATCTATTAACATATCTACTGTGCAGGGATTGCATCTTGTTTGGTCGATCATGCCCAAGTTTGTTAACACGTTCACAATGGTGCTGTGTTGTTATTGAGAATTGCACCTTTATGTGCAGACAATGGGCTTCTCTAAAAATTGTTTGCTGTTATATTTCGATTTGTGCTGTTGTTCTTTCTGGGGTTGTATGTTCTGTAACTGACTCTAAACACTAATTGTTTTCCAGCGATTTTGCTGCCAAAGTTATTGATCTTGAAACAAATGAACAAAAGGATTTCGTAGGGCATAAAGCACCAATTCTGAGCGTGTCGATTGATCCACTGGATGAGTTTCTGGTGAGTACGTTTTCAGGAAGTATATATAAAATGCTTGTAGATGACCACACAACATGTAGGCCCCTGTCGATACTTTTTTAAAAAATTGGAATACATACGGTACAGTGTATATAATTATATATATATTTATATATACCGGTAGTCCGGTACCGTAATTTATATGATTTTCTGGGATGCAGGCCTACTTCTTTTGTAGGCAGAGTTTATTACTGCATATAAATTCTTTGCACTGTACATGACTTGAGTAGTGTTGGTGATTCAGTAGCCAATTCTTCTACTTGCATATAAGGGATATTTTTGTCACTACTACTTGCTACCTCCATGATGACTAGCCTACTCCTTAAAACTACCCATATGCCGTCCTAATATCTTTGTGGCAGTCTGTTTAAGGATTCGATTCTTTTCAGGCTACCAGCAGTTGTGATGGAAATCTCTGCATATGGAGCATCGCTGACTCGGTTAGTATTCCACATCGGGGCTTGTGATTTTTTTTCTGTTTCGGAGGAGAAACAAGATACTTTTACTTCCAGTCTACTGTCGAAACCATCGAAATAGTGAAACCGTCTAATGATATTTGCAACTCGGAATCATTATGCAGGTGAGAACTGTATAGCCGTAGCTCTATTTGTACTGTAAATAAATTGTGGTGTAGAATGTTAGTTCTAGCTTGCCAATTACAACAATAAATATCCATCTTCCATTGCTAACTATAGTCAAATTCAGCAGGGTTGACATATAAATAATTCACTATTTGGCTGCTTTCATTTACTGTACCATAGGCTTATGATAGATATGTGAATTTATATTCCAGAATGTCATGGCGTCCTGCTACTGGTGAAGATTTAGCGGTTCCTTGTGGAAGTGTAGTCAAGATCTTCTCAAGAGGCATATGGACACTCGCTCATTCTTTAGAGTCTGGTGAACAGAAGAAGGTACCGGCAATGTAATTTCTTCGTAGTGAATGTTCTATTCTTAATAAACTAAGACTGGACGCTAAATCTGTGGTGATCTTCTTTACAGTATCTATTGATCATCCTCCATCGGCTCCACTACACTCTTCGTAATAATGATCATAGATATTCCTACATTTGGCAGTTCCGCTATTGTGCTGTCATGATAGAATGATACTAGTACTGCATATAGCCTACTATTGATTTGGACGTATTCATGTTAAATTCCCAACCTGCTGCAGTCGTCCTCATTTACCCACACATCCTGCGATCTGTTATTTTATTTAGCCATTTAGTTTACAGCTTTGTTTCGAATTAAGATGATACTGCTATACTTTTGTTTAATCACTCTTGCATTCTAATGATACCTGTTTTACCTTCTAGCCGTTTAACTGTTGTTGCTTCTCACCTTGTGGACGTTTTCTTGCTGCTGGTTCTGTCGATGGAATTATTTACATTTGGGATGTTGAGATTCAAGAACTTTTGCAAACGTATGTTAGCATTTCTTTTCTAATTTGAGTAGCTTATTAATAGTTTTAAGATTGGGATCTCGTCATTACAAAGTTGCATCATCCCATCATGAACTGCTTCCATCGATTAAAGATTTATAAATTGATGATCTCATGCAAATATGGTGCAGTTACCTCATGGGGATTATTAATCACTTCAATAGAATTTGATTGCCCGGGTAGGTCACATCATTTAAAAAATGTGCCGTGACTCTCTGTATTCTGCCGGATAGTTTGTGTATAATATATACACAGACGCTGTCACTAAGATTTGATACGGAATTCTCTCTCTGCCTGAGTCAAATCGTGTTTAGGGCCATTGAACTTGTATTACATGGTTTGAAATTAGGTGTGAATTGAGCGATTGAAACTTTCCATGCCTTGATGCTGTGTTTCAGCTTTTAGGGTTAGGTTTTTGTTGTCGTTGTATTGGATATAGGCCTATAATACTCGTTCACATGTACTGTAAAAGCTACTGCAGAACTGCACTCAAGTAGGCTCTACTGTATACATTAGCAGTCCAATGACCAATATTCATGAAATGAGGAAATGTTGCAATTGCATCATTGAAAGTACCTGTAACTATTTGTTTATCAAGTCATTCGAGAATTGGCATACACAGCATCAGCAATCAGCATGTACCTTTAGGTGACATTTTCAACAACCCTGACTCACCGTTTTTAAGTTTTGCATGTCTGCTCTTTCAAATTTGAGTGACATGTGGGTCTTGATTCTGCAGAAATTTCACATGTATATAACATATAAAATTGAGTTAAGAGCATCTAAATTTTCCAATCTCTTGCTTGTGCGAACGTTTGCGGAAAGTGGGCCAAATCGGATGAGTTATCCTGAAATGCTAAATGATTGCACTGGCAGGCTAGGAAGAACACCATTGATATGAGATACTGGCACCGGTAGAATTGTGCGACATCAATTATAATTCTGGTATCGGGTCAGTGGTGACTGTAGGTGGTAACCTAGTATTCCAATATTTAGCTAAATGTGACATACTGTAATTACAGAGTCATGTGTTTGTGCTTCTGTTTAACATCGATGTTGCTCACTTCTGCAGTTTTCTAATGTTTTAATAATAATCACCTGAGGATTAGGCCCACCAAACACAATCAGAATAGGTGACAACTGAAATCCATGTATGGCCATAGGTTCAATTCAATTCAATAGAATGTGTTGATAGGTTGAATACACATTTTAAATTTGATATGGACTTTCGAAACTGTTTATATGCTATGTTTGAATATCCTAAGCAATTGGAGAGAAATGCATGGTAAAATTGTTTGCTCCCTGTGAATTTGATCTCGTAAGATTTTTATGTAACAGATTCACTCCTTGCTAATTGGGATTTCGTTCATTTGTGCTCGGTAGTTGTTATACACAGCAGCAAAATGGTTCTAAACATTATGGTATAGTCATAGTGTTAGGCTCGGAAATTTTAGTGGGTGTGCTATAAGCAATTTTAAATATACAGACTCAAACTGCAACCTAGACACCCGTAACTAATTACTTGATAATATTTACTCACTCACATTGTTGTGTCAATTATGGTATCCCTAGTGATTTTGCAGACTGATAGATGAAATGAGATTGTATCACAACATGATTATAGCATCTTACATACCGGATATATTTTGGTCAATTGTGTCCTTGTGTGGATTGAATTGAATAGCATACTTTATACTATAGTGTTTTCTAAACTACGTCAACTATATTTAATTTTAAAGATCCTTACTAAAGATATCATATGATCCTAACTAGGCCGACTTACAATGAAGGCTTCAGGCTACGATACTGACGCAGCTGTACTGAAGGAACAACAGTGTAGTCGAATACAGATGTGTGTTAGACTTAGACTGTATCATGATTGCTACACTGAATTTCACAAATTATTGTCAGTAATCAACATATTTAGTATATATTATATATATTTTTGCTGGATTTCTGATACTGGTAGGCTGGTGACACTGATAAAATCTATTCCAAGCCAGTTTGTGTTCCCAAGCTCTTGCCATGTTAATCGCAAGGAGAATCTATTCTCCTATAGGCCTACTTTATTCACCCTTTCTTAATGCATGGCAACTCTTTTGCAGTGTGCAGCACAATCTAAAATCCTCCATCTGTTCCGTGGTGTGGAACCCCAACGAGAACAACACTTTGGCTATCGCAAACACCAAAGGCCAAGTCGGTTTGCTCCGAAACGCTGTTCCGACCAAAGTTACAAAGGTTAGAAGATCTGTCGGTACATAAATTTTTGCAAAAATTTACAATCAGTGTCTGATTTTACAGAGTGCAATTCCGGATGATCTGGACGCTCTCTTTGAAAATGAGGAAGGAGATCTCGCTGATTTTTTTGATGACGATGCAGTGGAAAGTAATTCCAATCAGGTGTGATTACATGTGATATCAATGCATGAACATAGTGTTAGTGTTACAGTAGTTAACTTCCTTGTGTAATTACTAGCTGTTGGTATTCTGTTTGCGGAGGATGCATTTTTGATAGGTGAATCTTAACAATTCTCAAGTATCTCTCATTTTGCATGTAGCCCGGGGACACGAAAGCAGAGCCTACCATTCAACCTCCAGACGATGATATTTTTGAAGATGATTTTGGTACGGTGTTATTCTTTGTAAAAATTATGGTAGTTTGTGTTTTATTCTTGCGGTTTTGCTTTGTCTGAAAATTAGACCCTATGACGATAACAGATTAACTATGCTTTGGTCTTTGTTGACGTGGTCTTATGATCCAGTGATAATGATTTACAAACATTCCCAGATCTTTTGGTGAAGCAGATATTAGACTTTATTTCAAGACATGGTGAAATTTGCGTTGAAAATACTCCTTTGTCTAATTAAGAACAAAAAGCTGTTTTGAAATTGAAATCTATGTTTATCTATGTGATGTCATATTATAGGTCTCATCTATTTTGTATCACTTTCTAGTCCCTGTTGTCACGGCAACATAGAAATTTTCACATTTAACGTCTTGGGTTCATGATGTTATTTTTACATAACATGACTACAGGGAGCTGAAACCACTCCGATTTCCGGTCTAATCTCCGGAATAAAATGTCCTTTGCGATTCATGTCCATCGAGAGTGTTCAATTGAATTTGAGTTTGCTGCATAAAATATGTCTCCCAGTAGTTGCGAACAGTGTTTTGAATTGAAATTTTGAATAACTTTCTGGTCCATCTGCTATTCATTAGTTTGGTTTCGCAAGTAGGTTTCTTATCAAGGTTATTATTGTAACATTAGTCACGACTCCATCCTGTTGCTAGTGATGTATTGCATCTAGCCTATACGATCAACTTATTCGCCCGCAGTGTAAGATCATGGCGGATGTAATTTAATGTTGTTATAGCAGATTTTAGACCAAACAAGTATATAGCTGAATGATATCAGCCATGGCTTGCTCATAACATTTATAGACTGTGACGCATTTTGTGGCTTCATTCTCAGAGAATTTAGCCACTGTTTCTATAGAATTATTTTCTAGGTTAGGCCTCATAAAATCTTACCCTGTTGCTGGTACACTTTTGTCGGAAATCGTAGCAAGGTCACAGCAAATTTAAGAGCTGCATGTGAAATTGTTGTTGTTTGTACTCCAGATGCCATTCTGACGCAATCAGCTGTATTTGCTGGGACAGTCAGGGGTCAGAGGGTTTTTGCCATGGATTATTATAACTGTGAACTCTGAGCTGTATGTGCAATTGTGCATAATACGGAAATGCTAATCGCAGTGTCCTAGCGTAGCTGGCAGTAATATTTTAGATATCTACCCTAAATTTTTCTTTTGTCGAGTTGAGATCTACTATAGCTTTTCACATCACCATCAAGGTGTACGCTAGGGACCTTACTATTGTACCATGCTGCAGACTCACTGCTAAATTCTCACACAGCTAGTAAGATCATTTCTGGTATGTGATAACATCCTAGTATTGTCAAAAATTATATATCCAATTTTCATTGTGACAGAAATCCCAAGCACAAACAAACTATTGGCTGCTAATGATGAGTTGGCTCCACCGACGATTGCATCATTAGACAAGCCGCAAGAAGACGATGCAACATCATCAGCTTCGGGATTAGTTGACGATGTACAATCACAACAGCAGAAGCAGACATACAAAGGCCCCGCGCCAACTCCAATGCAGCCGCCATTTCAACCGAGTTCTACGCCGCATCATCTCTCGCATCGATTCATGGTGAGCTAATTACGTTGATTAATTAATAGGTTTTGGTGATTAAAAATTCATATATTGCAGGTTTGGAATTCTGTGGGCATTATTCGTTCATACACCGATGATACAGAGAGCGCTATCGACGTGGAGTTTCATGACAAACATCACCACTACGCCCTGCATTTTAATAATGAATCGCCTGCTGGCGGTCCATACAACACGATGGCCGATTTGTCGATGAACGCAATTGCACTTGCTGCCGAATCTGTTGAGGATACACCAAGGTTAGTCACTTTTTGACACAAATGTATTATTATTATTATACTCTTCTGTGATACAGTTGTATGAATCGTTTATTAAGAGTTAGTCAGTGACATGTTAATATAGCCAATTAAAGTACTTGGCTAGTGGCAAATATAATGGAATAAGACTATTCTCTATACCATACTTGTGTGGGTTCTTTGTACTTCATAGCGGACAGCCATTCAATGCATCCATGCATTGAGAAAATGCATTGGCTTTGAGATGGTCACACAATATCAAATTGTCCATGCTCTTTCCTTAATATAATTTCGCAATTGTCACAGTTGCAGTGAAAACGCATTTACCGGTAGTGTAAACAGCCAATATTTAAATTTTCATCATTATAAGAGACCTGTGATTTCCTATTGTCTATTAATTTGTCTCTCTGGGGATTTGAGCTGACGGTATGCCTGCCATTGAATTTATTGAGGCTTGAGCGGGAGCAGCTTTCGCTAAAGCATGAATAATTAAAAATCTTTCTAATCCAATTATCCCTTAATTAGGTTTGTGACGTAAAAGTGTAAATGCATGAGTAGATTTAATGTTTAGGACTGTGCCTACAGTATTGCCAGTGCATATTATGCTAACAAGACTGTGACGTATCTCTTTTTGTTTTGCCAATAACTTGTTGCTTTGCAGCAAGTTGAGCGTTAATTACTACGCATCGTGGGAAGGAAATAAAGATTGGAATGTTGATATGCCAGATGACGAAGAAATCAAGGCGCTTACAATAGGTATGTCGAGGATGACAATCACGGCAGAATGCCAACGCAGTTTAGAAATTCCTCATAATTTTGTGTTGAGCTACAGAAGCTCGTGAATTAGGTTTCGAATAAATTCCGCCGGCTGTAAAAAGTGTGTTGACATTCACAGTTCACTGAATTTCCTGTGATATTGACAGACACAGTTTGTGTTTGATTAACGATTGGTCTTTTTGTCAGGTGAAAGCTGGATCGCTGTTTGCACAGATGCCAGACTGGTGAGGATGTTTTCTCTCGCTGGCATGCAACTTTTTATATTCAGCCTACCTGGACCGGTCGTCACGATGGCGTCGCACACTGATCAGGTTATCATCGTTTATCATGCTTCACAAGGTAGGCACCGTTTTCCTGAACCTTTGAAAAGGACCTGTTATTATTGATTTTGTTTGGCTTACTCATGTCTGTTCTAAGTAGGGATGGTATGAACGACAATTAGGTTTGTGTTTCGTTGTACGCGAATTTTGGCACGAGTACATCACTTAACTCAGAGTCCGAACTTATGACCTCATAAAGACTTGCTCAATGTATATACGTTAAGTCGAAGTCGCGTCCCACTACCAGAACGATATATCACGTTCCGCCGTCACTGTGAGTATCGTCAATTAAGATCCGCCCAAGTGATAAAAGATGGGATGTGTCTTGCCAAAGAACATTACCTGTACAGCTAACATATGATACGCTAGTGATGTTTCTTCATGCAACGGCATAATCAACTGTAAGTGTATAACTGTATAATATATAACAGGATTCAACGGCAATCAATGTCTTGGTTACATGCTTCTTGAAGTCGGCTTGGGTACGGGGCCGAACCGAGCAAAGAAACTTGTCGGTGGTGATCCAATTCCTTTGAGCAAAAAGTCTACATTGCAATGGCTCGGATTTTCTGCTGAAGGCACACCCACAAGCGTTGACTCGACTGGAGTTGTGAGGATGATGAATAGAGGCTTCTGCAACTCATGGATTCCAGTTTTATACCTCAATAAATTGGTGAGTATATTCTCCATTTCTCGTGACAAATGGCCATGCATTTGTGCAGTGTTGCCACGAGTCTCTCGTTATTGTTTTTTATTTCTTCAAGTTATTGCGTTTTCAACTAATGGGTCATGTCAGCTACGTCAGGTCAACGTTTCGTATGTTATTGCCTCTGTATAGCCTGCACCAGTCGCAACCACAACCCTTTGCTCCCAATACTGCCTGCCCAGCAGAAGCGGATGTCTTTGTTTTCATTTGGTCAGAATTGATCCTAATCAGAACATGGACAGTCCAACCACTTAACCAATTAAGCGGTCCGATCCGTGAATCTCTTGTGTGTTACTGTAATTTTTTTGTTCATTTTTCAGACAAAAAGTCGATATGATCACTACTGGATGATCTCGTTACACGAAAATCCTCAAGATATACGAGCCGTTATGTGTAAAGGCTCTACGTACCCGTCCACCGTACCTCGTCCTTTTCCGACTATTTTACAATATAAACTTCCATTGTGTGAAGAAGGATCAGAAAAGACAAAACTCGAAGTGAGCAGGCTGACATTTCTTGCTTTTAGAAATACAAGTACTGTAGTTGAGTCTCAGATTCACGTTCTCAATCATGGCATAACCTTGTGTTTGCTTTGTTAAGGTGATGTTTGCTGATGACTTTTGTTAGTCAGAATTGTCGTCATTCCCATGTTTACTGATACTCCTATTTCCTATTGATGTGTACTGGAACTGTCTGGCTGGGAAATGTCAGTACCTGATTGTGTGTTATCTCCAGTATTTCAATCATATATGTTTGGTGTATAATCATTAATCATATTGCTAGATGAAGTCATTAATGGCAAATAGCTATCTATAATGATATGATTTCAAACATGTGTTCTATCGTTATGAAGATACTCAACAATTGACGTAATTCCACTGTTTGCTGTGGATAACGTTATCTGAGCACTTGATGCTTTCTTAAAATACAAGATTCGAACAAATTTTTGTTTTGCAGGAGGAATATTGGCGGACTAGACTTTTCGCATCACATTCTGACTTTCTCGAGAGCCGTGGATTTGAAACTGACGAGAAACAGAAGCATTCAGCAAAGGTTTTGATGCAACAGACTCTCATGAAAATGTTTGCAGTGAGTCGTGACTGATTTAGATTGTCGCACAGTACGGGGTCTTCTGTATACTTCATTTTGTTCTTAGTTGTCCTGCAAATTAGATAAAGAATCGAGGGCTTTGGAAGTCAGCAATCTGCTTCCGTCGTCGTCGGCTGTGAATCTAGCCATCAAATACGCATCAAGGTTGAAAAGGATGATACTGGCTCAAAAGCTTGGCGAGGTATATCTTTAGGAACTGATGGTTCAGGCATGGACAAACTATATCCAGCGGTGCTGCTGACAACATGCCTACTAGTACTAGTTGCACACGACTTCACACTGCTCAGAATGCTTCATCACGAGTCGTTGCCATCACTCTTGTAGATTGCACAAGAAAAAACGCACGAAGAAATGCAAGCGATTCTCAAAATGCAGCAAACGCAACAACATGTTGTCAGTGACGATAGCGATGATGACATTGCCGCTGAAGATGACTTCAAGCATAGTATGGAAGCCGGGTATGTTTCAGTTTCATTCAATTTTGCAAGCTTCTTCTGTCGGAGCTACCGTTTCTCTCAAAAAAAGCCCAACATCTTTTCATGCAATAACCCTTTCGATATGGCAATGAGATATCCCATTTCCACTGGGCATATGATTGGAACACGAATTGTTTTGCTGAGCTATAATACCTGATATTGAGGTGCAGGAGGCGATTTTGAGCTAAGTCACTGCATGGTCTTAGTACCGTATAGTATTTGGCAGTTGAGTATGTGATTAAACTTGCCTGATCTCATACGTTATATGCCCTAAGGGTCAAAATTTGGGATTTTTCTATCTTAAGATTGGGAGTTATTATCAAGCATCACCTGTCCTCTTCACGTTGTAAACAAGCTGCTTTAACAAACAATGCTTTGTTCCAGAGTTAGTCACACCAACACACAGTGGACCGAGCACAAATCGCGAAAGTTCACTTTGACAAAAACTGATGAGAGAAAACCAGACACTCCCAGCATATCACAGACAACTGAGAACACGGAGTATGATGTTGACGGTACGAGTTGGTATTGTTATAAAAAAACATTTTTAGTCAGATATGAAGTGTGTTTTATGATATTATAGCTGACGTCAGACGAGTGTATGTTATTATTTTATACCTGGTGTCATGCTTCCCACCCATTGTGGTGACTACCTCATCACTTTTGGGGTAATTATAATTTTTCAGACATACCTGATCTGACGAATAGACCTTCACAACAAATTTCTCAAAGATTTCTCAAATTTCTACCGATTCAACGAATCCCTTCAAGGTAAGTCTAGTCCTTCATCTAGAATCTGAGAAAGGAACTTCAACGGGGTGTGGATCACCACTGCCGAAAGCAACCCTCCATTTTGTTTCTGGTCCGGCCCATTTGTCAAACGTTACAATCTAATGAGGTCTGCCAGCTGAAATGTTTGACCACCCCAGGGCTGCGTTTTTTTCGTCCGGAGCGGGGGCTATATAGCATCTCTTGAAGAAATACTTGTAATTCAGTTGCGATATCAACACATGGTGACTCTAATACCAAATTTGTGATTTTTGCACGGTCAAATGGGTAATGTATATTTTTTCAGGCTATCGCCGATGCCATCACGAAATCATCACTGTCACAAGCATCCGCGAGTAAAGAAGCGTCTACTTCTTCCAAACCTTTCAGCGTGTTAGATAGCATCAAACGAAAGCCAACCGCTCAAAAGTTGAGAACGGCTATCGCTAAATCGCACTCGAATCCAAAGAAATCACGCAAGAAGGAATCCAAGAAACAACAGGTTTGGGCCGTTTTATCTCTCTTCGTACCTTGACATGGACCATCTAGTATTTTCAGACGTTATTCGAATCGACGTCAAAATCTCATCTTACCTCAACACCGAAAGGCAAAACGAACCCAAAATCTGTTTCTAAGGAGCAGTCGAACATCAACGACCAAATCCTGAAGGATATCAGGTAATTTGGTACTATATTGTATTGTGTATGTTGAAGTGCTACATTGAGAGTGGTGCTTTCCAGTATTTTCTGAGCATAGCACACTCGCATTCACATTCATTTCGTATCTTGACTTGACTCATATCTTTACTGGAATTTTAATTAAGGCAACTAATTTCGTCCTGTCCGGTTAGGGCCACCTTCATTTTTTTCGCACGCATTCACATTGAATTTTCGTAATGCTGTAAGTTTGCCGCTGTCTGTTTATCTTGTGCTGTTAAATTCATGTAGAAACGAATGCGCAAGTGGAGTGATGCTGTATGTATCAGAAACGAAGCACGTGATATCAGCTGAAAATCCAGACCTTGACTCCATGGAAGTGCGAATAAAGGCCATAGCGAATTTTAAAAGATTGTCTCCAGAAGAAAGAGAGGTGCGTGTTTTACTAAATACAACCGCTAACTTCTTGTTCTTGTTTGTGTTTCTCTGTTGTGTATATGCACAAGACAGAGAAAACAATCGCCCGAAACTGACAATTCTGATTTCTGGCAAATTTCCTATGGTATTTAGAAAAGAAACTTGTTTTGCGTAACTGTTCTGTCCCGATGGTGAAGAGCGGATCATTTTCCCGTTGTGATTGTATCCGTTAGATGGCGATAAAGAACAAACTCATCGCAACATTCGTGCTCGCGTCCATCTGTGTGTCCATTTGCGCTCCGCCTGCGGTCGCGGATTGCGTGGTACACGGAAAGCGTTTCGCGATACATGGACCGCTTCTCGTCTCCTCGCACATACGGACAGTAAGAGGAAGAGAAAGCGTTTCCCAGATCTGTTGAGGGCGGGGCTTATACGAAGGAACCTGTGATCGCCAAAGCAGGGGGAGTGCCGCGCGACTGACGTGTTGTTATTCAAACCTAGCTCCCAACATTTTTCTTTCATAGATTACACCCAAATTCACCATTCTATAAGACGAGTGAATGTGCTGCAACGTTATTCGTGTGTAGGCTAGGGGCGTGATGTAGTTGCGATTACTGACATCCGCGTAATTCGTATATTGTGAGTGTTCCGCCAAAAACACGCTTAAGCGCTCTGTTTACATCCACAACTAGAGAGAAACGTACCGGTAATATGCCCCGCGAAATTCTCATATCTATCATGGGTTGCGTTAGTTTCACGTAATACTCTGGCTAATCCTCTTTTTACTTGCAGTACAAAATTATTGTTCTGAAATCTGCATAAAAAATATTAGGATAATATCTGCATCGATAGTCTGACCTTGATCTTTTCCGATTACAAGACAAAATTGAGCGTAATCCTCGCACGGTATCGCTCGTTCATTTCCGCACTGTGTTTGTTTATCCGAAAATTGTCGAACAGGCGAGATTTTGATTTGTGTCACGCCACGATATTGTGCACTGATTTGGACACGCTCTGTGGCGATGGCGACGCCAATTAGTTTCGCCAGTTACGCGGTCGTTATATCTTGAGAAAGTATACCTCCGGTATGGCAGCGCTTCATACAAGAAGGGCTAACAAAATTGTGATTTTATTTGGAAGTTTATCAGTCCCAGCGTCAACCTTTATTTAATTATGAATGATTTTTAGTGGTGCTCCAAGGTCATAGAATGGGTCATGCTTCCCCATATATTCCAAACATGACTGCAAGTTATTGTATTAGTTTAACGATTGCAAACCTGCATACCAAAAGTAATGCTGTCAAACAGGGCCTTGTGCTTCAAAGAGTAGCGGGCATGGATGGAAAATAATGGTGAAGGTCGGAAACTTCCAGCGAAATCGCTCGTGTCTGTGCGAATTGTAACGTTAACCATGCAGCGCTATACCGGCTATGTTGGAATCTGAATTTACGCATCACGTGCCTGAATTGATGATGATGAGCTCCACGGGAAATTACACCGCTTGCCCACCCTGTTACCGAGCTCTATTCTTGGCTCTCGCCAGCCACGCTATACGCGATAGGCTGTTTTTCACCAGCGACCTCTCTTTGTAAGATGCCATTAAATAAATGAAGCAACGGGTGCTGTTGAATTTGCGTAATGATAGCGTTTTACTCCAGTAATGGATCAGCTTTGTAAAATAAGCTATCCTTTTTATTGCCTATACTGGATACACGTTTAATGGTAATGGATGCTAGCCGGTTGTTGATGGATGGTACGTGGGCCACCCATACAATTACAGAAACCCTATTTTATAGCTTTCATCCAAAACAAACCAAGAATTTTTTTCGGCGGCACCCTCAGTTAGATCATGGTGTGGTGTCAGCTTTCCCTGTAACATTACTGTTTACCGGGGACCTTTCTCGCACGGTATTATCTTCGCTAATACCGAAGTTGATGCGATTAAACAGCATTGCTATTTTAGCTATCTGTCTGTGATCTCACACCGTGTTGGAACGAAGCAAAACCCGCACGTCTTTTGACGAGGTTATTGAGTTATTTGCCGTCGGAAGATCAAACACAATAGGGCATCGCATGGATTAAAATAGGCTTATCGCCTAATCAGTTTAACGCTACATTAAAGAGACACCGCGCTGCGATATTAGGACGCCGACACCATTTGTAAACCAATGGTCTTGTTAGTTTCGCCTAAGTCAATTAGAGTGTAGTTAAGATGCTCGGTGAACATAGAAACGTAATATTGTCGGGATAATCTCGCGCGATTTTCGACATTTTTCCTAAGCATGTCGTCAACATCTCCGCCCATGATCTAGTCATTCTAGTCAACTTCAAAAGAAAGCGGCGACGCTACGCAATCATTGAAAGACACTCGCGCGTCGCGATGAGTTGTGAGAAAATCAACCTTGGTGACGATGTTTTTTAGGTATGGAACGAACGTGCGAAGGACGGTGCCGGCGACAGAATGGCCGGGAACGCGAAACGCAAACTGCAAGACGACGAGGATGTTCAAGAAGTCGAAAACATTCCGCGGATTGACAACGATCAACAGCCGACGAAAATTCGAAAAACAGACGCCGGGTCTAATGGTGCAGCGCCGTCTGCAAAACTGGCAGCTTTCGCGTACGATGCAGCTGATACATGAATGCCGAACGCTCGGGGGTTCTAGAAAATCGGGTTTGCCTCATCCATTTCGTCTAGTACTCGCGAAATGCCTTGATGTTTTTAAATTCACTGTTTACATTCGGTGCTACACGTATATCATGCAGGGTTGCTCTGAACGCGAAACATGTACTGCCTAGTATCACGTTGAAATAGTCATTCGGTATTCTATTGCATCAAAATATGCCAAACGCTTACCCTTTACCCATGATGACCACTGGCAGCCGCCAATAGTTCATCGTCCTCACAATCATACGCGATTGCTGGTATAGGAAATCTGAAAGTTGCATTTCTCGATAATGTGAAGTGAATTTGATACTTTTTCATGGCCAATACACAGTTTGATTTTCAATACAGTAGTTGATTTTGTTGCTAATCACGCAGTGTTCGTTGACAAGGTAGTTAATGCTTTGCTGCTGCTGAGTGGTACTGACAGTTTGAATAGCTGATTTACGAGAGATAAACTTGTCTATGCGGATTAGCGATTAACTCCACTGTGGCATCGGTTGAAAGTTTTTTACGGTCATTGGCTTGACGTATGCGGCCCTCTTGAGAGTTTGTCTCTGGCTGAATGAGAAAATACTGGTGAGAAGTAGGCCTACGGTATCGCGCGTGTCTATATGCGTTCAGTGTTACGTTTAGTTGTGTGAAAGGAATGATAAACGGTATTAACGCGCTCGGATTCGCTGGAAACAAGGCTTACCTGTTTTAGCTCTTAAAGAAGTTGTTATCCGAAAACGTGATCCGTGTCTGCTTCGTGCGGAGCGTCTGTTTCCCACGACCTTTTGCTTTCCGTGGAGTGGTTAAGCACTATTCGAAATTGTGTCGGTTTTAGAGATTACCTCTACTTTCGACCTTGGCGTGGAGAATTATACACGGTTCAGAACTCACGAAGTGAAATATTTGCACGCTTAGGACAGTGTGACTTTCGGAGGCTTAATGTAAGAGATGAGTGAATTATTATTAGTCTCCCAATCGAGTTGTGTCGACTTGTGTGGGTCTCGGCAATCGCGCGGTTCACCCCGCTGAGCTGTAATACATAGGCCTAGACTTGATCATCTGCACGAAATATGGAGGTTTCGAATTTTGATACCGTCTGGTAATGTTCACGTGCTGCATACTCATTGTCATAGATTAGACCTACATAATTTAACATCTTTACCTTTATATCATGGTCGTTAGGTTCATATCGGAAACTAGCGCACAATATTTTTAACGTACGCCCTCGCTAACCCGGTGAGAACCATGTTTGAAACGACGATGGACGACCCGGAGGGGACCGTTCAAATGACAGTCGTGGGTTTTATCGTCTAAAATAGCAGTTCGTCGTTTGTGACCCCTGCGCTCTACAGCCACCCGCTAATATCTTAGGGAGTCTTAGACGGAATGTGTCGCCTGTAACTGAGATCCATGCGATATAATCAACTATCGGAGCGCGACGGGTAAACTTCTTAGCCTGTTGATTTGGTAAATACCTCATGATTGGGTTATATACGGGCGGATGTGAAACGTTCCAATGAATGCAATGAAGGAATTTGTGCATAGGCCTACAGTGCATCTAATCCAAAAGCTTCGAGTTCTCGCTTCGATAGCGATTCACTGTTGTTGGTTGATTTTGTGGGAATAACATTTTGCGATCTCGTCGCAAATCCAGCGCTATTATATCGAGGTAGACCTACATCTTGATATGAAACGGTCTCGGTTTTTCAGCGAATGCGCACAAGAACATATCCACCATATTTTCATCTTTGCTATCGTTATAATATAAACGATGAGCAACATGTCTGATACTGTGATCTCTAATTGGCAGCAATTTTCTCCAACAATATCAATTTGTTAAACTTTATTATTCCGAACAAATACCATAACGACATATAGGATCGTTGTAATTGCAAGTTCCTAAGCCTTTACTTTTTAAGATGCATCATGCATTTTAATATGAAGGTTATAGATATATTACTTTGATTACGATTCAACCGCACGGGTCGTAATCTCCACGAATCTGTCGTGTTAAGTAGGGTTGATGAATATTTAATGATTGCATTTCATCGAGTCGTTTTTGAAATGATGTATTTAGATGATCCTTTATTCTAATGAGGATGTTACCTATTCCCTACTTTCCTATGCTCTATGAAGCATCGATATAATATCGCTTCCAAGGATTTGAGGTCATTGATATTGCATTACAGAATATCTATTTCAATTGATATTTGTGGCCGTGGGCCTACATTCCAGATTAAGCCACTTGCTATCAATAAATCTATCCCCGACTGCAGTACGATAAGGTAGGTAACAACAACAGCCACTGAATGCGTTAGGTTAGAGTTAGACCATCAATGGTTTGCCCCTCCCTATATCAAATCCTTTTGCTTTTGAGCCGACCCGGTCGATCAAGAGGAGTCACTGCGGGGTGCGGGCCTACTACTGTCTGGATTAAAAATGATTAGGGTACAACACACTATATAGGACATAGTCTATGTTATACATTGTCTAACCATGTCCCACTTTAGGTAACTAATGTAGGCCATGGTCTAACCTTAGGATTAGCGGTGGCGGCCACGTAGCCGTGCATACTAACTTTCAATTCAGTCGCATAATAATGTTTGAATATGACTCTTTCCGTTTATCAACCGTTCGTTCTATTTCCTGATTACGCATATTCTAGTGCGAAGCAGATATTTCCATATGTAAACCGGAAACATCCCCAAATCTTTACCAAAGAATCGAAATACGACATTTCGTGCTGGGACATTGTTGATCTAGCGGTAGGTTTCCTGTTACTTAGTTACAGTTTTGTGTCAAATTTTTCGAAAATCCTACCCCAGTATAGAGTCAGGTAGATATACAGTATATACTGATCTAAGCTATAAGATTACATCATTGAGTTTTTCCAGGATGATTCAGAGATTCGTAGGATTAAAGACTTAACGGTCACTCGACATTGTAAAGCGTGATAAAAGCTGTGGGGAATATGCTTCATTGCAAAAGATAGAAAACAACAGTAAGCGATAAAGGACCCATGACGCGTAATGTCCTTTGAAACTGTCTTCTATATTAACGTCGCGGACGATTCGTTTGGTCTCGTAATATATAACATGATCTGGCAACGATCAGTCAGCGTTTCCGTATTATCTCTACCCCAGGAGATTTGCCTGATATCAAACTAATTGACGCTAACTAACCGCACACTGTGGAACATGTTGTCTCTTGTTTTTTGGAGCATTGATGTGCGGGGTACCTTTAAATTAATTCAAGTGTTGAATGTGACATGTAGCCTAATCACATTCGCGTGAATGCAAATCTTGCAATTGACATTCTAATATCACTGCTCAGTTGGCTGGATGGTTCGACTGTCCGCCTTCTAATCAGAGGATGCACTTTCCACACACTTGTTCGATTCTTGACGGAGTCAAACCAAAGACATTGTAAATGGTGTCTGCTACTTCTCTGTTTGGCAGTCAGTATCGAGGGAGTCCCGCAGTTGTCATTGTGATAGTGATTCGGCTACAAACCGGAAATATCAACACTCGTATTAAGCCTTGGCCTGGCGTATATGGCCTAAGTATAGTCGGAAACGTCATAAATTCAAAGCAACAATCAGTGCGGCAAACCAGGAACCATCACACGCGCAGGCGAAGCGGATAACACGGAAAGTCGTGCATTTAATAGGAGCCGGAAATGTTTACACGAAATTCTAACCAAAGCGAAATTTGGAATGGTAAAGTAAACTATAGCCTGCTTCGTCACATTACTCAGGAGGCTGTTTGGATGCAGAAACACCATACAACGTAAGAATCGCCATACTACTATATATTTTATCACACGTTAGTGCTGGCTCGAGTCAACTCAATGCGCCGTAGGAGGCCTATATTCACAAAAAGAGCGTAATATTATAGAGAGCTATGTAGCATCGGGGTATTTATAGGCCTTATTTAATACTGACGCATAACGTGCGAGCGATATAGCCTACCAGAATAGACAGGCCACTGCTAATCTACTCGAACAATAAATGGAGACATTGTATTCCATTAGTTTGAAAACGTTCAAAACGAGTGATATCCTACCGTAATCCTGAAAGCGACCGTCTCAATTTTTGTCTTACGCAGAATAATTTGTTTTAATGTAGCTTGACAAATTTTCAAAATGTTTCCAATGAATTTTCAAAGAGACGAATCGCCGTGACCAATACGTCATCATTATCGTATTTCATATGCGATTTATTGAAAGCCCTATAAGCTTTCAAGAAAAATTGCCCAAACTATGTGGTGAGTAAAATTCTGTTTAGACGACGTGCTAATACTTAAACGAAGGTAGTCGAAACGCACGCGGCGTATACGTTTGTTCCTTGGCGATCATCAAAAAAATTCTTATCCGCTACACCTACCTTCTTTGTGTCACGAAAGAGTTATGCATTAGTACATATATGGTTACCAGTAATTGTGCGATGATGAACTGCAGGTGAAAGCATGGTGACAAAACAAACCTAACGTCCAACCTCAGTTTCATCTGAAATACAGCTTTCTGAAATGGTTATCCGATACACCTGATGAAAGAGCAGGGAACTGAAGCCTGATATCCTCACAGTCAGTCAGTGTAACCGGTTCGACTCCGCGTAAAACTTGTAAATTGAGCACAGCGTGACTCTCTGATGTTGTTGTGAAATCAGTGTCATTCCGTATAACCAAATAGCGTGCACTTAAATGCACGACTTTCCGTGTTATCCGCTGCGCGTGTGATGGTTCCTGGTTTGCCGCGTTGGATTGTTGCTTTGAATTTATGACGCTTCCAACTACTTAGGTCATGTACGCCAGGTTTCACACAATAAATGACGTCATAAATGAAAATGTTTAAGCGTAGGTGCTGGTGGTTTTATAATACTTAAATTTCATAGCTTCGAGCAATTTCTGTCTCGGGTTTAGATCATATATATATTGCTGAAGACAGGATGCCATCTCTATACCACCATGGGAGATAATTAACCAGGTAAAATCAACACCAACTGTTCAACGTACTGCTTTTGTCTCAGAATTAATCTCACATTACACTATTTTCAAAAATTAAGGCATTCTTTCAATCCGCTGCGTATCACTTGAGAATGTAGGAATTTGAAACCCTGCTGGGCTCTGCGGTGATATGGCTGTTGATACGGGATCTTCTTCTCCAGGATTAGATGAATCGCGTATTAAATCGCTGTGACTCAGAAACCTAGTCCTCTTCAGATGATGCTGACTTTAGGTTTAAAGCAACAAATTTCACCTAATTTTCACACTAGTCAAGACCACCCGGTGTCACGATTGGACGGACAATCTCTGTGAAAACATGAGAAAATCTTTTTTTTTTCTTCATGCAGTGTATAACTACTTCTGAATGAGTGAGGAGAATTGTATTATCCGTCTACGAAATTCTCTTATAAAAAGTGAAGATGTTGGCAGATTTGAATTGAGCTTTCTTTATGAAAGAATTATTGTTTAAATCAATTGATATAGTTCACTTATACTCTATCAATCTCTTACTTTTTCGTGAGTTTTGTAGTGCTTGTCGACGTAAGTAGGCTTGGAAGCATCTTTTGTCTTCAGTTCCCAGGCGCAAAGATATGTGTTCGGGTGCTTTCCCAGCTGTTACATATTCAATATTCATTTGTCACAATATCTACCGGAATCGTAAAATTTATTTCATATTTTAATTTCGATATCCTTGGATGGATTTCATTTTTGTGATTTTATTGGTGAAGATTGGAAAATCATACTTGACGAATCGCCAGAAGTTATCTTTCTTCTCAACTCTTTTGATAGCATCGGAGAAGGCGGGTGTGTAGATCTTATAATGTGGGTCACGAGAGATAACGAATATCTTGAATGTGTCAGAGCTTTTCAATGATTCTAGTATCACCATTTAATAACCCGGTTTAACATTTAGAGGAATATGTTATCATTGTTTTTCGGTGCGTATACGCGTTGATGTTAAATGGCTGAATACGGAATTCGATTTGCATCCTGTCGAACGCTTATCAATTGCGGAGTATTATTCCAATGGTTTTCAACTCTATAGTATGTCCCGTTCGCTCTTGCAACAGGTTCATAACTCATCCGGATCCCGAAACCATTTTCTTACAACCGCCATTTGATTTTTGTTGGTAACGGTTACGGCTCAAATCAAATCGCGGCTTCAATATGGCTTCGACATCGAATTCATATCCGTATTGTTCAAAGAATTATCATTTAGCCAATTGTTTGATGGGTCTTTTGTTAGTTGTGAATACAGTGCTTAGCAGTATCGAATCGAAAATCACAACACTTTGATACGTGTTTGCGGAGTCGTTTATGCAAATTCGTGTGTTGTCTATATAGTTATTGCCACATAATCGTCATGAAAATCGTTTTATCTCAGTTTCCACATATGTAATGTTTTGATCTGTTCACAAATACTGCAGTGATTTGTGTCACGGCCACACTATCGCTTTTCACTACATTCAAGCACGACTCAGTTTGCTCGAGTCACGTCATCGCTTTTTCTATGACTTAAACTGTAAACAAAGCTTACGATCACGAACTATCGACTTAAATCGCTGCAATAAACCGTAAATATTCAACTATTCATTCCATGCGAAAGTCTGTCTACTCTATAACGATATCTTCGTGTATCTAAATTCTCAAGAAGACAAATTCCACTTGAGAATGTCAAGTTGAGATGCACGAAAAATGTAATGATTGGATTAGTGGACGTGACCGCGAAATGTTTGCTCATCAAGTCCTTACTCAAAACAACTGAATTCATACGTCGCCGGTAGTATGACCGTATACAGGCACAAGTATATAGTTATATGCTTCCCATGCTTTGTTGTTGCTGCTACAGCTTGACAATAACTCTATCGGAGAGTGATACACTAAAATGGAACGTTTCAAGGGTACACGTGTTTCTTCAGCTTGACTGCAATGGCTAGATATAGTCCATCACACGCTCTACCGTAAGGACGTGAGTGACTATAGTAAAACCCAATACCCCGTAATATCCCGTTTCTTTGCGTTGCGGGGTGTAATCCCAAATCGCTACTCATGTATAAATTGCGAATATATTATTCATGAGGAGCTATTATATTGGCGGCACGCGATCGAGCAGGTTTGTCGCGAACTTTGCCCTATAACGTTGCTGGCGATATATCATTCACTGGCTAGACCAATTCTTTTTATGGGGAATCTTGTCTATCAACTTAATCGCCTACTGCCTACGCGTTTTACTCACGCAATCGATTCTTTGAGGATAGTGTCAGCTTTAAGAAAACCGTTGTTATGAGTTTATGATATGTTCGGAATATACCTTTCGTAATCGCATAGTCCCGATATATACCTAACATTTAATATCAGTTGATCGTGAAGGTTTGTATGATTTATGGAGGTCGATGGACCCTGACGGCACACTTGAAATGTGTGAATATGTATTGCATAGCATGTCCCTTAGCTATGGAATCCACAGACTTATTGTCCCGAAAGTTTACCCTTTTCCGCTAGAGCTAGATGGAGTTTTGCAGTATGACCGGGACGCGTTTATCGAAACACCGCGGCACAAAAATGACTCACGTATAAACAGATACTTTCTGCTAAAACGACGAATAGTGAGGGGATGATGATCCAGATGATGGGTGGATGATCCTGATCGTAATAGATGGAATAAATCACCACAGATTTAACATCCAGTACAGTTTAGTGGAATATAATTCACAAGCTTTCGGATTTTTTCTTCTGCCATCTATTTCCTCTAAAAGAAAATCACCGTATTCCATATTGGTCGAAATGGACATGAAACGTGGAAAATTGAGAAGATTGCCGGATTCTCGTAGCGAAACGTATCTTCACTTACTTCGACTTCATAATTCGATGGTGTCGTGGCTCATGCATTTGAAAGCCCCCATGATGCAGCGAGGTCATCAGCTTAATATCCCGACAATTTATTTATAGACGTTAGACAGGTTCGATAATGCGTATTAGACGAATCACTGGAACAAATTACATCAGGCATCAGGAGTGCAGGCCATACTGAATATGAACGCATGACTAAACAATCAGTAGTAAGATCACGTCGCATAATTTAACAAGCAGAGAATTTAATGTTCAAAGAATCTATCTGGTGGTTTTTGTATAATGTCGTCATTTTATATTTAAAGCAATAATTGATTAGACTCATTTTTGTGATGATATCTATTCACAATGAGTGTCTGTACAGGGCGTGAGTAAAAGCACATACGATCAAGTTGTAATGATTGTGACTTGTGAATTAATGAAAGACCAACGCAGCCACGATAGACGTCAAGCGCATAGTTGTCAGCTCGCTAATTATGAGCACTACGGATTCACGTCTGGTAGCACAAACCGTCCCTATACCACTGCATTGTTATCTGTGATGCTTTCATTAAATTCGTTTAGGCTCTGCGTTCTCCACGCAGGTCTTGAAGTGCAATTCAACGCTAAGCTTTACGGCAAATGCCGCTCAGTGTCGTTACTGTGTTGTTATGACTGGGAATTAATTGTTTCCTTTACGGTGAATTGTTTTTATGATGGACTTTGTAGAGATATTATTCTTTAACTAGTTATCGATCTCCCACCACCGGCTCCACCAATAAATAGCCCAGGGATATCTAGATATCCTTGTAAATAGCCAAATATTGCAAACCGTGAAGCGAATTTTTCTGTGTATAGTTGACTAGTTGTATGCATCCTTGCAATTTGATGTCAATACATTGGTGAAAAACCTGGCACCTCCGCTAGATATCGATAGACAACCCATTGTTTCCTGGATTAACACTGTCATGTCGTCCGTACTGATGACGGTTTCATCGGACAGGAAAATTCAGGAAATATTCGCCATGAGATCCGATAGTTGACACTAGACAGACCATCTTGTCTATCGTGCCAAGCTTGTATATTCACATTTGCTCAAACTTTTCTCGCCTAACTCCCTCAAAAATAATAGGGAACGATATAGATAGAATGTCCAAGCGCCTACATTTACATATTAATTAATCCAACTGATCCATTAGCAGATCGACCCGTCTCTGTTGATGGAATACAAGTCAACACACGCACTAAAAGTTCTCGCTGAGTAGACACATTTACCACGCATCAAGTTGTTGATTTTTATTTTGTTTAAAGCGGATAACTGATACTTATGTCTCGAAGAACAAAACCTTGTTCATTAAGCAACTAGAAAATAAACAGTAAGCGAAGATGGCTTTTTGTCACGCCAGTGTTGAATCTCCACCTCGGGTGACATGTCTTTACAAATTGGTTAGGCGAATTACACAATGTCAACTCGGCAGCAGTCAACACAGTCGGTATTGAATAGCTCGGATTAGATTCATTTTCTTACATTATCTCTGTTGACACGCCATTACTCTTGACATTTTATTTCTTTTACGACATTAGGTTTCTTTATCCACAATAGATTGATATCTTGTGATTACAACTCTTTTTGCGATCCTTTTTTTCGTTGTCATGTAACGCAATGAACTGTACGATTAATTCTATATTCTGCTACTAATTATCGAATTAACCACCTGCCTCGGCTATTCGAGACAACCTGCAACTTACAGACTAAATCCGATAAATAGTATCTCGGATTATGTTGAGAACACGACGTTTCGAAGAAGCACTTTGTTTGCGCCGACTTGGAATTTAGCTAATCGCCGTTCCCAGGCTATCCGTGCCAAACAGTCATCCGCTTCTTGTGACGTAAGTCTTGTAAATGAAAACACCGGAATTTCGTTAATCTTATGATCCAGTTCATTCGACCGGATTATCTTATAATGGCTATTTTCATACATTGCGTATAGGTAACGCTTCTTCAAATTTTGAGTTGCAACTAAATACCCAACTCAAGTAAATTGCTATACCGGTAGCTGACAACGATGGGTTTGTTGCACTCATGTAAAGTCTTACACTACGACTCAAACACCAAGAGGGTTCAACTACTTGTCAATGATGTTTCGTGAGCTACACCGATTTGCACCTGGCCTCAAAACTTTTGAACATAAACTCGAGCTACATTGGCGGATTTGGACGTGTTTATTTCCATTTTAGAAAACAGAGTTCTTGGATGAAGATTATATTGAAATAAAGTATAGCTCACATGTATTTACTTGCACTGTCCAGAAGTCCGTATGTGCTAGATTTAGTACTGTTGCCGTACAAAAGCAACGGAAATTTATGCCAAGTCTGAAATTGCCAGCCATGGCCATATGTACCGGCTCATATCTGAGCCAAGACAAGGGAATATGGGCATTACGGAGTCTTATAGCCTTATATACCTTATAGCCTGTAATTATTTGATGGATTCATGTTCTTGGGGAATCAGCACAGCGTCGCATCAGGTCAAACCGCAGTTAATTGTAAAATAGCAGCCCACGATCGAAGTGATGACTGTATTGCATATACCTCTCCACAACCCCTTTGTTCATTTGACATCGAAGCCCATAAAATATCGACACAGCACGCAAATAGCTGACGTCTTGAATCGGTGACTTGTTATCTCGATGCATCATTGTTGTATTTAAACATACAAACACTTCGTTATAAAATTCAAATAAACACTCTGAAAACTTTTTTACAAATGTCAAATTCTGCCATTCTCCGACATTATCGATTTCGTTCTGATTTCGCAGTTTGGATTTTCCGCGTGAAGCCTTTGCCCCTACTTTACCGTATTTGGTCAAAGATTACAACTTCAAGTTACCCATAGCGTGAATTGAAACAAAGATGATTCGCGTCAATACAAAAACTCTACAAAT
This sequence comes from Botrylloides violaceus, assembly GCA_030412335.1. Taxonomy (NCBI): domain Eukaryota; kingdom Metazoa; phylum Chordata; class Ascidiacea; order Stolidobranchia; family Styelidae; genus Botrylloides; species Botrylloides violaceus. Next base: position 970,242 of record JASFYC010000039.1, read on the forward strand.
GTACGGGATAAGAGTGTTTCCGAAAAAAAAGGACTCGATAAAGAACAAAAAGGTTTTTCGGCCGTTTCTCCCACTCGAGAAATCGAGAAGCGCACTCTTCACGCCTCGATAGTTTCTCGAACTATGTCAGTTTTTAAGCGTACACGGCCTCGTGGCTCTCATTCGTGGAAGATATGAGCTGCAGATAGCAGGCTAGCCGAGGAAGAGCGTTCGTTCCCTTCGTACTTTCAGAGCAGGACTCTCCCCGCGTATATTATTTCAGTGGCTGGTTCACTGAAAGCGGGTAATTATCATCGATTAAAAACTTTTCTAACCTGAAGAAGAATTCACTAAAACAATCAAGCTGCAAACCGCATCGTCCGAGACGAAATCTATCATCGGCGGGCCGAAAATCGACGTTGTTGAACAACGCTTTGCCGAATTTTGATAAAAGAACTTTTATAACGAGACCCGGAGTCTTGTTTGTCGACCTGGTTGTCGAATTTTGAGTACCTACGATTTCGAATACACTCAATTTACTGTGATACACAGTCAAGAGACGATCAAAGAAAATTTTGAAGCAAGCACTGCCAACAAGAAGAAGCGAAACAATGTCACTTCAATTCAGCATCGACAACATCTTATCCAAGCACACACCAGCAGTACCAACATGCCCAGAGCATCTTGCTCTAGCGTCAACCTCTGCGCCGATGACGCCATACCTACGAGCTACTTTGACAGCAGCGGCAGCCGCGGCCTGTGCGCCTTACCAATCAGCATACTCCTACTTGTATCCGTACGGAGCCGGGATTTATTCATCAAATGGTAAGAATATAATATATTATTTATATGATTTTTTATTGCCGTATTTGGACTAACTTTGACTAAGACTAGAATAACTCTGTATATTCGTTGGCAAGCGCAATGTTAGCGAACTGACGTATTTGGACAACCGTTATCCCGCTAGCGTAATTTGATATTCGTGACTCATTTACGAATTCGATCGTCCAAAGGAATGTTGGATGGGTTTCTTGTTAGTGGTGACACTGTAGAGTTTATTGTTGATGCGACGATCCATTTCATACGGGTTCACTTCTGTTTACTGGTCGCAGCGAGCAAATGGCAACCGTCGCTCACAAGTCTAATTGAACTCACTAGTGACGAAAGTAACACTAGGGACTTGCTAGCCCATTTATGTAATCTAGCCTTGCGAGTACCGCATCTTGCCTAAACTTTTCTCCCATTGACAACTGGGTGCATGAAAGCATGATGTACATTAGATTAGTGGCAATTTGTGATAATGTCGCCGTACCGCAGTATTTACGAGATTTTTTTGAAAATATTGATGTACAACGGAGTAAAGTAGACTGTGGCTAACGAATATCCTGTTATCACGGCCTCAAGCAATAAAAAAGTCATTTCGATAGTGATAACGTTGCGTTTATTGAAAAAAAGGTCTTGAAAATCTCTTTGGACCGTCAAAAACTTCTAAGCCGATTACTCGAGAGGATTTTTGAAAGACGTTATGATAATAATCTTCCTCCATCTTTTTCATGTTCACATGAGAAATTCGCGATGATATACATGACTCATATTTAATCTCTTTCATACCATTCCGCGACAAACTCATTCCGTAAGCTAAATACGAACACTTGAAACAGCTTTACGCCTCCGCCTTTGTTACGTCACATCTTGTTCATACGCCATGGTAAATAGAGAGGAGAATAGGGAGAGCAGTGGAGTTGAATAGAACCACAATCACGATGCGGAAAATATATAGCTTGGAATCAGAATCTGACAACCGCCCAAAATTATCACTGGGATTCAAGTTACGTGTGAATAATCCGCTAGGAATAATACTGATTCTATACAATATAATGTATATGCACGACTGGCTTCAGTTATATTCAAGCGCTCCATTTTACTGTTAGTGTTATTGCTAAAAATCGCACTCCCCACGATACCCCGCATAGTTTGGTGTATTTCGGTGAATCCTTGTAAAAGCGAATATGGCAAAATTTGTATCCGTTAGTGATGTAAACCATTAATTCGCCGCGGTCGCTTTGCCCGCACTAAATGAAAACGTGAAATTTCGCTCGGACTTTCTGTACAGTATGGTAAGCTGAACTAGATTTGAGTAATCTCACTCCAGTAAAGTCGAAGAGTTACTGATAAAAAGTCGTGCCAATACTATTTGTCATAGTTCCTTTGCAAATATTTACAAGTTGGTCTTCCTAGCGCTGGTACGTTGCGTGAAAATCGCACGACCAGAAGTAGCGTTGTGTTTTGAAATCCAGTTTTAACGATTTCAGTAAGCATGGCGTAACGTATTTCCCGATGCCATTCAAACCGTTCGTGTTGCGAATCATTGGGGGAAACTATGAGCCACTAACACTAAACCCACTCTCTCTAACTGTCTAACATATATTCTGTAGTTGTGATCATAAAATCCGACTTGTTAAACGGATGTACGCGGTGAGTGATAATTTCGAAAAGCGATTTCGCCATTTTGTTTTCTGCCGTATTACCTACTCATCATATAGGCCTTGTCACGTGATTTTGTGTTAAGTACCTCTTGACTGGCGTAACTCTTTCTCAAATCTCGCAATATTGTCCCAGTTGTACTAAAATATACGCGTATGGCCCTGGATGATCCTTTATGCGACCTTTTACTTTCCGATTTGCTCTACATATTGATTTAATACATCTCAATATAACGAACAAGATTTTACCGCAAGAGGAATTGTGAAATTTCCTGCCGACGTCACGAAATTAGGTTGTTTGGTCCAATGATAGGATTTTTGGATATCATTGCTATGATATTAATCGTCATCAATTGTGCGATATCTCAGTGATCTTCAACAAACTTCTAAGTAATGTTTATGGTGTCAAGTCTCAAATAGGACAATTTTGAGCTAGATTAAGTCAATTCCGAGGCATTAGGTCAACTGTATAGAGCGGCTTTAAGAGAATTCCCGCGTGTAGTTTATTTTCATTCGGCGGTTTATCATTGCGATATTGAAAATATTATAACTTATAATACAGACATCAGAGGTAGGATCGACGCCAACACCAATTGAATAAATGCCTTCCTCAGTGAAAATGTTGTTGTTTCATCATATTCACGTCAGAGATTTGGGTATCAAGGCTTTTCTTGTTTTTCGCTCTACCGTGACCCGAGCAGACGTGCTGGCGCCCCTTACCCAGTTATCCACTTTTTTGGGGGTAAATAGAAATACCCGGAAATGATGCCATAACCCCGTGAAAAAGTGCAGAAATTCTTGCCAGATTCACTCGTTTCCATTGTTGATATTTCCGTAAGAAAAAGGCTTTGCAATGGTCATGATTCTCTAAGGACGTTTTTCAAACTCTGTAAGAGCTATAATGCTCACGACGGCTACTATTTTGCGCGTTTGTTGCGAGGAAAAGATAATCCTATTCTCTCCTTTAATTCCACGGGGAGAAGTTGTCCGTCAACATCCTTCGTATGCTCAAAACGTTGATTACTGATAGCGCCACATCGTGACAGGCAGGGTAATCTGACCTGTGTTGGTGGCAATAAATGAGCGTTTAGCGCTATGCCAGGATATGTGTTGAAACTTATTAGCCATGAGTAATTCATTTATCGCTGTGTATTATAATGCCTGACAAGTTAAAAGCTGTTTACATGCTTCACGACGCCAGCAATGCTTTCCTATTATGTGTATATTTACATGCTTTCGATGTATCCCATGCGATACTGAGCTTCCGATTGATATGATTATGGACATTAACACTCTCATAAAACAACTCGATTAGAGCGATATCGTGATTCCGTGCATTGACTGGGAACGATTTGTGTGCTTAAGCACGAAACCAATTTAGTGAAGTTCGACGCGAAATCAGGATCCAGATGGTTTTGCAATACAAAATCACGCTGTCCCGTAGGATGATATAGCCTACTTAGGGATGATATAATAACTCGTAAATTGCTTTACAAACATTGCATTGACGGTCAGTATGCGTAAAGTACAAAGCTTTATCGAATGATCATAATTTCGGAAGTTGATGATGGTCTAAAACCACAGAAATCTCATCACTACTTCCTGAAGAATGCCAAGTCTTGATTAAATTCGAGATAGCTAACGCCCTGTTTAGGTAATCAGACCTTACTATTATTCTATCATATTGGTGATTATCCACTTTGCCCCCGGTTACTTTTTCATAGCTAGACACCATTTGTGGTTTAATGAAATTACTGTATTGTTGTATTCATCGTAAGTCTACGCCTTTTACGTTAGTATTAATGAAAACTCTTTAATTCCGGTCGTGTAACTCGTACACGCCTATGGTTAACGTGGGAAACTCTAATAATCGGCGATCAGTCGATCACGAATCTTTGTCAATATAATTATCCTTCAACTTCTGAGTAAAATACGTCATGATCGCGATGTAATGTGACTGTCGCTGCTTTAAACGTGTGGATTTTATCAACGTTTGTGAGTTCAAATTAGGGACACCGTTTATACAAATTACTTGTTCCCATCGAGCTACTCACGATTTGATCTTGGCTAAGTAAAACAACTTAAAGCACACGCCCGATTTTTGAAATATGCCAGGTTATTTGTGATATCGTTACCAATGGATGGACTGATACCATCGAATTAGTTGTATGAGAAGATCAGGTTCAGACGCGTTTGAAATATGAATGATAAGGTTTGCGCCTGGCGCGTCGAACTCAGTGATTTTATCTACCTATGACGTGATGAAGGCACAGCACATCAAGTCCTAATGTGGAACTTGCTACATTTGATGTCAAGTCGCGAACATGTCGATATGTTCAGCTTAATTTGTAGAATTACTTCCAATATTTCCGCAATTCACTGTTACCGTGAGAACCACTCGACCGAATCGCGACTTTGTGCCAACTTCCAATCGTTTAGTAGCAAAAGGGACTGATTTTGTTAAGTTTTAACGAGAAGTATTTATATAATCTACTGAATGATAATTAACCTGTGGTTTAGGAAACTTGCAAACCCCCTCCATGCCGCATTTTAAGACTTAGATATCCCGTGTTTCTCTCAGTGTAACGTATGCTGTAGTACAGACCACGCGATAACATCGGCCATTAGTATTCCTGACCTTTAGTAACAGACACTTTTCCCGCGAACGACTACTTCACCTTGGTTTCCGTTTTGGAGCTGTTTTTCTCTCGCTGCAGTCTCTGATTACGAGACGTCTACGTAGGGATTATCAAGCAGGCGTCTGAAAAGCAGGTGCCTCGTTTGAATAACTTTTTATCGGATTTTCTCCAACATCCAAACTTCTTAAGTGGCGCAATGATATTTAACATTTTCTTTACACACAACATAGTGACACTGTAAACTCTGCGAAATAGAATTTACTAAGAAGCCATGCTTCGGTCAAATCACGTTGTTTTTGACCTCGAAACTGAGTGCGTGTTTGCAGCACCCTTCCACCTATAATAGGCTATAGCTTCTACGACTAAAATCCATCACCAACCGTAAACATTCAAACCCTAAGATTTTACAGTGTTTAAAATTTTTTATGGCCAAGTATGGACAACCGTAGCCAAGAGAAGATTTAGCAGCGCCGGACCATTCTACATTGCGTGCACCCTTCATTATCCTATTTATATTCTACTTACTGTGTGCATAGTTAAATTATAGCTCTTTCTGAAATTATGATGGATAGCGGATGATAAAATCTTTTTCATAATCCTCTATATAGTATTTGAAAGACGGGATGCGCGTGACGTAATGCTGGGAAATAGCGAGTTGTCGGATTAAACCAATGATAGAGCACTTGCCCATTATGATACAGATTTTAGTAAGCCTACAGTGCTTGCTTAATTGCGTGAGGTGCGATTTATGCAGCAAAGCATCTTATCATTTTTCATTTCTTTTACAGTGGTACCACCCGGTTTCCTGTCCCCGTACGCGTTTGCTGCAGCAGCTGCAGCGGCGACTGGATCTCCCATTGCACCTGCTGGAGTTGCTCCCATCACAAGCGGACATCCTGGATTCTTTTATCGTCTTCCTGCCAAGCGTAAGCGAAGACACCGCACCATCTTCTCTGAGGAACAACTTGAGTCTTTGGAAAATATGTTCCAAAAAACTCATTATCCAGACGTCGTGATGAGAGAGCAACTGGCAGAAAAGGTGGACCTGAAAGAGGAGCGTGTTGAGGTAAATTCAGTCATAGTTGTAGTCAAATTCACTATTGCGTGCGCACACGCACACACATAAAATTGTGAAAATGCTGCTGAAAACGAATCGACTTTCATTTTTCAAATCTTTTCTAAAGGTATGGTTCAAGAACAGACGAGCAAAATGGCGTAAGCAAAAGCGCGAGCGTGAGCTTATGTCGGCCGAGACCGCAAGCAATGGATCTACTGGAATCGACCATCCACCTTCCAGTCCTGAAGATCACCACGACAAGAGGTACGTCCGATCATTGAAAAAGGATACGTTGGATGTTACAAATATGTATAACCCTAATTTTCAATCTTCAGGTCACATTCACCATCTGGAAGATCTGATGCAAGCTTCAGCCCTGGTCCTCGCTATCACAGCCCATCCAGTATATGCGAAGGCAGCAGCGCTGACGAGTTGGATTTCGTTCCACATGGCCATGTAGCAAGATCGGTGATCGTGTCAGCTCCCGAAGTCCATGTCGCAGAATAAAGGGATAAATTCGTATCGTTTTGGAAAAGTGAAGATTTGGCGCGAGATGTTGCTCGGCCCCGTTTGTAGTTTGAAGCAAACACGAGCACATCGTAACCCCACCATGATAAATGTACCTGCAGTTCAGGAGTAGCATTCCATTTTAAAAAACCTGGCTAATGTTATTCGTTCATCATTTGAATTTCTACTCACTTGTATATACATACACTCATGCCACCGTACTGCCGGAGCTGTGGGTTTTCTGGCAGTTGGATTCCGGGTGAACATATGATGATTTTCTGGTCTGAATTTGCTGGACAGGCTGTCCTGTCTGTAAGAATGACCATTACCTCCCGGATAAAGTAAATATTAACCTTGCTACTCTCGTTTTGTGACGCGCCATTTTCGTGTTGTAGTTTGTTGCTTTTCCATTGGTATCATTCAATGCTACGTTTTTATCCCATTTTTTACATAGTTATATTCATACTCCCCGCTGGATGGGTAAATTAGATGACGCGTCCGGGTTGACGCTTTTTTTTTTACTTTCTTCATGCAGTGCAGAATCATAATCATTGACTGAATAGTTGTACGCTTGGCATGCTCTTGTTGGTAAAGATGTTGGATTGACTTGTGTTTTGGATCATGGCAGATTTGTAGCCATGCAGTTTGACAATTTGTATAATATCTGGGAAGTCGAATAAATGTGCTGTTGAGTTCCATGATGTCCATTACTATAAAATCCGAGGGAGGTAGGACCAACCGACGAGATAATACATGTGGCACTGCCAGTTCAACGCTGAGAGCCGTCATTTGGGGAGAACATACTCTAGGCAACTATGGATGGTTATAAGTCCGGGAAATGTGGCAGTCGAAGGGTGAACTGGTTCAGATATGACCGAGGACACAAAAGTAAGGATGATGGGGCATTAGAAAACATTCCTTACGTATAAGACAACATTTGATAAGGCCGATGAAAATGACTTTTCTGGCCTGTAAACGACAGCAAGTGTTGACAGCACTTTACCAGGTTCAGTGCTGTAAATTTTTTCACCGAAAACGAAAGATATACAAGAGCTAGATTTCTAAAATTAGCGTTTTAGTTGCACTGTAGGCTTGTCATCGGAGCACCGCCGTTCACGCGTGTTTTCTTGTAAACAATGAAAATGTGGCGATCCATGAAGCCTGCTCTCATGGATAACGATATTGAATGAGCCATTCATTGTTTCTTTATTTTCTTGCGCTGGATTAAACCTGCATACCACTGACCTTAAAATCCATCTTTAAGCCTATCTAGTTTACGCGAGAAATTCTACCGCCTAAATTTGTCGGGAGTGGCAGCTTAGCGGTATGTACCAGATTGAACGGGTTTGCTTTTATCGCATAACGTAATTCACTTCTGTCGAAAGCTCTGCCTGATATGACTAAATAGATAATCGTAGCTGAAAGCAACGAGATATGTTTCACTAACCGACACTCCCACGCAGTTTTGAAGTTAGTTACGACGACTTGTTAAACATTAGTGCGTGAATATTTGCCATTATGTCATACTTATGGAACGCTACGCCGATACCGTATTAACTCTTCGAATAACATATTATACGAATATCGCGATCACAGGCATCAGGATTTCGGATCCTTTGGAACCGACAATCAGGTACCCAGGTTTTTCTGAATATTCAACCAAAGTTACTCCGATTTGACTGTTATGTAGCTTGTATTTGCAAGTATTATATAAATTGCAAACAGCTTCAGATCCAATAATTATCTCGGCCAGTTGTAAAGAAACAGGGAGGTCGTTCGTGGGTGGGATCAGGCGATGACATGTCTGTTAATCCCGGAGCCCACATTTAAAGACATGAGTCCACCATTTCCTCGAGAAATTCGGTCATTCGTTATGAAATATCATCACCGTTCTAAATCATGATTATTCTAGCAAAAGCAAACCCAGATATCAGTGGCTTAACCTGTTGTGCGCTTTTCACATTCACGTTCATTTAAAACCTGCATTGAATCACAAGTCATTAATCAACGGGGTTAGTTATCGACCCTTTTGATACCTTCTTGAACAGTGCTCACGCAAGGCTGATTACTCAACCTTGACGAAAGAAGAGAACATTTTCTGGAGTTCCTTTTACTAAAGGAGGCCGGGGTTAGCGCAGTTCCTATTTCTACGCATTTAAGTCGCACTTCTGTATTTTACGTGACCATTGAGCGTATTGCAAACGTGGAACTTAACCAGGATAAAAATCCATTACCTGGCTGATAGGAAATACGTTGTTTTACATAGTTTGTACACCGTACGTACGCATGTTGCTGCGTCTGTTTGCGGGTCCGCGTGTGTGCTGCTATGTGAAGAGCGTGCGGTCAATTGGCATTACGCCAAATGTCCATAGTCGATAAGGAATAGAATGTTTTGCGGCCCATCCGTAGCTATATAGCTACATTAGCTAGCGGGAAAATACGTTAACTTCAATGTTGTAGACACTATAGGCATGTGCAACCGGGATAACATAACGCATATGACCAGTGGTAAAAAGTATTAGAAATATAAGATTGATTGGTTTGAGCTTCTGTGTGATTGAAATGTGCGGTCTTTTGCTGAAAGTTGAAAGTCATCCGGAAATCTAAGATAGTATTGTGTTAACGGGGTGGAATTGTAGCCCAACGTATCCTGTTTCTCCACCCCCCTTTATCTTCTAATTTTGAATTCTAAAATTTTTTCAGAATTTTTTCACACCATCGTCTATGAAATCTCACGAGGCAACAAATAAATCCATACAAGTCGTTCGAATCAAATAGCCTGAAATAGTATATCTTAATCTCAACGCTAACGTGCGATCGTGAGGTAGTGATGTTCTGTTATCATCATTTGTTATACAAGTGACTTTCTCTACCGACATAATACTCAAATTCAGCCTTGAAAAAACAAACTGTCACTGTATTTTATGATCATCATCCTTTTTATAACACCATCAAAAAGATGGTGCTCTCACAGTATCTTTCAATCTATGATTTTCCACATCAAACGATAGCTTATGCTCTTTTTCAATGAAACCGACTTAGGAATGCAATTGTCATATCTTACGTCTTATGCAACAGAGCAAATAATCGCGTAAGATAATTTTCGCTACTGATTAGGAAAAGGAGTGTGAATAGTTAATAAATGGAGGAAGGTGACATTTTTGACGAAATTTGTGTTATTCGGTAGATTTTACATAATATAGCCGTTTCATGAGTTTGTCATTGATTCCATATAGCATCCTGATGGGGGTCACCTCACATCGTAGCATTGCAGCGTCTCCGTTATATCGGCGTTAGTTGGTATTTGGCAGTTGAGCATTGAACATATCTAATCCTGGATTTACATGCAAGACGACCAATATGGAAGTTTTGCTTCACGTGGCTTTCCGCCAATCCAATATAGAGAAATGATGATTTAGAACTGACTCAGGCTTATCAGTCTAATGTATTGCTTGCTATGAAGAAATAGGCAAATGCATTATGCTTGTGACTAATTGTTTGGGAAATACATACGAGTGTAAACTATTTTTAATTAGTTGTTACTGTTAGTAGTGAGAACTGATGAATTACTCTTAGGGAAACGATTGGCTGCTTTGATTCGGCAGACACATCAAATCATCAAGTTATATTCACAGTTGCTTAATCACGAAAGGACGCGTTTAGAAACGCTGCTGTCGCAACGCCGTAGGCCTACGTGGTGTGACTAGTGAAAAATTCAACCGATGTTAGTATTTGTGAACCTACTGCACTTTTGTGAGTCAGGAAGCTTCCTAGGGAAAAGCGCTTATCACACGCGGAAATTTGTCCACAATTTCATAGATTAGTAGCAAAATGGAAAAGACCTACTTTTAGTGACGTGTCGCCCATGTGGTAGAAAGATGTGGGAATTTACGCCTAAATTTTTTCAGCTTCCTGCTTGGAAATACTTCTCTGAATGAAGAAATACGGTTGATTTTAGAAGAATGAAATATCCGCAATAAATGTCTTGTTTTCAAAACGTTTAACCACAACCAAGAAGCATTGCCAAATATGAATAGGTTCATCCCACCGATAGGCTGTAGCCTATTATGTCAAGCAACCCGTGGGTTGGGTGGATCAGATGAGAGGATAACTTGTTGATAAGCTAATTTTATCTGTTATGTCTCCAACCCCAGTGCACATTGCCGCTATAGGCAATATATATAGTTAGGGCTTAGCCTGGGCTTTCGCCTGATCGGCACCCAACTTCCGTTGAGCAATAGCGCTATCTACCGACGTCAAATCCAAGGCACAATGGAACGCAACCGAGCGGCATGTATATCAAGAGATAGATAGATGGAATCTTTTCCGAATTAAGAAGTGGCATGCTCAGAATCATTATCCGAGGAAACTACGGACGACAGAAGAATCTACAGCTTGTTGCGTGTTGCCACACAGACACACCACCATCGTCTAAGAAAATATGCAAACGAAGTAGCCTATGCCTAGGACCCAAGGACCTAATGACATCAAATAACAATAGCATAGCATATATATATATATTCCAATAAAATGGACTGGACGTTAAATCTGCGGTGACTTATTATATTTATTACTAATAGCATAGCAGCAATAGCAGCGTTTTAACTGTCGATTCGCGCGTCATGTCATCGTCCGGCACAGCGATTTTCTATTACTTAGGCGCCTTCATTAATGCGTGTAATGACTGTAATGTATACATTTGTCTTTCCAACCGAGATGTTACATAGTGACCAGACAACGCTTATAATCAGCAGTGCGTGACTTCTTTAGACAAGACAACCGCCTTTCTTAACGGAGATATATCAGCTCGTTGTCTGATATTTGAACAGGAAAAGACCGTTGTTTGTTTCGAAAGATCATCATATGCTAGCCGTCCCATTCCCATTGTGTGGTGTTCTAATTCATGCGGTCACGCTGTAGCTGAATTTTTAGTTCTTAATCACCAATGCCGAAATAGCCTATGTAGGCCTACTCGTAGCACGGCAGTTTCGCATACAGTAGGCCTATGTGGTTTTTGCAAGGTAATTGCGTAGTTCTCCCTCTCATCATTACTTCGTTGCATGGCAGGTCTATATAATTATGGATACTCTATCAGTAAGGAAACCTCCCAGCACTATCATTGAATATATTCATTGGATTTACTACGTCTACTGTTACAGCTTTGGGTTGAATATGCTCAATCCTTGGGAAAGAAGATCATTCAGTAAGTTTATGACAGATATAGTCTACTTGTATAGCCCACTCGGCATTATCAATAGTCTCTGGTTCAAGATTTGTTTCATTATGGTAGGCCTATGGGCTTATATTTTCTTCGTTTTGTGCCTACGGGTGTGACTTCGATTTACGTGATTGCACGAATATAATGCAAACCTTGTATGCTTTCAGACACAGTGATGGTGATATTGTTAGTTATGTCTGTGTACACAACATATTGGTATTTACCAACGTTGATGGAGTCGACTACGGGATACTTCGGTAGCATTTTTGCCGCAAAACAATAGCCGAAGACTACTTTTCAGTCATACATATTTTATTGGAAGTTTCGGCTTTACTTTCCGTCGCAATGTGACAACTATTCGTAGGATGACTGCTGTGAACTGTGGATATGACACCTACGTGTTTGCTACATCGCTAAAACCATTGCTATTGTTTTTTTTGTATATATTATACTTTTGATATATAATGCTATTTGCCACTCGATTGATTGTGCAAGCAGTAGGCCTACCGCCTATACGACTAGGCTATCGAAGGAATAAGCCTACCTTGTGCCATGACAATCGGTGCGTTTCTGCTGTTTCTCCCTACTTCCGTTAGATTGGAGAACTACAAACTAACGCTATCTAGCTAGAAGCAGCAGACGTTGCATATTGATTCGATCTTTAATAAACTAATAGGCCTGAGATTAAATTGGTTGTATATATTATAATATAACGGCGGTATGCGATCAGTGCGTGGTGGCACACAATCGCATAGGCTACACAAGTTTAACAATATTCGTGCACGACTGCGGAGTACGAACTCTATGGCAGCACTATCTGACTACCAATATTCCAACTGCTGCAAAACTCATTACACCAACTGATTGCGTAGGCTACTCTTCAAATATGCCATATAGGCCTAAGCCTAATCGCGAATTCTAAATTTGAATTAGGCTAAATAGAATATCAATTTAAAGAAAACCATATATTTACTGCTCGATGCATAGCCAATGGAATAGATATCACATTGAGAGGAAAATTACTCTAGCAGGTTTCCTAAATGCTCTAGCTCAGTAGGCCTATAGTCTATTGGGCCTAAACGACAAATACAGCTACAGCGACTAGTTTCTGCGGTGAGCGCTATATAGGCCTATATGCAGGTAGACGCAGTCGTCGTAGTCAGTGCCGTAGCAATAGCTAGGGCCTAATTTGGGCCCTTCCAAAAACTCCGAGACGAGCCCCCCTCCCCGAATTTCCACGAGGTGAGTGAGCCCTAATTTTTCAGTATTGAATAAGAATTGATGGGATATACTGCCGGGGGTAAATCTGTAACAAATTTACTGGGGACACTCTCCGACATATTTCACCATAAACTGTGTCCTGTGTCACAATTTTATCGGTGATACGAAAAATAGTAGAGCCGATAGCGGACGATCCATAAATTTGATAAGTCGGTGCTGGTGACTTATTATATTTAATTTTATCGGTGAAATTGGTAAAGCAAACAAAATTGCGAACGTTAGTCATAATTTCATGTATAACGATCGATATTTAGATATTCAGTCAAGTTTTGCAGATCGGTGATTACTTTCTACCAAGGTTGTCAAGACATCCCAGCTTTCTACACAAATAGATACCTTCGATGCTGGCGCATACCCTCTAAGTCTAGAGCAGGGATGTCCAAAGTTTTTTTGGTGACGGCCAAATACAGAAAAATAAGCAAAGGCTCGGGCCACACACTAGAGGTGACATATTGACACATGATTACTGTGTGTATTTCTAACTCACATATAATGGGAAGAACATTGCTCTCAGTGCGAGCAGTGATGCTGTCCTGTCCGCTATGTGCGGGCCGTATTCAACTATATTTTCAGAATTTGCTGTGGGCCAATAAAAACTGACCCGCGGGCCGTAGTTTGGACACCCCTGGTCTAGAGGCTATGGCTGCAGCACTCGGGCAAGGTATGCGCAATCAAGCATATCGCAACCATAGAGTGACATCATAGAGTAGAGTGACATCATCTTTACTAGCTCTAGTAACTCTGGTACTGGAGCCAAGCGAGGCCACCCCCTCCACAACAGAGACAATAACCCAGTTGTCTCGTGCCTCAGACTATAGATATCTATACATTAGATTTCTATATCCCAGCTCAGACGTGCCTCACATCGAGGCATGTTCAAGGCACGTGCCTCAGACGTGCCTCATATTATAGATAACCAAACTACTTCAAGGATTAGTTATCTATGCTCATATCGAGCCACGCTCGAGGCACGTGCTGCAGATGTGCCACTAGTAGCCCTTTGACCGAGGCAAGTCTGAGGCACGTCTTGTACATTTGTATAGGCAGAGATGTCTTCTGCTGTAAAACTGTGTGATTGTCTGGGCGGTGTAGGATGGAAATAGTGTACCATCCTCTCCAGGCCCCAGCTATAGTAGGCATACCGGTAGCTGGCTAAAATAGCAAGCATAGGGTATTTAGCTACCATTCATCTCATAATTCTGATATTGTTGGGTTGGGCTGGGTTTATAGCATCGGCATTTTAAGATATTTGTTGCATTGGAGTTGCCTTATTACCGGTTTTGTCTTTGGTTGAAAGATAATTTGCTAGCAGATGAGGAATATATTGCGTTCTTCGAAGATATGGGTGTATCCGTGTGTTAATCTTCATAATTCCTGCACCAGAAGTGGACTGAAAAGATTTTTCGATAGTAAATTTCAAAAGGCTGAAACTGAAAGAAAAGATGCATTTCAAACCTGGGCTGAATTTGAAAATAGGGGTTTCAAGAAACCTGAGTATATGACTTGCTGGCTGATAGAGCAGTATGGATATCCTAAAAATGTTCTCAAACGCGATACTATTAATGTCAAATATGAGAAATTTGCAAGCTTTGATGCAAGGCATACTCACCTCAGGCAAATGGTAAGCAAACCAAATGAGGTCCTGGTGAAAGTACATGCTTCTAGTCTTAATCCAATTGATATAAGAATGTGCCAAGGTTATGGACAGAATTTGATTAATCTCAGAAGAAACCCACTCATGAGTTCTATCAATAGATACATAGACATCGGAGCTCAAACTGAATTTCCCCTGGTATTAGGCAGGGACTTCTCTGGTACAGTAGTAGATGTTGGGTCTGGAGTATATGATATACTGCCTGGTGATGAAGTGTACGGTGCACAAGAAATTCATCGGACTGGCGCATTGGCCGATTATGTTTGTGTAAATTTAGAATCACTGTCTCACAAACCAGGGATGTTGAGCCATATTGAGGCAGCATCTCTTCCTTACGTTGCGTTAACAACGCTTTCTGCATTGCAACAAATTTCTGGTGTGGAGAAAGGAATGCGCGTGTTGCTGTTGGGTGGGTCTGGTGGCATTGGAACTTTTGCCATACAGTACCTAAAATCCAAGGGGGCTCATGTTGCTGTCACATGTAATCCAAACGCAGCTAAACTGTGTTTATCGTTGGGTGCAGATCAATGCTTTGACTACACTTCAACCAATTATGAAGAATTATTATTAGAAGAACCACGGTTCAGTTGTATATTTGACATTGTTGGAGCTCAAAGTCCAGATTGGGCAAAACATTTCCTAAGCTCAAACGGCTTATACACTTGCTTAGTGTCTCCAATCATTGAAAATACAGATAACAAGGGAATAATCATGGGTTTGTCAGCATCGGCTGGATCATACCTAAAATCGTATTTTATTAACAACGATGTTAGATTAGCATGGCCTTCCTTTAGAAGTTCCCGACATGGACTACAAGAAGTTGCTAAAATGGTTGATACTGGGTCCATTAATCCAGTTGTTGAAAAAGTGTTCGATTTTGCTGACGTTCCCGCTGCATTTGAATTGGTATCTGCTGGTAAATGCAAAGGAAAGGTAGTAATAAATGTGTCTGGATTACCAGAAGCAACTGCAAAAGACACCACAGAGAAAGTTATTCATTTGTAATATATATATATAACTTAACGTGTCATACGGTATTTTAATTTCCGGTATTTCAATTCCTTGATATGGTGTGCGTTTCTCTTCATTTTACAGTAATCTGTTTGCTCTAGAGTCTAGACTTGCGTAAACACATTCATAATTTGTTCTACTGGTCATTATTCATCAGATATCAAGAAAATGCCTATGGATCACTTCCCGAGTAAACCCAAAACGGTTTTGGAATACATCAATTGGTTATATTTCTACTTCTGTGTTAGCACAGGTTTATGGATGCTCGATGCATGGGAGAGATGCATTTTTAGTAAGTTCAAAATTGTTACTACCGGACTACCGGTATATATCATTTCCTTGCAGCTTGTTATCAAATAAATTATTTCAATAGATGTTGGAATGCTGCTGATCCTAGCTATGTCGACATACACTGCCTATGCGTACCTTCCGGGCCATATTAATGCAATGGTCAGCTTCGTTAATGGGATTTGATTGATTACATATATCTGTGAAGAAATTTGTTGCTTTTAGTTGTCCGCAAATTCATCATCCGCATTTATTTTGCCGCATGTCATTCGCTAATCACAATACTATATGGTTCCTATGTATGTTGCACTGTTGTATTTATGTAGGCTACCGTGATTTACGTTGCCTATGTTCTACGACATTTCTACATACTCTTCAAAAATCCCTTGCAATGCATTAGGTTATTTTATTAGCGTTCGTGACTATTGCATGACTTTTTTACACTGCTATGTTATGTATTGATATATTACATATTGCCATTCCATTTTCCAGTCTATTGCTTTTGCCATCACACTATGTAGTTTAGATCTACTGTGTAGTTCGCAGTCGTGTTCGATAAAAGTAATTCCATGTGTATGTTCATCGTTTCATACAATCATTATCGGAATTCGGAATATTATTTCTAGTCAATCTCTTTTAAATCAGGAGTCACTTACCGGAATTTATAGTTAGAATAAAGTGTCGGTAGGCTGACTTAATCATGAGACGACGAAAGCCAGATAAAGATGACAATCTAGAAACAAAGCAAAACGTCACACTGTCTTGTGAGGATGTTGAAGATACTTCATTCCACTCAAAATATATATGCAAATGGTTCTTCATATCCATCATGCTTACATATTTATTGACCCCAGTTATATTATTTCTGATGCCACAAATAGCAGAGCAACTGGTTTTTCTCAACTTGTTGGTTGGAAGGCATGAAGTTCAATCACTAACACAACCTGCATCCATATACGGCCTGCGAGGAACCGCAACTTTTTACATTGAATGTGATGATGTCAGGCTCGGAGTTTGGCACGTTTTGCCAAAGAACAAGATGCATTTGTATAAGGACAATGATCAGCCAAATGAGACGATCATCACAAGCGTGCTGCAGGATGCTGAAGATGTGATAATATATTTACATGGGAATGCCATGTCCAGAGCTACTGGCGATGGAGGACACAGAGCAGACTTCTATAAAGTGTTGCAGAAAGAAGATTTCCATACAATTGCATTTGACTATCGAGGATTTGGTGATTCGACAGGGTGGCCCTCTGAAATGGGACTCGCTCGAGACTTTCAATGTCTAGCGCAGTGGGTTCGCGAACGAGTCAATCACAGTACAAAGATTACAGCCTGGGGCCATTCCTTGGGGGCTGCAATTGTGACGCAATCTATGCAGCAAATAGGCTCTGCCTGTGAAATGGACCCTTCCAACTGCTTAAAAGTTGACGGGGTAATTTTGGAAGGCGGGTTCGCAAATCTAATGCAAGGTGCCAAAGACAGTTATCCAGCATACCTGTTCAACACTGTTTATCCGGGTTTTCTTCTTGAAATGATCCTGAAACATGCTTTCGAAATCAAACAGATATCTATGGTCACTGATGAAAACATTGCAAATGTGAAAGAACCAATTCTAGTCCTTCATGCAGAAGATGATGATATTATTCCCTTTTACCACGCTGGAAAACTGTTTGATGTTGTGACGCATAGCAAACATCAATCCAGGCATACGTTTATACAATTCAAAAGTCAACATAGATATTCTCATAGTTATATTTATAAATGTAATGAACTATATCCTATGATAAGAGATTTCATTCATGGCAGCATGGATTCTAACAACAACGTCATTTTAATTTGAACCTAGGATTACCGGTACCTTGAAATTAATTAGGCAATTGTACATGGTTCATCAAGTGGTCAAGAATCAAAGACTGGCGGAATCACATAACAAAGTGCTTTATAATTTTACCGACTGCAAGGCTTCACACTAATGATGGCTCATGAAGAGCGTTGGTGTCCAATCAGTGTTATGCTATCAATGTATGGCAGTAGAATCAATAGCAAGCTGCTATTTCGATATCCTTTTGATCGCATGGACAGTGAAATCAATGCTGCACTATCTTACACTAAGGTGACAGCGTCAACACTTCAACTGAACAAGAAACAAACTGTTGCGATGCCCGATAACAAAGACGTCTCAAAGACCTGCAGGAATGAATTGGAGCAAGTAGAATCTTTCAGTGATGAGGTTTTGGGGCATATCTTGAGTCCCGGTAACACCACCATTTGTGGGAAAAAATTTGACTTGAAGATTAACGGAATACGATTTGTCGGTTTCCCTCTCGTTTTGGAAGAATTTACAAGCATAAAAGCAAAGTATAATATTTTAGACGACTTTGCAGAATACGACAGTTCGTCATGCAATTCTCAAGAAGACTCAACATTACTGTCATTCAATATAGTATTCGTGCTTAAGGCCAAAGCAGAATATGCGATTGTTGAAATATTTCAAGACCTCGCCCTGCAGTTGGGAATCGCGTTACGATTTGAGGAAAAATGTTGTCATTACTTGACAGAAGAGACAAGACTTATGCTCTCTATACATGACGAGATATCACTGGAGTCAGAAAGTACGGCAAGTGCTAAGGATGCTTATAGCATCATACTGGATAAGTCAGGCTTGGCACTCCAACTGTCAGCAATATTCAATAACTTAAGAGACAATGGTGTTGTTAATACTAGAATAAACAACTCCACCCTAGTAAGTTTCTGCCTTCCTCACAAAGTACACAACATGAATCCAGCGGAAGGAAAAACAATCGCTGTAGATTCAGTCAAAACAGTTATTGAAGAAATGCGTCCCTATCACGGCATTTTAATATTTAATAAGAAAGAGTTATATCCATCTCTTCCAGACGACTACTCTCCTAGTTTGACCAGGTTCCTATCTCTCCATGAACCACGGAAATCGCTTCAAGTTCTTTCGTCTGACACTGATTTACCGCTGACTCAGATTTATGAACTCTCCTCCAAATTGGTCTATTGGGGTAAAGCTATGGTGATATATCCGATGTGTGATTCTAATGTCTATATGACAGCGCCTTGTGCTGACCTGAATCCCCTATCAGAAAAATTTCAAACATTCTTCATGAAATTCAGCTGGGATCTGAGAGAGGTCTTGTCTCATTTTTCACTACCTACCCGTTTAAGTGATTTGCATCAAAATCCGCACGAATTTTTTTACGCTAATGAAGAGAAACTCATAGAAGTGGTATTTTGGCTGCTTCAGCACCGATTTCTGATACAGATGCACACATACATATTTTTTTCCCCGGATGAGAGCGTCCAGTTTGATGTCACCGAGACTGCTTCAATAGCGTTTGAGGAAGAAGTGGAACATTTACTGGAGGTGTTGCCCGCAGAACAGCGGCTTGCTATATCGCAAACACAAGCTTCAAACGGCCCCAAGGACTTGAAGCTCTTCTTGAATCTACTGAAATATTTTGATGGGAGCTATCATATGGAAGAAATTATGTACAATGAAAATTTGTCCCGTCGGCAATTGTTAAAGCTGTTGGACAAATTCAAGCCTTTGCTAGTCACAAATTTGAGAGAAGATGATACGACGGCCGCTTTTTGCATGTAAGTGCGTAGCTGTCATCTATATCAATTGAGGAATCTCAGGGCCTCTGCCCTCTGGTCACAGCCGCTTCCATACTGATTTTGAGCCCAAACGAAGTAAAGAAGCGGTGGTGGGTGATGAATTGTCAAACAGCACTAACAGGCAATTGCGTGTATATGAAAATATTGAGGATGTTCAGAAACTCACCGTCTTAACTACTCTGAACAATGCTTACTGTTCCCGCATATGTAATGCTTGCCACAATCAAGACATGAATTAGTCTTTGGTCATTTAATTAACTGTGACATTTCGATTAAATGTTGATCACATATTATGATGAATTTGTGGTACCAAGGCACGAAAGTAGGACTCTCAAGGCGATGTAGCACAGACTCTGGTACTTCTTCGACATCCACAATCACTCCGCTTGATCTTAGTACACAAAGAACACTCTCTGAAACATTCTTGCAATGCAAGCAGTTGAAAACTATGAGTTGTTTGCAGTATTCTCCCAAGACAATCACGCCCGAGTCCGAGATTCGCCAGCAACCAACTATGCTAAGGCGTGCTAGTTTGTTGCTGTGCTTTGCAATGGCGTACAAGCATTGGTCAGACAATTGACTTATTTCAGATATATATATCGAGTACTGTCAACTCTGGGAGGCATTTAGCCATTTGTTCTACAGAACTGTTGTTAAGGCCTTCACATCTTCTAACCTTGACTTCCCTAAGGTGTATATTCATTGAGATGAGCTTTGAAAACCACCCACTATTTATCCAATGACATCCTGTCATATCAATGTTCGTAAGTTTATCGCAAGTCTTGGTCAGGGCATCCAGGCATTGGTTTGACAAATTTTTACACTCGTGCAAATCTATCCGTTGCAGATTTTTACAATTCTTTGCAATGGTAATGACCAGGTTGTCCGTAACCCACTCATTCATATTGAGAATAACGAGTGATATTATGGAGGCATTATGCCTCGTCACTATCTCAAATGCAACTTTGTCAATACGCTCTCGCACAGTCGAATGAATCTGTTCCATACTACGGAAATAATTCGTAACTACGTCATGAAACGCCTGCGAAGTTGCACGAAGCCGGAAAAGATCAGTCATGGTCAAGTGACTAAACACATATTTATAAAATACATCATCCAATGGCAAATCGTTTAAGATACTATGAGTGAGCAAATTCCAGGTGTATTTTGCTTGCTCGTTAGTTGAATACAGTCAAGAGTTGCAGGATGAAATTTGAAGAATAATCCAATATTTGTCTCAAGAAGCATGACATAGCTCTGGCTACTAGAGAAGCTTAGACAGAAGAACATAGAATTTGATCAATCTGAAAATACATCATTAATGACGATTAATTGCGGTATCCTAAAGACCTAAAACGGTATAATACCTTCTACATTCACTGACAATCTGGAATAGATAAATAATTATGCTTCACGGTGATTACGCTGCTTTGCGGTCGGTCGCTTTTCAGCACAATTTTGCCCGCCAATTTCTTGCCATATATCTGTGCTGTTGACTGGATCGAAATCGATTTTTGGAGAATGGGTGAACCATTTATAGATTTTGTTATGAGATGACTCGTCAAATGGATTTCTCAACTGTGCCATGTCATTCAAATATGAATACTTGTATATCACGGCACTTCCATGGTAGAGCCTCTTTCTTGAAACTGTACCCACAAGCATTGATGCTGCACTTTTGCAGATTTTGTTCATTTTTCTTCTTTAATATTGAATTGAGATGATGGTTTGGAAGTTTCCTTCATTAATTCATGCAGCTGGAGAACTTGATCGCTGTTTAAGTCCTTTGTTAACACTTCTTCTGGTAGACTAGCCCCAACTTTTGGACACAACTCCTTTCCCTCTGACAGGTTCTCGGCTACTTGTGACTCGAGTAACTCAGCATACTCTTTCCACTGAATTAAAAAAGGTGCAACAAATTCAGGTTTTGCAGATCTGTGGTGCTTGAATTCAGCCTTCACATATTCATCTCCAATGGATTTAAGATCAGGGGGTAGATTGTAATGTAATTTCAAGATGCGTTTGTAAAGGACTCTTACATTGCGGACATGAGACATCGGGGCGAACTGCAAGGTATGGTATCTAAACGAGATTTTTCAAGTTCAATGAAAGTTAACGCTGTTGCAGCAGACTCCGGACTAACAACCACTGAGCTGTATAACTAGCCCAAGACCGCACCGTCATTGTACCACTATACTAGAGACTTCGTAGAGTATCTACAGTACCACACACGGCACTCGCCGCAGAGATGTAAGGTACGGTCGTAAATATCACCACAGATTTAACGTTCAGCCTTGGTAATAAACCCAGGCTGGACGTTAAATCTGTGGTGATCTATACGATATCTAAGGAGTCTCTATAGTAGCTCCACTGTTGACATTCTATGCTTCAACCATAGTCCAATCACCTCCTCAGAGGTGATTGAACCATGATTGAACTATAGTTTAGTTATCTGTAGATTGAACTATAGAATTAATGTGTAATAATGCATATTATATATCTATAATTGAACTATGCTCTAACAGTGTTTATGGTACTAAAGAGACTTCGTAGATTCTCTATAATGGTACGATCGAATGTAATCGTTACATTCTATGATCGAACCAACTTTCTATGATGGTACGATCCGGATCCGGGCCAACCGGTATTATGCGCGTTCTTAGCTTTTCGGTGCAGGACGGTAGCTTGACGTTTAATTTAGGGACAAAGAGATGTGTTACCCCTATAATTCATTCATCCCGTGTGGTGTATTTATAAACATTATCAGTTATGGTATGTATGGATACCAAGATCCACATTACTCAGTGGTCGCCCAGTGAAAATGTGACGGCGGAAAAATAACTTCTTGTCTTATCTTGTCTTTCATTGTGACATGGTCATTACCCCATTCTTATTCTTGATACCATTTTTGCCTATATTTTTATCAATTTGAGCTTGAGGGATTGAAAACTGGTGATGAGGTATCGAGCCAAAACCATAGAAAGACATAGTTTTTTTCTGATAGAATGTGACGTCATCGTCATATGATATTCGCAATAAACTTCGTTTCACCACAAGAGGCGCTATCATTCAATTGCGTTTTTCATAGGATTTCGACTGCCAATTCTGACGAAAGAGGTACGACGTGCGTAGCCCTGAGATCCTGTAGTCGCAATACTCGAAAGCCCACAGCAGATTCTGGTCTGTCGTGTGGGAACTAGGGAAACTGGGCGAGACATGAATCCACAAAGGAGTGGACCAGGTGGCATGAGCCAAAATGTGACAGGACAGTTGTCGATGAATTCTTCAACACAGTCTCAAATACCACAGGTAAGAAGTATATACCATCTATATAACTTCATCACGAAAGCGGTAAATACTTTGGGTTCGAGATCCTGTCACTGTTACCGAATAACGGAATGATAAATATCTATCAACTGGTGTGGGCCTCAATAAGGCACATCATGACAATAATTGTAATTAAATTTTGAAGCTTGATATTTTCATAGGGAACGGCAGTGAATTTACCAAATCCCAGTGGTTACAACATTATGCACCAGCAGCAAACCCTTCAGAGAGCTGTGTATGGTACACACTCCATGTATGGAAACCATGCTCAACAAAGGACTACGAATGTTCCAAGTACATGTAAGTGGTTGCATAATAATATACTGCTTGAAGCGTCCCGTAGCTGAAATGTACATTCTTGTAGGCTACAATTTGCCTCACAATCAGCGACTATATGAACTACTACCTGCATGGCCTATCATTGACTAATGGGTGCTGTTCTATTTATTTTCAGCAACTCAGTATGTCTCACTGGAACGGGTGCAACCACTTCAAAATGATGACAACAATCAAAGAGATGCACAACAGCGAAATGCTGTGGTCATGAGTCCATCACCATCAGCCCGACTACAGGTTCAAATTGTTAGCCTATTGTGATGTTCTGTAATCAATATGTTGTATAACCACGGAGAACGGAGTCGGACAATTGGCGTCTTGTTATTAGTTATTTGTGTTACTCGTCACACTGTCACATTTTTGCAATCAGTTAAATCATTATCGGGTGCTTCGTGAGGCTAATGAATCAGTCATAAAAACATGTAGCTGACGAGTGGATGCTACACCTATTCATTCCGATTCTCAGTCAAATACACACTTTGTCTTTACCAGGTACCAACCCCCGTAGGCTATCACTCAATGGGAACACCTGGCTTTCCCCACAGCATTGGCGCTGCAACACCGATGACACCACGTACGCCGGCAGATTTCGGAGTAGGACCTCCACAACTCCAGTAAATATTTTGCATTCATTACTTTTACTTTGCTTATAACCGTCTATTAATTTCCTCCTATCTCTAGGAATATCGTATCTACTGTGAATCTAGGATGCAAACTTGATTTGAAAAAAATCGCCTTACATGCTAGAAATGCTGAATACAACCCCAAGGTATACCATCTTGATTTGATGTGTTAGTATTATGCATGAACTGTAGTCTTCAAAAATCTTTTTTCGTCAGCGTTTTGCAGCTGTCATTATGCGGATCCGTGAACCCAGAACGACAGCTTTGATATTCAGCTCGGGCAAAATGGTGTGTACCGGTGCAAAGAGTGAAGAAAAATCCAAACTAGCAGCAAGGAAATATGCCCGGGTTGTCCAGAAATTGGGTTTTCCTGCCAAGTTTTCAGATTTTCAGATACAGAACATGGTGGGAAGCGTGGATGTCAAATTTCCTATTCGGCTAGAAGGCTTGGTGTTGACTCATGGGCAATTTACAAGGTTTGATATATTTTATGTACCGTACCAAGAAGTTTGACTGGGCTAAATCCAAAGTTCCACAGCAGTGTTTATTTAAGCGTTACAACCGGCTTTAACCAACACGGCATGAATCATCAATAAGTTTGGCTTCAATCTACTCAAAGCAATGTATATATTTCAGTTATGAACCAGAACTCTTCCCAGGATTGATATACCGAATGGTCAAGCCAAGAATTGTTTTGTTGATATTTGTTTCCGGAAAAGTTGTATTGACAGGTGAGTAATTTAGTGCTCATCACCACTCGTATTCTAAAGCAGATGGGTGAACATTGAACAACTGACTATAGCCACCCATATATGCATATTATATGAATTGTTTTCACAGGTGCGAAAGTAAGAACAGAAATAGAAGAAGCGTTCAATAACATATATCCAATCCTCAAAGGATTCAGGAAATCATCGTGAACTGCGGACGTAGATGCAATCTTTCAAACATTTTCCCTGTCTTTCTTTTTTAAAATGACCTTAAAATTGCTGCCGAAATAAGTGTGTATTCATGGACAGATGAACAAGAGCAGAATAGTCACGATTGCACGATGGATGGAAGGCTGAAGCTTGTGCACAAATACCAGTGCCAGTGACACTGGGACAACTAAGACATGCTTGCAATTAATATCGTAGGACATTTACAGAAAGGTAGAACAAAAACTTCACAGCGAATAATATCTACAACTTGAGGAAAATCAGAATAACAGAGCAATATCTATGCATGACTAGTGTGCAGTGGTCGAAAGAGGCACTCAATCACCCACAAGGGCATTTCTGTTGTGTGTTATTCGAACTTGTTGTTTCTCTTGGCCTTATCCGGCGTGCTGTGACGTCTCCGTACTGTATCCCAGATCCCATTCTTGTAGGATCAAGCTCTCCTGTGACACAAATACTCTTTTTATGTGCTGCTAGCACTTGGTTAATAGCTATTATTTGAATGAAAATTGTGGGAAAATATTGCATGGGACTATGTATCTGGAGCTAGCAGGATCTGTCTCATGAAAGGGCTGTTTTAACCAAGGAATATGTGAGCCTATAAAAGTCACGTGTTGAGTTACCTTGATATTTTTCATTTCGGTAATATAATATGAGTTGTAATTACAAGAATGCTGTACAAACAGCAGCTTTCTGCTACTCTTATGACATATGAAGTATGATTATTCTGTATGCGGCTTGGCCTCTGTCATTTGACAGGCATTCATAGTCAATGTAAATCTTAATTCTCTGGCGAATCTTCTTAGCGATAACTGATCTTGAGCAACTTTAGCAAACCAGATTTCAACCGGCTGACCGCAAATTCAATCGTTTACAAGCACAAACACCGCTTACCACATTCGATTTTGTTAAGAATTGTTTTTGTACACTTCAAAAAGGCTTCTTCAACATTTAATCCGGATAGAGCACTGGTCTCCAGAAACGTGATTTCTGTGAAAAGTGAAGTAAAGCGGATACCGGGCAGAAGGAAGGAAGGTAATTCTATGGTGATGACCCTTTTCATTGTCCAGAACTTAATAATGAGAAATATTAAATGTACGGGCTGGATTTACCAAGGTCTAAATGGTAAACCACAAGTTGAATAGCGGGTGTTTATTATACCATTTTCTTGTGCAAATCGAGATGCCTCCAAAAATGTAACTTCTCTCTCAGAATCCAAATCCACTTTATTTCCACATAATATAATGACAATATTAGGGCTTGCCAGCGTCTTTGCATCACTTAACCAGTTTGTCAATGCATTGAATGATTCCCGACTAAAACCGTAAATTACGCAAAATAAATGAACTCCAAGGTGGATTGATCAGTGAAAAGGTATACCTTGTAATATCATATACAAGAAGTGCTCCAGCAGCTCCACGATAATAGCTTCTAGTAACTGATCTAGTAAAAGGTTAATAAAGTTCAGTGTGTATAGTGCATGAATGATAGGTAACCGCCAACTCGTTTTTCAATGTCTAGCAATTTACCCACAAAACTTTTGCGACCAAATGGTCGACATGATGGGCACCCCTGGTGTAGGGTGGCAAGTGATAGGGCATTTGGTTCTTCGTTAAACTGTGGTCGACCCATGAAAATAGTATTTATCAGAATACGTCCTGAATCTGGACAAACCTGAATCTTTCTTGACCAGCAGTGTCCCATATCTGTAGCTTGACGGTTTTACCAGCAGTCGTAACAACTTTTGATCCAAACTCAACCCCGATTGTGTGGGTTGAATCTCCTTTAACTACATTCGTACAATACAGGAATACCAACAGTGAAACACTGGTCACCACTAGGCCTATCTCAACGTAACTTACATTTGCTCTCCAGTAAATGATGGAGAATGCATGACTTTCCAGCCCCGGCGCTGCCTATCACCAGATATTTAAACAAAAAGTCTGTAAAAAAGGTAGACGAAATGATGCTTGTTGAACAAGATACTGCGAAGGCATATTGTTGCTATACCGTACCGTAGGTTTCAGGCATTCTTGACGTCCAGATATGCAAACATTAGCAATATATGGAACTGGAATTTTGTAGGCTGCCTAATTGCAGTCAAAGTGAATATAAAACGTTACGTGTTATTTATTGACTTTGGTTGCAGTTCGTACAAGCTGAACACTGCATTCAGATACGAAGTAAAATTGAGAGAGTAAAAAAAAGACAATGAGCATGAGAGAAAGAGTAAGAGAGGAACGAAATAGGTGGGTGGGTGAATTCGGCTTTCGCATTGCGCCATCTACCGGATGAATTTTGCGCCCCTTTGCTTTGTTTGTTTATTTGGAATTTAGGGCGTTTTCAACTACTAAGGTCATTTACGCCAGATCAATGCTCACGGTACACGTTTCAATACTTCCAGTTTATAGCCTGGATCCCTATTACAACCACGACTCTCCGCACTTCCCCGAAACCGACTGCCAAACTGGGAAGGAACGATAGGCCTTCGATTTGACCCGATCAGGAATCGAACCAGGAACCTCCCGATCAGTAGGCGGACAGTCTAAAACCCTCGGCCAACTGAAAAGTGCTTGGTAAATTCGTTATCGTATTGATGTATCCTCTTCCAAATGATCACGATAAAGTACTAAACCATGCTGTATTTTCCACATCCGAATAAAGGACAGGTCTTCTTTAGGGTTGTTTAGGGTGACATATAGTGGTAGTATGCACCATAGAACAGCTAAACATTACATATACCAAGCCTCCACTTATGACCACAGTGGATAGTGGACTGCACGGTGTAGACGACGTTCTTCCCTTATTTCTCCCCTCCCGAGCCCTAAGTATCGAGTTTCTCACCCTTCGCCTCTCCATGCAGAGACTTCGTTCTTCTACAAATCTACTTGACATATAAATAACCACCTGATGTAAGACCCAGACGTCCTGATTTTAAATAAGATAGGGCCAATGATCAGGCTATGATCATATTATACGCTAGGCCTACTGATTAACTTGATATATCTGTTCTGCCTCTTGACAGTAGTATCGCGGTGGGCGGAGGATTCTGGCTTTAGGCTTCTGTCACTAATATATATGCTCATGGCCTACTACCTAGAGTAGGCCATGGTATGCTACTGCATAATAGGCCTGCACTGATGTGGCTACGTTATCGTTTTTTAAAATTACTCGATATGTGATACATAGGCTATAGACTACAGAGTTTCGTACTCGACTATCCAGATTAGCCTCGATCACTCAACTTGTCCTGCGACCTGGCCGGATTCAGTTAATTGGTCATAACTCTATCGGGTTGTGACAAGGATATCTAGACAGGGATATTTATTAGATATCCCTGGGTTGTGATTCCGATACAGACTCTTAAACCGGAATATCGATATCGCGTAGCCTACCGCAAGCACGACCTAAGCAGTTGAAAACGCCTGAAATAAAAATATTGGGCAATAATTTGATATAGGCTATGTTGAATTAAAAGGCTATAATTAGTCCGTTGCGTAAATACAGCATCATTAGCCTAGGCCTACTCCTTTAGGCTATGTTGAATAATGCAAAGGCATCTGTTAGGCAAAGGAACGAATTGGGCGCTAAATGACCTAATGTCAAATCATTCTTTAGTAATCTCTCCTATCGCCGCTCCAGTTGAACGTTTATTCCATCACCCGGTCGAAGTATTAGATCACTCATCTGCCTGATTTGTTCCGTTTTATCCAAAGATTTCACTCGGAATCTCCGGAATGTATGCGCCAACAGCACCTTCTCTTCCATTAACGCAAACCTTTGACCGATACAATTTCTTGGGCCGGCCGAGAATGGTATGTATGCGTATGCATGTCTCCCAACGCTATTTTCCACCGTGAAGCGATCGGGATCAAACCTGTTTTTAAAAAATCGAAATAGGTTAGGGTTTACAGGAAATGTGGTGAAACTTTGCTTCCGTTAAAAGTATCTTTATACTGCAGGCTGGACTTCCGGTTATTCTCGCCACTCAGTCCGACTCCAGTCCCACGGTCATACTCCCAGATATTCATTCTCCTGTCTCCTCTCTCTTTCGGCCGTGTTACATTTGTGGGTATAACCACAGCGGATTTACAGGGTGCGCTTTCTTGTCGAAGCCGATCTCCTTTTTCCGCGGCCAGGACCACCGCCATTACCTGGGGACTCCGTTATGTTACCGCCACCTCACATTGATTACCGTATAGCGCACATGGTGAGAATATTCACTCTCCCCAATATATACATAATCTGTCGGACGTTGTATAGAGGTATATATATAGACGAGAGTCTATGGTAGGCTACACTAATCGAAGCACTTACTTCTCAGGCTCGTCCCAAAAGTCAGGATGGTTGTTAATTACTTGAGTGAACATCACGCAATCCGTTCCACTGGGGATTTCTTGTCCATCGATACTGAGATAAAAAGGCATATATATAGGTAAATTATATATTTTGGAGTGGGAACGTGCAGAAATTACGAGACTCTAAGCGAATGTTCAGAATCTGCCACACCTGGAGCTATAAGGCGAGCTAATCCATGATATAGCATTAGGCATGCATGGCATATAGTAGCATTCGTGTAAGTATCGATTACAATACAAAATATAGGCCTATGAAACTATTTTGATCGGCATATTACAAGGGCCGCTATTGTGTTTAAAAATATGACCATATAGATAGCCAATCGACATCCCGTATATATAGACCGACGGATTTCAAAATTCACATGCTATTTATAACGTTTACTTGCCATTCGCCGTCAATGTGTGCCGACAACGGGCCGTTCGATTCGCGTTGACGGGGAAAAAATGGTAATTGGACATTGTAGGCTTACCCCAGTGAGCACTAGCCTATGTATATTTCAAGCACCTGCATGATGAAGAAGTTGTCCTTGCCATCATCGGAACAGATGGGAATAACCGCAAAGATTCTTTGATTGTCCTTTCCAGATACTCCATTTTACGTAAATCAGCAGAAGTTATTTCGTAATTGTCATCGTCGGACATTATTGGATCCAGTTCCTCGTGAATCTTTTGTTGAACTTTTGGGTGTGAACCTAAAATGTGATAGGGGGAATCTCAAATTGCATATAGGCCTAGAGATGGCCAACACTGGGTGGTCGTACGTCGTAGGCCACTACGAAACTGACAGTAGCCCTACTGTAGTTAATATTGTAGTGATATTTGCCTTATGCTCGCCATTGATATTTAGTAGTGCAACGCAACAGCTACCGCTCATATAAGAAAGCAATATTATTACAATTATTATTATCTTACCAATCAAATGAATCGCCCAAGCCATTCCTGCAGCAGTCGTGTCGTGGCCTGAAAAATAAATTAACTTATGGTTATACTTACTTTCCCCGGGTGCCGCATGTTTCAGGTCTCACCAGCCAGCAAGTTCAGACCACAGGGAATCCCTGTGTTACGGATAGACAATTAAACAGATGGTTGGCCAATCTAACCCATTATCACCAATCTAATTAATTCGTGAACTGAGACTCGTGAGAAAAATTGAGTACATAAAGAGCTCTCTCAGAATGGGACTCGGGTCACTGAATTAGCCACTATCACGGACTGCGATATCCCAGAGACAATCGAGCACTTCATATTGGAATGCCCTTAATACGATTTCCACCGTACCTTCTTCAGAGAAGCAGCCCGAGAGCTTAATTGTGACGTATCACTCGCCAACCTGTTAACTGTGCGCCAGGTACTAATCCGGTCGTGGAGTACGTCCTCGCCTGCTAGAGATTCTTATAAAGACTTAACAAATATTTATAGCCATTCTAGTTCCTAGTGTTACGTCCGTGGCGCACCAGACCTCATCGGTGATAAGCGCCACTCTATCTTTTAAACAATAATAATAATAATAGTAATAGTAATAATAATAATAATAATAATAATAATAATAATAATAATAATAATAATAATTGTAAATCGGTGTGTATAGGCACGTCGAAGCTCAATTTTTTCGCGGCGAAGAAATGGAATTAGGATTTTGGTGTTGTGAAGAATGTATTTGCTCATTTTGGTTAGTAAATTCACCTCGATTTACAACGGTATTGTCGTATATTGAAGCAGGATCACAACAGGCTACTGCGCCAAGAAAGTCGACGCATTATAATTTACAACCGCGCACTATCACCCTGGTTCAGTCTAGCCTATAGCCTATAGCGTAAATATAGACTATAGTCACTCATAATCGAAAAAGAAGATCTATCAATATAGCATATATAGCGATGAAGACGTCGCAAATGGGATAATAAATGAGCACCAAATTTAAAAGGTCTTTGACCCTTGAACCCACAGTCATAGAGTAGGTAGGATAAAGCCTGCGTAAATAAATTTGATGTATAAAATCCTGACCTGTAGACCTATCACGCAAAGTACGGACCTACCAGAGTTCAGCACAAAGGCGATCATTCAAAGCTATGTGCGGCCCGTCGGTGTTACCTTCAAACATGAATGTATCCACTTCTTCCCGGATATCGTCCATCGACAGCACCTCCCCATCTTGGGAGACCTCGATCAATAAATCGAGAAACGCTCGACGAATTTTACGACCGTCGTCCGATTGGGATTCTGATTTTATGAAGCGTTGTTTGCGATCGACAATAACAGAGTTAGTGAAGCCGTGCAAGATTGCCACAAGTTTCTGAAATTCCTTCCCTTCGGATGTTTTGTGAAAAATAATATCGCTCCAGAGCCATGGCGATTTCTGTCTCTTTTGGATAATATCGGAAATTCTGATCAATGAAATAGAATTGATATTTAACTTTTATATAGAAATTTCATGAGTTAGTAGGCCTAAATTATGAAATAAAAACTGGACGGAGTATGGGCGTATGGCCACTAGCCTACGTGCAGACACGAACCTAGGCCAATGCTTGCGTAAGGGCTTACCTGTAAACTGCTTGCACATAATCCGATTCCGAATCCATTTGAGCGTTAACTGTTTCACCCATAGCGGTTTGACATATAATATCAAGTGCACACAATGTTATGTCTTTGAATATATCAAACGAATGTCCGTTTCGTGCACGCTCCTCTAATTTTTTCGTGAATATTTGCGATTGCTCATTCATGTCGATCAAAAAATCATTGAGAATACTGTCGAGAGTAAAAATCATTTCATGCTATTTTGGGATTTCCAAATTCGCGAGGAATTTACCTGAAGTGAAAGGCAGGCGTCAACAACCTTCTACGCATTTTCCACTTTTCACCCTTTGACGTCAAGAGTCCTGTTCCCAACCAAGGGTGAAGAAAATCATACAACATGGATTTATCTGTATGTGCAGAACTTCGTAGTACACGCTCCGCTGCCTTTGGTCCAACAATCATAATCAATGGGTGAGTTCCGAGCCATAGGCAGCCAATATCTCTTCCAGCTTCTTGAGTCAATTTAACAAGACGTAACAAACCCAAGTAAAACTCGCGCGAGTCACCGCGAAGCATAAGCCCGTGCCCAAGCAGGGGATACA
This sequence comes from Botrylloides violaceus, assembly GCA_030412335.1. NCBI lineage: Eukaryota > Metazoa > Chordata > Ascidiacea > Stolidobranchia > Styelidae > Botrylloides > Botrylloides violaceus. Next base: position 1,002,717 of record JASFYC010000039.1, read on the forward strand.
TCTTTTCCATTGGCGTGACCTCATTGAACGTTACCCACCTCTTTGCATAAACTTGTGCACTAGACAGCAGTTGGAGGAAAATGACCGAAATTATAAAAACAACCAAAAGACCTACAGTCCAACTAATATCCACAGACATGACGCTTGATATCTAATCTTATGATAATTCGACGAACTGTCGAAAAACAATAAGCCCGAGGCCAGGAAAGTGATAGGTTAAGTCATATATGGAGAGATATTATATTATAGATTATAGTATATAGACACGTGGGCCTAGGCCTACTGATCTTCTTGAAGTAAAAAAATGTCCGGGCTTAGGCCTCAAAGGGAAAATTCTACCGTAATGCTATAGGCCTACAAGCTCGGGATAGCATAGCTCGTCCTTTCGAATCTCGTGTTAATAAATAACTTACGGAGCAATGAAACAATACTCTGCTGTGAGTATATATATAAGACATTAGCACACAAACAAACATATATAGGCCTACACCATACACAAGGCTTCTAAGCTCTAACACGTCATTTTTCTTTAATTTAGCCCAGGAGTTCCTGCCTATAATAGGCACTAGAATCCTGCCACCGTAGATGCCGCAACAATGATATTTGCAAAACGTGATGATGCGTGCAGTGCCAAGCTGGCAATATGCCTCTGTAGCCTGTAGGCCTATATAGCCAACCTAATTGTTTAGCCCTAAAAGCGCAAACAAGCCCGACAGTCGGGCGTAGGAAAGCCCGTAAGAAAGCCTCATCTGCTACAAGGTTGCTGTGATAGTTATCTATAATATCACTTCGCCCCTTTTATTTCTTGTTTACCATTCGCAATGCGAATTCATTAGCCTAAACTTTCGATCTCCGCGTATTGAAAGGCCTATCGTCACACTAATGGCCAATGGTCTATGGTGGAATACGGATACGATCCCAAATAGCCGTAGTAGCAAAACAACTACATCCACAGAATGCCTGTAGCCTATAGCCTATGCTGTTTAGGTGATAGGCCTTTATGCCTTTAATTTTTTTTGTGATTTCGTTACGCCCTGCTTCATTTTTATTTTCTCAGGCGGAGGTGAGGTAGCCAACTCGTCTGTGTTGTGTCTGCGTCGCAACCTGTGGTCGCAACCATAGAGATAATATAACACACATCATGCAACATGAGATTACTGGTTTAGGTAATTTTCTCTTGCTCTAACATTCCAACATTCCTGCTTGCACCCATATATCTCAAATCTCATCTCAATGAACGCCGAGCGCCCTCTTCCGCTTCCGCGCGACCCGAATCTCGATCTATTTTACCACCGGATTTACCGAAAGCGGAGCTGCTGATGCTGACCACTGAGCCGGAAACGGCTTTCGGCCACCCAGCTTTCATCGTCTTGTTCTTGTATTACTACGTAGGTTAGTTATCTATACCTGCACTGTTGCGTTTATCGTGGAGCGGGTGGTAGGCGTAGGAGGAAGCAGGTGTAGGACTTGGGAATGGCGGCTTGCGTGGCAGTTATAGCAAAAGAAAATTATCCGTTATTGATAAAATGTCGAAAGGAAGAGGAAAACGAGCTGAAGTTCCATTACATAATCCATACTTCTTTGGACGTCGTCGACGAGAAAATATCTGCCGTTAGTAAGGGTACAGCACCGACTGGGGTCGATCGTCGGGAGTTTTATCTCGGTTTGCTCTACCCAACAGAAGACTATAAAGTGTACGGCTATGTAACCAACACAAAAATTAAGTTTGTTATTGTCGTTGACCCGTCAAGTACCCAAAAGAGGGACAACGAAATTCGCAGCATGTTCAGAAAACTCCATACTGCGTACACAGAGGTGGTGTGCAATCCGTTCTATGTTCCTGGTGACACTATTAAATCAAAAATGTTTGATGCAGTCGTGTCTTCTATGTTATCAGACTAATTCCTGTTAGGCTTATCATTGTCTGTGGAATCAGCAAAATATTTCCCTTGAAGATTTGTGCATTTAACTAAAGATTTGATAATTGGCATGCTCAGGTATTCCAAAGTACTGCTCTCTGTCGGCTTTAATCTGCATAGGTCCTCATGCATTAATCGCCGCCATCTGGCAGCATGTTCTAATCTATATTCTTTTGCCCGGCCAACAAGAGCATTGCATGAGACGAGACGACTGGGTGAACAATTTTCAAGTAGCAGTCATCAAGAACAAAATGGCAAATTTAATTTGTCGCTGTATCCGTTATTAGTTGCAGCCGGCCTTTTTTATGTAAATAACAGTAATGAAGAATATCACAGAAAGAAAAGGTCGTTAATTCGGAACTCTGCTGCGGGAAATGCTGTTGAAGTGAAAAAAATTCTTAAAGACATTTTCTACACAGATTTAAAATTACTCACAGAATTTGTGAACTGTAAGCATGAGTATGGCTGGACTCCTCTTATGGCCGCGGCAGTGAACGGTCATGTGGAAATTGTAACAACCCTACTCGATGCCGGCGCAAATCCAAACCTAGCCGACACATTTACTACTTCGAGACAAATTTCTCGCATGACAAGAACTCATGAGCTTGAAATAAGAAACGAGAGAGAAAACAATTTCAGCCCTAAACTTAGCCCTTATTCAAACTTTTTAGGTTTCACCGCGTTGCATTATGCCGCGATATCCAATAATTTCAACTGTGTAAAGGTGCTTCTAGATAAAGGAGCAGACCCTTTAGTAAGGAATCATCTCGGCCATAGAGCCAGTGCATATGTGAGTGAGGAGAATGATCTCATGTACGAACTATTGACAAAATTCGAAAAGTTACAAAACGAAAAGAATAGAAATGAGGCACTTCAGGAGAGACTCAAATTTCCCTTGGAAAAGAGATTAAAAGAGTTTCTAGTTGGTCAAGAAGGGCCGATCTCAACAGTTTCCTCCTGCATACGCCGGAAACAAAATGGTTGGTACGACGAGGATCATCCTCTGGTATTTCTATTCCTTGGTTCTTCAGGTGTCGGCAAGACAGAACTTGCAAAACAAGTGGCTAATTATTTGCACAAAGGTGATAAAAAGGCATTTATAAGGCTGGATATGTCAGAATACCAGGAGAAACATGAAGTTGCCAAGTTGATTGGCGCTCCTCCTGGCTATATTGGGCATGATGAAGGTGGACAACTTACCAAGAAGCTTCGTGCCAAGCCTGATGCTGTTGTTCTCTTTGACGAAGTAGATAAAGCTCACCCAGATGTCCTTACCGTGTTACTGCAATTGTTTGATGAAGGACGTTTGACAGATGGCAGAGGACAAACTATAAACTGCAAAGATGCCATATTTGTGATGACGTCAAATCTTGCATCTGATGAAATTGCTCAATATGGTGCACAGCTTCGTAGAGAAGCTGCTGACCGAAGACAAGACAAACTCTATGATAGCGACAGTGAGAAAAAAAACGACAATCCTTACTTTGAAAATGTTTCACGTACCTTTAAGGAAAATATTGTACAACCTATTTTGAAAAAACATTTTGGAAGGGACGAGTTTTTAGGTAGAATTAATGAATTTGTGTATTTTCTACCATTTTCTAACGATGAGTTGATCGAACTTGTTGAACGAGAGCTGGATATGTGGAAAGGCGTCGCTTCAAAAAAACATGGCATTTCCGTATCATGGCAAAAGCCATCCATACCAACTATTTTAGCTGATGGCTATAATTTATATTATGGAGCACGTTCTGTGAAATATGAAGTAGATAGGAGAATGGTGAGCCTTTTAGCTAGCGCTCATGAAAAAGGCTTGTTGAAAAGCGGTTGTAAAGTATTCGTATCCAGCCCGTTGTCAAGTGATCAATTGGCTCAAATTGATAGTCTTTCTGCTGCTCCCATTCAGCTAGAGATTCGAACTGCTGGTGAAAGTAAGCCATTGGTTATTAGTGAGAAAGATGTTTGGAACTGGCATCATCAGATATCAACACAGTGATGGAACATATTAAATCACTGATTGGTGTGGTACGTTCCTAATTTTCTCTTATTGTTCATTAGTCATGTCTCATGTGGGTATTTATTTAGACGTTTCCCTGCTTCGCTTGCAGTTGCAATAGAGTGTCATTAATTTGATGTCGCTGATAATAAGTTTTGTTTTATTTTGTCTTTACAGTGTAATTATCTCCATTAATAATTAAAATTTATAAAGGTATAATATTAAGCTTGCAAGGAATAATCATTATCTTGATATCTTACATTCATGGCTGAAGGTGAGGGTGGTATGAATGTAAAGAAGATGCCAAAGGCGACTCCGGATATTGAGTGGTCTACTAGAGAAAAACTTGCGGTTGCATCATATGTGAAGAGAAATGGTGAGCAGAATTGGTCTGGCGCTGGAAGAGTTTTGCGACCGCTTGGAGAACCTGGGCGACCATCGGACTGGTTTAGTCCGAAATTTTGTGCTCAACAATACACAGCTTTAATGGATCAGGTCCCTACACCAAAGCGTAAGCGATCTGAGTCGACTGAGAATGTGCAGCCTGCTGTTTCTTCTGAAGAGGCTATCATAAACCGACTAACTAAGGAGAGAATCGAAGAGCTGAAGAAGCTTGTCAGGAACGAGCGAGCGGAATATCGCAAGATGAAGAGAGAATTTGAAATGATTGAAAATGGAGAGCTTGACGACAAGTTAGATGAACTGTTAAGAGATGCGAAGAAAGACAATGCAGTTGGTGTTGAAGACACTCTGCCTATGCAAACAAATATTCAAGCTACCACAAGCTCGAAAGACATGGTACAAAATACTGAGCCAGTGCAGCCAACAGCGGCAGAGGGCATGACTGCTGTGGAAACAGAAGAGCGTCCCTCTGAATGTGAGCAAAGCGTTGAAGTTGCCGTGGATAACACTGAAAATATTTCAAATAAAATGAGTACAGAAACGAGTGCATCTCATGCAGAAGAGGCTGTAGATGGGGGTAACATGCTTGAGTCATCTGATACACAGCCAGTTACTGAAGTCACAGATATTTTATCCAAAGAATTGAACATTAATGATAAAAATGAAAGAGTGGAAGTCACACCAACTGCAACTTTCACCTCCGTTGAAAGAAGTTCTGCAAATGACGAAAACGTTTTCCCTGAATCTGCATTGATGAAAGCTGAAGAATTGATGAAAGCATCGGATACAATACCAGTGATCGAATCCGTTACTGCTACGCAAAACAGTAGTGACATGGCTGTCAATCCTGTTGAACCTGAGCAAACATTTCCAATACCAGATGACATGGAAACAGAAGTTGCCAATAATGAACGCAAAACAGATGTTTGTGAAGACGCGGCTTTGAAAATTAAGTCCGAGAATACTTGTAAAATCGAAGAGCCTGCAAGTGAGATGATGGAACAGACACATGTTGACAATACTGAGAAATCTCCCATGGAAGAAGAAGTCAAAATCACTCCAAGCTTACCAAGCACGCCTGGTCAGACTGGGAGTTTTGTATATGATTCTACCTTTCCATACAGTCCTGCGCTTTCACACAGTAGCGACATGGATCCCGAAAGCACAGCTAGTACGAAAGCTTGGAGAAAATCGATTATGATCTTGTGGAAACAAGTGGCTAGTCATCGATACGCCAACATATTTTTACAGCCAGTTACAGACGAAATTGCTCCCAATTACTCTAACACTGTGTATCGTAGCGCAGACTTGGCGACTATCAAGAAAAATATTGAAGGGGGTGCGATAAAAACTACCAGCGAATTTCGTCGTGATATGATGTTGATGTTCCAGAATGCACTCATGTACAACAATGCGGAGCATGACGTTTACAGGTGGACATTGGAAATGCAGGAAGACTTCATTGTTCAAATTGCTCAATTTATTGCCACGCAGATGATAATCGAAACGGCTCAAACCCCTGAGAATAAAAGCTTGAGAAGAAGTACAATGCGTCGCTCGGTTCTAAGTGAAAAATCTGGTCAAAGCACTAGATCACGGCGATCCGCTGCTTTGGAATCGGATTCCAAATAAGAAGCTATCTCATATGATAAACACTCCACTGCCAGTGCCCACTGCCCATGAAAATGAGATTGACTGATCAGGATCACATTACAGCAGATTACTTCCTTCTTTCGAAGCAGTCCTTGAGTCATGACTTGAAAAATTAAGGTGTAGTGGGAGTGGCATTGTACGATCTATGCCAACATTATGCCCGGTTTCGTGATGTATTTTTTGCTTGCTTATGCCTACTAGGCTACTGGTAGGCGACTCATTACCGATACGTACAATAATTAATTTAAATCACTCAAGGAAGCACAGAGAGCCAAGGATTTGCCAAGATCTGTTGTTTAAATGCAGCTCTCACTCTCTCTCTCTCTCACACACTCGCTCTCTCTCTCTCTCTTTGTTTCATCTGACTGTCTAATCATGTTTTGAGAACCAGAAACGTTGTTAAGAGTTACCTCATAGGCCAACATATGCCTACTTGTCTTTTGTACTGACAACAGTGTGATTGTTTGGCTTCAGAAACTGTGATGGCAATATAATTCAATTTCAGACTATGTTCAAAGTGAATTTGTCAACTATGAGTGCATTACATTATTTTACTAGTTTTGTAATGACAATGCTGCTCTTGTTTTGAAATACATCTTATTTTGTTTTCTCTCTTTTTTCAGCATAAGCCGTAGAAAAGTAGATGATAATTTATTTGCAATCATGATGTGAATGTCTAATTAAGAAGAAATAGTGGCACCGGTACTCAGTTCTGACAATGTCTTCGTTTATACCGATGGTGTCTACAACACCGCCACCTATTGACGACGACGACGATTTTGGAGATTTCATGGATGGTGGTGGTGATGAAAATAGTGAATTCGCTGATTTCTCTTCCCCAAAGGGTTTTGATGATTTTTCCTATCCATCACTAAATCCACTATCAGATACTGCCAACTCATTGGATCAAGAATCCGATAATGACGAGTCACTAAATAATGTGCCTGCATTGAAAGAAAAAGCCGACCAAGGTTTGGTTGCAATTAATTTTAGGCAGTCTCTTCCTGATTTATCAGATAATATGTCCCGATTTCAAATGGTCATGCTTTTTTCAATTTTTGTTGCCCCATTACATCGGCTACCGAACATAAATACGCACTCTGACTTAAATTCTTAATTTTGATGATTCTTCGATGCTGAAAATTGATATTTGTTTGCAGAAGTGGAGAAAGTGATGGCAAATCAAGATCAAGAAAACTCTGCGAAGTCTCCTATTGTTGAAAGTGAGAGTTCAATACCGGTACAGATGTCGTGTAATGGAAATGTTGTAGAAGATGACTGGTTTCCAGCTAGTGATGACGGAGTCGCACCATTGTCAAATAACGATGACAATAATGAACTCTGTCTTACCAAGAATTCTGACTTTTTTGAAGCCTCTGTTCCCTGCAATGACGAAGATAAGGCTGAAGATGAAACAAGCACTCGTCAGCAAGACAAATTTTTTGACAAGGAGCCTAGCGAAGACACGTCAGAGCAAAGTCTAGAACTAAAAAGTGAACCCTTACCAGACAACAATGATGCAACCGAAATCAGTGTTACGCACGTTGAAAACCTACCAGATGCTGATCTAGAGAGAGGCATAGTTGGTGATGACCAATTTGAGATCGGATTAACAGAAACCATTCCTGCATCTGAGGAATATCTGTCGGATGATCATAAAGAAGATAGTCATCCAACTGATTCTGAGGAAACAGATACGCCTTGTGATGATATTTCCTTGAATGCCGGGCATACGTCAGACTCTGCTGATGCAGAAGATACTGGTAATGATTTTGATGCTACTTCCTTGTCACAGCCAGAGATTGTTTCAGATAATATCTACTTTCAAGCACAAGCTAAGGAACAACTACCTCAAGAGTCCTGTGAAATTGAGGATGGTGAAGCTTGCGAAGATGTCACTGTGGATAGTTGTAATATTGTTGAGCGGCAAGACGTTCAGTGTTTAATTCAGACCTCCAAAAATGAATCTGATGTTGTCAATGAACCTTTGCCTAATTTTCGGAGTAATGAAGACAGTCCCATTAGCCGTGATCAAAATTTAGACTCACTCGATGCTAATTTAGGGAACGCCGATGATGAAGACGACTTTGCAGACTTTGGTTCATTCGATTCGAAACCGCCCACCGTGCCGGATACGGAAAGATCATCCGACTCTACTGACGTAGAGTTCAATGCCTTTGGTAGTAATGCCACTTCTACGAATAATAATGATGGTTTTGCGGATTTTTCCAATGTTGACACAGAGCAACTTGCTGATGATTTCGGTGGGTTTTCAACAAATAGTATAGACGACGATGATGACTTTGGGGATTTTGATTCCAATTCAATGAACTGGGCTGGATTTTCTGACACTGTGACCAAGAAGCTAACTCTCCATGAAAAGGTGCTTTTTCTGTTTGTACTCATTTCATAGGATCTCGTATAGCTTGACGTTTTCTTGTTTCAGGTCGATTCGTTCGTTTCAAGGTATGCGGTGGATGTGAACGAGGATGTTGACGCACAGATACCTCATTTAGATGAGCATTTGATATCTGATACAATGCCTAAGGACGCGGGCTCTCCTTCCATAGGAAGTGTGGAATCAGCAGGGATCGTGTGGTAAGCGATGTTAATAATTTCCAATTTGAGTTGTGTAGTAGGCCTACTGTTTCCACCAATGCAAAGGTATCTCTTAGAAGGACATAGCCAGGGGGAGGGGGTTCCAAAGAGCACAAGGTCATCAGCACATCCTTGTTCAGCTAAAGTACTTGATTCTTCTCCCGTGTAGTGGAGCACTGATCGCTAGGTATAGGCATGTGTGTATTGACACTGTTTATATTTGAATTGGAGTTGCAGTAATAACAGTTGCACTGAACTCGTTGTGTATGAGCAGCTGTTTCGGTTGCATCCATGTTGGATTAAGTAGTATTAGCTGATTGTGTTATAACTTCATGCCTGCAGGCCTGGAGATTTGTGGGATCAATTAGAAGACATCGACAACACCATCGCTCTCAATTTTGTCTGGAATGGCTCACATCATAATAAGTATCTATTGGATGCGCTTGGCATGCAAACACAGAATATAGTAAGTTCTCTGACATGATACAAATTAAGGCATGCATGATATTTACCTTTTATAAATAACTGCTTGTGTGAAGTGGGACACATACTGCATGTGTTTCGGTGAATCAAGGTGATTTAGTAGTCCTATTCTGATATTATTAATAATTAAGACTTGGATTCATAATAAAAAAAACCAAGAGACTAATCTATTTGGTTCGTGTATATACTGTATCTCTGTATCTATGGAGATTATCATAGAACTGCCTAGTAGGGACAGATATGTGACAATTATTTTATTATTTACCACATATTATAGGCTTATATCATACTATGACAATTAGAAACAGTAACCGAATAGCATATTGCAATCAAAAATTTTCATCACTTCACGAAGTAATCTACTTTCTGTGTTAATGTAAATCAAATCAGTTAAATTCTGCAAATTTGAATTTGTAACTGATTGTTATCCTCCATGATCGACTTTGATCAATCACTTTGAATTTGCACAGCTTCCATTGTATAATTTGCATGATCGATATGTGCAACATTGTTGAGGGGACAACGTCATACTTTGGAATGATAAGATGAATGAATGATAGGATCGTCTCTAAATAGGCAATGGTAATCATAGCCTATTGGAAGAGAGGTTGCATTAAAGTGTTGGGATAGTGCATGACTCGGGAAGCGAATATGTACTGTCTCAGAATAGAAACTTTATGAAACACATTCGACTGTCGTATGCCTTGTTTGTCGATCTTCATTCAGACTAGAATATTGTTTTGAACACGATTTGCCATGGAGGATCGATGGCATACTTGGCATATTAGTATTTGTCTTAATTACAGTTGTAAACCTCCATAAAAGAGTTAGGCTATTGGTTTTTGCTTGGATGCATAAGCTACAGTTGGCTATTGCCACCATGGACAGATAACAATTTCATCTTCTGAATGGCTGTACTTTGTCATCCATTTGTGTACGTGTGCCTTGGTAAACCATCTTTCATAAAATGATTGCATTTTGCATATATCTCAGTTACGTTAATGAAACGTGATAACATTGTAACTACCAATTCTTGTTGATTTTTGCGCTACCTTTGTTCTGCTTCAACAAATGACCCCCCCCCTTACTTTTATTCAAGTTTTGACACTGCTTTGGCAAATGACTCCCCAGTCTGTTGGTTCTAGTCTAGCTTCACATGTGATTGCATTTATTTACCGATTTGATCACAATTTCACTTTTGGTTTGATTTTGTTATCTAATTCAGTTATTCAGTGGGACAAAGCAGGCCTACTATGTTCCAACGTACTATGCCGCCGCTTTGGTTAGTATTGTTATTAAATGCGATCGTGAATCAGTTGAGGTAAAAAGCTTTTCTCCTGAATTATAGGGGATGGTAGATCCTAGTAAAGGAATCTTGAAGCCAATGTCTGCTGCTGAAAAAATCACTGCAATGTCTCCAACAGAAAAAAACTTTCCAGTAGTGGTAACTGAATATGACGCTGCGGTCTTGTTTGGTGATTATGACTTGGCAAACTTTGTTTCTAGGGGGAAGTGTCCGCAGAAGAATCACACCCCGAATGGAAAACTATAGCAGGTATCGGGATACATCACCTCGGAGATACTGTTTCACTAATTCACATTGATCCCTAATACATATGCTCCCTGGTCTGAAATGATTTGAAAATTTTTTACTAATTTTCAAGCAATCGATATTCGATACTAGCTAGGATGTTGTCCTACTTTGACATGGTAAAGGGCTTCCAAGTAGATTTACGCAATTTGCCAAGTATCTCAACAGACAGCATTTTGGCACATCTAGTAATGTAACTGAACTGTTTCTGTGTAGATGAGCAAACTAGTGGACAAGGCATGAATATAACTGGTAGTTGGTTAGACGGTAACCGAACAATGTGTAAGCAAGATGCTAGCGAAATTGCTAGCAGATCATTACCGATCTTGCCCTCTGCATTGGACTTGGATTATTTTGATAATCTTCCCATCGCTACAGAAAATCTGAAGTTTTCGGGTGGCACAGGTAGATGATGTGTTGGTGGTGGTGGCTTGATAGCATGTTTATGTAAAATTCCTTCGTTTTGGAAATGATGTTTTGCATGTGTGTAGTTGCTTGAAGCTGTGCTTTATGCCAGGTGTGATGTAATTTTTACACTCTTTATTATAAAACATGTTCAAAATTATATTACACTCCGCAAGTCTTTGTGTTCTGTTGCTTGGTGCCACGATCATCTTGGCTGTGATTGATTACCATTTACCAAAGCCACTTTAGTGCTGTTAACGCTTGATGATATATCGGCATATTGCACACTTTACTCATTACTTTTTTAGATGCACTGTGATTCTTGGTGATTGCAAATAACCTGTCTTTGCTTGTTTAGTTCAGTACAGTAAGAGCTGACCATAAATGCATTTCAATTTTAGACCTCATCGACCCGGAGTTGCTTGAAGTGACATCAGCACCAACTACTGAACCTCCACCACCCCCCAAAGAGCCAGGAAATGCGACCATTTCAAAGATTTTGGCATCCATAAAAGGTGATTCAAATACTTCAACACTATTAACAACTCAATACTCGCAACATCAAGACGATTCCAAATGGGTGGAGGAGGAACATAAGTTGAGTGTGGAGGCTAGGTCAGTTCTTCGCAAACTACCTGACCTTTCGTACATGCGATCCAAAGTTCTCATATTTCCAATGAACATGTCAAGGATGGCTATTGGAGAAGAATGATGGATGGCCAGCATCAGATATCGTTACTCACGTCTTGTTCTGTTAATGACTAGGTTGCATATATATATATAGTCGCATGTAAATAGCTTAGACTTAGGAAAATTAGACGCATAGCCATGCTGAAATGTTCCTGTAGAATATGGCATGTATATTTCAATGAGTATATCAGATACTCAGTTGACTAAGATTCCTGCATAGACCCATCAAGCAAGGTACACATTTTGAATAACCTTGCTCGACTAGCATTCTTTCTGCCTTGTCCCTGTTGTGGGTGGCTGTAGCAGGTCGATCTGCTCATGATCTGTAACTGTCATGCGGTGATTGTTGCCACTGCCTTATGAATTGAGTGAGCCTATGTGATGTCTACTACTCAGAATGGAAATGGAATATAATGGGAATTAGTGGTTGATGACTGATGGCGTGACAATAACCATCATTGCAAAGCCAAGCTTACATATGGTTATTTTCAACTCGGTGGGACTTGCAGAACATTTTCCCTAACCCCGAGCACCCAGAATCGGAACCTGCTTCTGTATTATTATATAAAAGCTTTTATTGATGCTCCAAAGCCACAAATTTTACGGAACGTGCTAATGGTTACATTATCACCACTGTGCAATCCAAATTTTATTACTTTATCAAGTATCATAGATCTTCTGCTGACGAATACTCTGTTTGAAGTGACCTAGTATGATGCAAATTTTTTCATTTGTAAGACGCTTGAGAGGCACTGCTGGTAGTATTCTATCGGCGTTGAGGGTTTTGGAAGGGTGCGTGCACGTGGACAAAATTTAAACCAGAAGAGCGTAGCTTCAAACAATGTAGCAGGCACACCATTTAGATGAATTTCCGAAGGATGGAGGCAGGATTCAGCAGTATGGCTAGTTAGTTGGCCTAGCCCTAGTGAAGCTAGTGTAAAGGACTCGTCATGCTGCATTGTCAGGGGCCAGGCTTTTCGGTGTACGGTCGCGAATACCCGCAGTGAGGCGTCGCCCACTGCTCCATCTCCCGGATGAATGAATGGGATGACGATAGTTGACTTCTATCTGACCACTGAGTTATAATAGCTTGCAATGTCTTCTACACCAGGTGGCCCACTAAATCAGTGACTGACGGGTCGCTGATGGACACCGTTGGTCAGGTCAGGACAAGTAGCCTGTACGTGTCGTAGCCTACACACAGTCACGGTCAGGTCGGGTACTGATGAGGAGGTGACCACATGACAGTCGACAGTTTATAGAAAACTGAATTACGTGCGGTAGGTTAGTTGTCTATAGTTAGTCCCAATTTTGTGCTGATTGAGATATCAGACAGACAGACAGATTTATTGATTCAGTCATTCATGAGTAAATTGGTAAAACATGAGAGGAAAACGACTGGGCTGCAGCGAAGCGATCGGGTGATCATCTAGTCAGCTGCAGCCCATAGAGCAACGGAATAAGAACCTTTACCCTATCCATATCCTCGCGTCAGTCATTTGCACAGCCTGTTTGATAATATCCTGCTTCCCGTTACGTATTCTCGTCTTCCCCCTGCCGTCCCATATTTTAGTGGTACGCGTTGATGTGCATTGCCTTTGTTGTGTAGTTCGTTCTACATCCGACAAGTTGGTTATGGTTACTAGAGTGATAATGAAGTTTCGTAGAAATTATTACAGTAGAATGTTATAGGATAAGGTAGAACTTCAACCATAGAAACAATATACTGGTACGTTTTGGTGGCGAAATGGTGATGAATAGTGCTTCCAAATAGTTCACACGTATCTTATTTATAACATGTTACCATGTGTGATTGGAGATTTCTGAATGTCATTGTCTAATTCGTTGGTCTTCATGTAGCGACGTAGGCAACTTGTAGTGAAATGGTTCAAGATGGTAAATTTGAAAACTATTTTCAAACAGGAAGCAATGTTTTAGTAGAAATGATGCCAGTTATTCCATTCAATTTAGTAACAGCATAACCACAGTCCACAAAGCTAGTGATTTGTAATATGCGATTTGTCAACCAGTTTTGAAGCTATGTAATGTTATATATCCCGGATTTGAACCCTCTTTTTCACGTCATTCTTGCTTTGTCATGTAGCATAAGTGCTTGTGTGTGTATGTGTATGCCTATATGCCTAATCATGTCTATGATGGGCACTGCTAGCTCCTATGCATGAAGAGGATATAACTGTGTCTCTATGGGTCGTTACTATTATTTATTAATTGATAAATTTCCAGAAAATAGCCGTTACTATTTAGTGACTGAAAATTGTATTGCTAAATGCGGTTTCAAGATGTTTGATTGGTTTGATCAATATGGTATATGAAACGAGAAAAGTCGTTGAGGATTATGTTCTCTTCAAAATCAAGGAGCACATTACTGCTACCCAAAATGGTTCGAACATTGAAATCGGCGCGCCTCACAGTGCAAATTCACCGCCCTATGCACAATTTCCACAACCACAGGACCCACCCGGCAAGATCAATAATGCTGTTCGATTAGTCGCACATGACTTTGAAGAACTGTACCGCTCGAAATATCCGGATTTATTGGAAAAAATTCGTGCTCTTCATATTGCAACTTGGGACATCGATAAAGTCTTCATGAAAATAACTAGCGACGTTTTTAAAATTACGTACAAACGTGGCAGCAGTGCATCCAGCACTGGTGCGACCAATTCTGGCCATAGAAAATCGAGAACTCCGTCGCCTGCTCTTCAAGATTCAGATAAGACTGATCAAAGTTTTACAATTGATGACAGCAACGTAAAATGGGGCCACGTAATAGCACTGTTAGTTTTCACTGGTGTGTTGGCCGTGAGGTGTGTTGAAATCAATAATAACCAACAAGTTGATGAAATTGTCAACTGGGTAACAAAATTTTTAGACAGTAAATTGCATGGTTGGCTTGAACGCCATGGTGGATGGGATGGTTTTGTCCGTTGGTATGAGGAAAGTAATGGTCATACCGCCAGAAATTGGGTTCAACAGCACCACGTACGTAGCCGCATATCAAATGCTCTTCGCATTAGTGGCGCGGTTGCTGCAGTGGCACTTGGTGCGATTGTGTTAACTCGAAAATGAACTGTAATATGGAGTAATACCAATACTTAGAGAAAATTGTTGGTCCTGTTGAAATATATATGTATATATAGCTTTGTTTGTGGTTGTTTGTTGTTGGTTGGTTTTGGTTTTGGGAGTGGATTTCGATATCCTATCACAAAGGATTTGTCTATAAGTACTTGATCTAAGGAGAAAGTCACTTTCAGTATTGTATGTAAGGTTGGAATGTGTGGTATGCTTTGTCTTTTCACCTTGCTTCCAGTTCATGTCGGTTTAGAGTTATTCACTCCACTCGTCACTACCAGTATTTGTTGTTATTTTATGTTATTTTGTTAAATTTCCCATATTCTAAATTTTTTAATTTATGAGAGTTATATGACCATCTCATTTTCATTTCCTGTTGTCCTTTCTCTATTGTCGCTGTGATTGTGTACATTGGTAGGACTATGCGCTGTTTGAGTTTCACAAACCGTGACGTGATTGTGTGGCTAATCCAGTATATATATTTGTGAATGCGATACGTTCTCACACGAAAAAGCTAAATTAGTGTGCTTTTTGTTGTTTGTTCAGCAACGGGCTTGTTGCAATATCCACATTTTTATCCATGGGTCTGTATGGAATTCTGAGCAAATAATTTGGTACGGTACTACCCGGCAATTTGAAAAGGGTTTCCTATAAAATATGATATTGGGAACATCTACAACAGAATTGATCATTCAATCAAATGTCATGTTTGATGTCTACCAACAATAGTTTTACTGCTATGGTGCCAGCTGTGTAATGTGAGCAGGCTGCTCTTTCTAAATCTCACTGTCATCCAACAAGCTGCAGTATTAAGCTAGTTGGACGGTTTTACTGCCCTGAAGGTTTGAAGAATTCATTGTAGGCCTCTGTTCATTATGTTTACTAGAGGTCGCACTACTGAATAATATGAATAGCTCAATCAATCATCATAAACTCACCCGGATAAGCCAGTGGTTGTGATCTCGATTTCCAGTCGGTAACATTATCAAATCATGGCCTTTATACAATGGATTGGTCTTGAATTTTATTCTAAGGCCAACATGCATTATCAATATAGTGATGTATGCATTTCTTTGTTGGTTAATAACGTTACCAGTGATATGCATAACTGCTTATATGTCGGAAGTGCAAGGGTGTATTTTCTGATGCCATACAGTTCTTTAAATAAGATGAATAGATGAGCTATCGGTGTTTTAACATGATTTTGAATATCTGTACATTCCATGTGAGTGGGTGTTGATGTTGGTTTGTTTCTATCCTGAATGTTCAGTATTTTGATGTATGATTCTAGTCACTGCACTTGTCCTAACTTGTTATCAAATCTGACAATAGAAATACCTTGTGGTTCATGATCAATACATTTCTGTATAGTATATTTCATTGATGCACATATCTTACCTAGGTGATATAAATATTAAATACATAGATATAGAAGTCCTTTTATAGGTCTGATCACCTTACGTATATCTAATCGTGGTGAATTGTGTGTCATTCATTTTCTTGTAATGCGTGTCTCCTTACGGATTTATCCTGGGCAAGGTTTGTTGAAACCGAAGGTCAGTGCTTCAGAAGTTCTTTTTATTAAGGTGGTCTTGTATTCACTAATCAAATAAGCTTTGCAGAGTCCATCCTACTTATCATTTCATCTTCTTCATGAACTGGACTAATTATATATTATTTATAAATATTTTTTACGCTACTGCACTTGATTCATTCTAATCTGATAATACCAACACTCAAATGTATTGTCAACAAAGTTCTTCATCTTTGTAGAAGCTGTGTTTATGTTCTGAGGGTAAAGATGGCGCAGAGGCTTGTGAAGATCTTGTACAATAAAAGTTATAGGAGGATAGCGGCGGGAGCAATTTTTACAGGGTTATTGGTCAAAAACTCTTTGAAGCACCTGTCCCCAGAAGATTGTTTCTTCCCGTTTTATGCATACCGCACGAACAAGCCGTATGTAATAGAAGCAATGAAACTATTAACCCAGTGCAAAAGAGACATTGGCATTGCACCAAACTCGTTTAAAGTGACTCCATTCGTTTCAGCAACAACGGAAGTTTGTAGCGCTGGCTTTTCGTCCTTTAATCTAGACCAGTCTCACATAGGGATCCCTGCATCGTTCTTCTGCCACAGCATCGAAGAATTATCTCACAATGATATCATTATGAAGACAATATCAGGTTACCGACACCGTTCCAAAAAACAATTTGAGGTGGTTGACCCCACGGAGGTTAAATTGATGGAAAGTTTATTGTTGTCAGAAGAAGCACAAAGATTTGCTGTTGCAAGACATATATTTTACTTACAAGGCAACTGGGCTTTGTATCAAGCTGTGATACCATCAGCGTATGTTCTTGTCGGGTATGCCTTAATGTTCAATCTACCCCGACTCCTATTTACGTCCAAATCGCAACGGGTTCATTTGAATTTCGTACTTGGTGTGACTTTATTAGGTGCCGCCATTGCATATGCTTTATGTAAATTGACTACATCTGCTGTAATTAGACGGGCTTCTGTGAAAGCTGACTTGGATGCGGCAAATATTTCGCCCGAGTATACTAGAGGAGGTATTGAAATGTACAGTAAGTTCGCTGAGACTGGCACTGCGTTGAGGATCTTATTTGGTAAAAAGGGAGAGCGGTTGTATACAAGTCAAGGTGATATTGTAGATGGAATTTTCCCATGTTTTAGTACCGTTGCTCCAAGTTTTTCAGACCGTGTGAAATATTTAAATAATAATTTAGCCTTGCAATCTGGAGTTGACACTGTTTCTTGACCAAGTGACGTCATTTTGTTAGTTTCTATGGAAACTACCACTTGCCAAATGATATTTTGTCAGAAAAATTATTGAATTATGATAGAGCAATTGTTGACATGTCCAATGTGTGCTATATTTCTCAAACCTCCACAATGGTGTGGTTGCATGCAAGGTCAGTTGATGATACCTTTGCACTTGCATAGCGAATTTGGTTTTAGTTATTCTTGAAGGAATAAGTGCTATTTATATATACTTAAGTCAATAAATCATTGGCCCGGCAAAAAATGTGAATCATGCATTAATTATCGTTGAGTAATTGGTAGATCAGTGTCACTTATGAGACACACTGGTTCTAGTAATCATGCACATAGGCTATCCACGGTGTTCGAAATCAGTGAGTTGGTTTTTGAATTTTCTCAAGAATGCAGGCCGAGTCTTTCTTATCACCAAATGTACGTCATTTGATAAGTGAAATTCCCAAGACTGTCAACAAATGTGATAAAGACTATCTAATATCAGAAGCAGATGGCTGGCACAAAGTCAAAGATGCTTTAATCCAAAACCCGCTCGCTACACCAAATGATTTTGTCGAGGCTGTGACGGTAGTACTTCCATTTGCAAAGTTTCTCCATCACGATCTGTCATCGAAGGACTGTTTTTGGACCTTGCAAGACAATGTGTACACATGGCTGTCCGGGTATGACATGTTTCCAAGGACTATGTCTTTATTGGTGGATGAAGCCGAAAAATTAACATGTCTCCTGCGATTTGTATCAACCATTGAGAGAGCACTTGGAGACGTATGAACATTACTTGACTTTTTAATCGTTACTGTTTTGAACTTGTTGCACTCTTACAGTTTACAGATATCTGTTGAACTTGGAGAAACATGTCCGTTCTTACTGAGAGACTTACTACTGCTCAGCAAATTGGAATGTCTATTTGGAGTTGCTATCATGAAAACCTTGAGGATACTTTTGGGAAATCCACATGGAATCAATCTGAGAAATTTGGCATGGCACGGGTTTTTACAATTACACGAGGTCCCGGATTTGTGAGTCAATTTTAATAAGTCAAGCCACGTTGTCTAATTTAATTGATTCTATTGAAATAGGTACATTTCATTGCTTTGGTTTGTCGTCAAAGAAATGGCTCAGATAGTAAGGACCTCGCGTACGCCTACAAGCCAGCGACCAATCATACGAAATTCTTCAGCATTGATCCTGATGCATGAAAGATTGCTAGGTTTGTATTGTTTGCCTTTGTCACATGTCAAACACATGCCAATCTGCAAGGTATTGAGTAGATACTGACTGAGACTGAATTGATTTCCTTGCTAAAAAAAGTTTTTGTATGGCAGTAGGATTAGGGAGTACTTATAAAGAATATGGAAAGAGTTAGTACAATTTTTGCTCAAACTCATTAGTGTACAATTTCTGGGAATGGCTCTGCCACCAAACAATGCTTGTCTATTGAGACTTGGGAGGTTTTGTACATCATCACTACTAACGGCCGTCTGTCACACTCAATAATGTGTTCTGAATGACTCACTGAATGGTAGATTCTAGTACATTTGTAAGACCCACAATAATGACATTGAAACGTTTTACTATGTGATTGTTCTTCGTTTTAGAAAGTCCCACGTTGTCTGCGACAAGAGGAAAGATAATACCTCACTGCAACTTCCCTATGATAAGATGCTTGAGGAAAGGGCATGGTTGGTTGCAGGTGAAAAGGTTTGCTTCCTTGCCAAGTCTTGTGCATGTGACTTTAGTGGTGAATATTGTATGACTATGATGAAAAATCTAGGTATGGAGACTGCGTCATTCTGCTTCTTCCTTGTCTTGAAGCTTACATGAGGATAATTTATGGTGCTGCAAACGGTTGCGAACATCGCGTAGTTACTGCCGAGTCATCGGAATTTTATACTACCATGGATGAGGTAACGTAATCAATCATGATTGGCAGCTGCATGATTAAACAGTGACTATTTACTTGAGTCATTAAATGATGCATACGCCCATGCCAATTTACTCGTAGTGTAATGTCATTCTTAAAATAAGCCATACTAGTTATGCTGTTACTATTGTTATTGCCCGTTTACTTGTAGAGTAGTCTCATCATGTCAGCCAACTTCCTCTATCAATGAAATTTGCAAGTGAATGCAACACGAAAGCGAAAGTCTTATTGGTTTTCTTTGTTCAACGAGTTTCAGCCTCGTGAGATATTCTAAGTGCAAATTGTGTAATATTCCATTGGCTAGGGGAAGCCCAGGCCGTGTAATCCGGCGCGTGGGCTATCAATCATGAGATAACGAACCAAACCGAACTACTAGATCCCACCGTCATAAATGGCGACTGACATCTATGATGTCGCCTGTGCTGCGCATCGTGTATGGCCGCCGTCTCCCTGCCCTACGCTATACCATCACTATAATTTATATTTTCGCGCCGTGACATGACACGCGAAGTCAAGTTGCGGCTTTAAAGTTGAAATCGTTGCGGAGTGCAGTCCAAAGCGATCGCCTTAGTGCAGTCTAAGCTTCGCCATGATAGAATTTCCTGCACGATTGTTCCTGCAGCCCCTTGATTCAAGTCAACGCTGATCGCACGCGCCGTCGTGCATATTTCCTTGCGTTCTGTAGCCCATAGGTAGGCCTATTTTTAAGCTTGGAATAAACTTTTGGTTTTGAGAAAGTAGGATTCTAGCCTAAGTTATTCGCTCGTTGTGAGTCATACTTAAGCGCTCAAGCGATCATTAAATGGATGGGATATTTGTCAAATTCGTCGTGTGCAATCGATTTTAATTAGTTCTTCGTCATTAGCGTGTGCCATACTTTGAACAGATTCTCTCCAAGTACGTTGACGGCGGGGAAGAAAATCGATTTCGCTATGTTTCAGGCGATGGCGTCATGGTAAGATTCCAGTATCAACTACGTCATTGCAACAGTCTAATGCAAGGCTTCTTATCAGGTTCTTCTGATGGACCTGTTTCAGATGCAGGATGGTCCACGTCTGCGTGACAAATTATCTCACGGCGAGATGTCTCTGGAAGCCTTGTCGAGTTGTTTGGCCGCTCCCGTTTTATTGCTGACATTGAAACTGTACACATTAGCGCACTCCGTCACAAAATGGTGTTGCTGCAACGCTCACGAATTCACATCAATAAATACGGCACGACCGCAGGAGCGAAAAATATGCAGCGATGTTGCAATGGCGATCCATCAATTCGATGAGTTTACTGCGAATTATTGCTCCCTATTTCACCCGCTCTCCATTGCTACGCGTTCCTACTGTTCGGCAAGGTCGAGTGTAATTCATTTCGGTGAAATGCCCTATCCCAATGAGTTCAAGTCAATCGAGTTAGACACCGTAAATGTTCGTCATCCACAAGTCCCCACGCTGACAAATTGGAAGACCCTCTTTCGCAATGGAAAATGTGAAATCACAAATCTCACGAGACGAATCGCAAAGGAGATTGATACATCGGCTTCAAACGTCATAACCTTCTTGCGACAGAGATGGCAGATGCATAACGAGAGAACACTGAGATCTCGGCAACGGGCAAACTACTCTAAAATGATCGAAAGGTATAATTTTTTATATTCAGCCAATATTATGTTTGCTTGTGACGTCTCGGCTCCGATGAGTGACGCAACGAAACATTCATTATTAAAGTAGGGTATTGGGTTTCCATTTGATTGGTAGCAAAAGTTTTTAAACTTTCGAATGGGAAGTTGTTGTCAATTCGTAGCTATAATTCGTGACAAAATCCCCTTACTCGAATGTTTTATTTTTCCGTATCGGTCTCTAGAAGCGGACTCACTCGATGTCGAAGTACTTTTCTGGTATTGCAATTTCCCGTGCCCGCCTATCGTTCTTTCGATCAGATGATGCTCAGTGTTCTCCATGTTGAGGTTTGCACGAAAATTACACCGTCGGTGGAGAACCGTCGCCTCCGTTCCGAGCGAAATTATGAAGGCTCATTCGCGTACCGCGTTGTAGTACGGGTAGGCTACGAAGGGAATTTTTCAAACTTTTACAACTCCTTCGGCAGGCCTATGGCGCCAAAAGCCAATATGTATTGCCAAAACTGATATGAGTAACGGCCGTGATATGAGCCTTTAGGGGAAACTGAAGCCATTCAATCGTAAACGAACTTGCTAAATTTTAGGTATTTTGCCCAAATTTCGGAAATCCTAACCTCTTGCGCCACCATCCCGTACGGAAATGTAATATAGCCTACGGCAGAGAATGCACGGGGATATTTCGGAGAAAATTTGTCTTCCATGTCTTCTTCGTACGTAACGTTTCAAATTCGCAAAGAATGTGTTGATCGAAGATCTAATGCGGTAGTATCACCAGAAGGCACAAATGTTTCTATATTTGTATAGTACATTTGTACACGCACATGAATGTGTAAACAAATAATTTTCGACCATGTGTGTTTTGCAATGCACAGATTAGAAGACATAACGGATTTGTTCGTGACCATATTATTGAAAGCTTTCCGGTATCTTCAAATGGTTGGAGAAATGAAATTGGAACAAGCTAACTCTGTGGCAATGTTAAAGTAAGATATATATTTTTTATTGTATTTGCGTTTCACACAGCGTCTATATCGGTGTTTTTCCGATTACGACATCTTCCGGTTGTGGTTCTTCAGGCCGTGAAATATCACACGCGTTGGTTGGATGTGGGTGGAATCGGAATCTTATCGCCGACACGTTCATCGCATTACTTACGCCTGCGCTGTCAAGTGATTTTTATGCAACGAACTCAATGTTTTGAAAATGCCAACGTCCGCCATTTTGCGTTCATCTTGTCAGGTCCCTACACGAATTTTCTATGCTTACATCGCATACGCTAAATTTGTGGACGTCAAGAAGCTACGTGTTCCATTCCGACTGGGGTGTTTAGGTGGCACTCCACTGATCTGCTGTTGTTTTGAATTATAATTGATAATTATCAACTACTTACGTTGTGTACGTCAGATCAATGCTATAAAGCGTTAATAGAGCAAAGATTTACACCCAGTGTCAACGAGGTTTTTAGTACGCTCGCGTGTCGATATTTCCCGTTTCTATCCTCGGATCTCTCTCATCACAATTGCAACCCTCCGCACTCCCAAGATACTAACTGCCGAGCCGAGGACGCACGGATACCAATTGTAAAGCATTCGCTTGACTCGGTAGGTTGGGTACGGTATCGAACCCGAGATCTCGCAATCAGACGGCGGGTAGTCAAACCACCACTCGATCAACTCAACCTGCCCGATCGTATTGTACAATTACCTGATCAAATCTTGCCTCTACTCCTAACGCCACACATTACCTTAACAATGGCTACTGGTATTTTATAATACCTTGCCTAATGCCTTGACTTCGACGAATACTAACTTTGCAATATTTGTTCATTGCCACGCACCGGAATTTAATAGATGTTATCTTACTTGTTTTACTAATCGAATTCGTTCGCATGTGCTTTGTTCCCGCAAGACATGATTGTTACTCCGAAGCTTGTCCGTTTAATGATTGTATCAACTTTTGTCAACAAAGATCAGCCTTCCTATAAATATATTGATGCTATCTTTTGCCCTAATGTTTCGTCGTGTATTCGGCGCTGTTCCGCGGATGTCTCGGCGTTATCTCGCTAAAATTTCTTGGCGGACCGCACGCTGATGAATCACTAATTCCCACCTCGTTGGTGTATATCTGTAAAATAACTACCCTGTGGTTTGGATTTTTGAATAGTCATAGTCTATTTCTCTTTACCGTTCTGCGATGCGTTCCGGCGATGCGCCCCGTGTCGTACGTAGGCTGCAACCCGCACACCATGATTGAGTGAACCTAGGTATAGCTAAAACGGATGCTCGTGTGTACTGTGCGGTGGTGCTGCAAGTTGCTGCTTGCGGCTTGAATACATCAATAGGTCTGTTGTGCCGGACACATGCGGAAACATATCTGGTAGACTGAAAATTCTTGTCACTGGAATACTTCCCGTCGCGAAAATATTCTTGAATCCCCCTCGGCCACCGCGGATTTTCATCGCTAAACAGAATCGACGCTCG
Organism: Botrylloides violaceus; assembly: GCA_030412335.1. Classification (NCBI taxonomy): domain Eukaryota; kingdom Metazoa; phylum Chordata; class Ascidiacea; order Stolidobranchia; family Styelidae; genus Botrylloides; species Botrylloides violaceus. The sequence continues at coordinate 1,026,377 of JASFYC010000039.1, forward strand.
TGCTTCGCGTTGTTCCAATATGCAGCGTTATTAAAAAAAAACCGAAATGTTAACGGCTATATATTTTGTAGTTCATGCGCCCTCGAATTGTGAGGCATATCGACCCGCCAAACGCGTACGTGAGGCATGGCTCATTGTGCGGCTTTATCCACAACTTTTCTATCGAACGTCGCGTCCTTGTAGCGACAATCATTCGTAAGATCCGTGTTACCTCATATCGCTATTCGCCATATGCCTGAATACCTGTCCAGTTTATGGCCCGGATCACTATTATAATCACGACTCTCCGCACTTTCCCCGAAACCGACTGCCAAGCAGGGAAGGAACGGATACCAATTTTAAAGTCTTCGATTTGACTCGGTCAGGAATCGAGCCCGGAACGTCTAGATCAGTAAGCGGACAGTTTAAACCACTCGGCCAACTGAACGGTGACGACCCAAGGTGTTGCCGAGAGGCGATAAGCTTCTCGTATTCATCCGCTGTTTCCCGAATAGTTGTTGAAGGACACAATGGCATTTTAAAAAGATCCATAATATTTATCAGAACATTTTCGTACACTGTTGTTATTAAACAATTCCAACGACTTGCGTTTTCGTGGGCCGGGAATGACATTGCCCTCGGTGCGTATGCGTCATTTGGAAAGTCTCATCTATTCGCTTGCGGTGTGTCGTTTTAAACGATCAAATGGTGTAATGATCTCATTGTTGTCTCGAAATCAACATATTGTAGATTACTAATGTGATTAGAAATATCGAAAGCTTGTAGAACCGTAATCCAACAGCAAAATAAACTCCGCAACTAATATTAGCGAGATAGTATCATCCTGCGATTGCGCCCTCAGATTTTTATTGAATATGGTACAGGTTCACCAAAGTATATCGCGATCACTCATCGTGTTTGTTTAAATTTCACTGCTTTTTAGGGACTTGCGTCGCTTTCTGAAGACCGTCGAAAATCTGCGAACTCTGACCTCCGACAATAAATGGGAAGATGTGTGTTTGTTAAAACATCTGGTGTAAATTAATAGCAGCATGCGCTAAAAGTCGTCAGCGCATCGTGCGTCATCTCTATTTTCCACACCGTCACCACACTGTTTAATTCCTAATCTGTAACGATTGCAGCAAGGAGCCAACGACATGTTAATCGAACCTTAAACCTTGTACTCGCTAATATATTAAAGTGTTAAGTTACGAGTTCTTGTCATATTTTCGAAGTCATAGTTATATATAACGTAAGTTGAATCGAACAATCTGAGGGCAATGAGTGTTTGGTTACAATGAAAATAGCGCGCCTAATCAAAATTCCATGCAACCCGCAACCAGGTGAACGGTCGTTTAGATTGTATAATGTTTAATATACGATAGTTGAAATGAATAAGATAATAACGGGATAAGTTTGTTGATAGTCCGGTAGTAGAACGAATGCACAGAGCTGGTTGCGTGCCGACGTTTTTCTCGCCATCTGTATATATTTATTGTGAGCCTGTTGTCACCCGCTATAGGTCATTCCTGGCATGCCATTCAGTCTACGCACGTATATAGATCCTAAGCCGTGTTTTGCGGTCAGTTGCGTTGTTACAGTGGGGTTTACCGTTCCTGGTATATTCTGGTTCGGTCTGCAGCGCAGTATAGTGCGCGCCAAAGTCAATTTTTCACGAAACTTCCGTACCAAGCGACCGTAATCTCGGGGATCTTCGTGGTGAAATGTGAGCTCCGTTTGGCGAGACGAACGAGATATTCTGCATAGCCTCGACACAATAAAAAGAGGTTCGCAGAACACGGATAGGCCCTACTAAAAATGTGTGCCACTTATAATTATTATTCATGAGAAGCGGTTGATTTGCGAGCGATGACTTTACATGGGTCATTTACCGTCTACGCATTTTAAGGCAGAGGCCTAAGCATTTACCTTTAAGGTCTATGACGATTTCGAATAATACCGGGTAGACGACCAGATATGCGTAACAAATTTTCGAAGCCAAGAGTAGACCTATATATGAGCTTTTCTTATGCATGACCTGGCGTTTTCAGTTTGACGCAAATCTCTAACCGGTACGAACTACGAAGGACCGCCACGCATATTCGAAGTCATAACAATCGAACGATAGAAATTATGTATTAGATACTATAATGAAATTGCAAAGTAACAAGTATTTCAACACTTCAGCGCTGGTACGCTGACGTATCACAGCATTTTCATAAAGCTCGTACATGCAGTAGGTCCAAGAAGTTGGCAAAGTCGTCCTTGCAGTGCCATAACAATCGGAGAACGCGAGCCTTTTTCAAGAACCCTAAACAAAAAATATATGAATAATGATCCGGACGTAAAATATTGCCTTGCCGGCCACTGGCAACCACTTAGCCTGAAGACAATGTCATAGCTCTATGCAGCACACACGAGTAGGCAAAAGAATGTTCAACGATTCATTCTGAAATGCTACACACCAAGTGGCTGACCATGATCTTCTATCTATAGCCTTGATTGGATCATGCATGAAAATAAGTGTAATCCTAACAGCATGTCGCGCTGCTGACTTACCTTTCCATAGACTCACAAAATAGCTCCGAAAAACTGGGAAGCATGGCATTTCGTAGCCAGTACTGTAGGTCATTTAGTGCTTTATTGTCATCTCCGCTGGTAGCATCCAGGTCTAGCTCGAGATTTAACACATTCGTAAAACATGAACTCAGATTCATTTTCTGATCTGAAAGCGTTTGAATAGTGCGATATTAACTATTATTGATGAAACAAAGCAGAGCAGAGTACACACACTTACTGGGCAATCTTGGCAAATCGAGGGTGAATGTAAGCGTTGCATTGAATAGTTTCGCCATATATTTTCCTTCAGCAATTATAGGCAGGGTCAGAGCTTTCCGTATCGTTCTCCTGTAGATATAGGCCCTACATTACATAAACGACGTTCAAGTTGCAGAACTTTGCATGTAGTCGAGTTGGAACTTACGGCGATCGAGGATAGCTAAAGCGGCGGACTAATGGCATTTACCTGTTGCGATTGGGGGTTAAAAAATAGCAATAATCTTACTTGGAAGATACATAGGGTTTGCATTCAGCCTACTGTATATATATAATCTGTAAATTCCACGAGTAAGTTATCAGTCTGATCTGCAAGGTTTGAGTAGGTCGTGGCTTTAGAATTGCTGGCATGGCGCTTATATGCAAAGCAAGGCATGGAAGCAGCAATTGATCGGGTTCGGTACTGACCTTCGAATAATTGTGTGAAATCGTCCCAATAACGCACCGTTTGTTTCCAACAATTGGACGTGCAGTTGTCCTTTACCAAGTCTGAAGATACCATACTTTGCCGATACTTTCTGAATTAGGTTCCTGTAAAAATAGGCATAGACATGTTGAAATATTGTTCAAAAAATTGTGAAGGAGCCTAAAGCTTACTTGCGAAGAATGTAATGCATAAATATGTTGGCTTCCGAGTGGTTCCCTTTCAAGGGTTTCAAGACAGTACCGTCCAAACTCTTGAATACGTCAGGATCTACGAAAGAGTATGCTCCGTCTAGTACCGGATCCGGATCAAATGTATATAAGTAAGATCGGTGTTGGAATATTCTACTTACCGAGTATCGATAATCCTGATTCTCGCGAATTTACAAAGGCGAATAGCATCACGACTAACAGACTTTTTGTTACCATCTTCACGTTCAAAAGCTACAACTTCGGCTTCCTGTACCTTTCGTGAATTTGTTGTGAATGATAAGAGTCAACGCGTGCCGTGGTTATAAGATGACGAGAACGAGCATTTTTTCAGTCGTTTTTTTGTTAGTTCCAGATATCAAATCCCTCCAGGGAAATCTGTGGTGCTTATCAAAATTCTTTATCAGGCGAAGCTTAATCTGAGTTTATGACGGTAAAGCGCTGATGGCACGTCACGTAGGCATACGGATTGGATATTTTGTATACATATCTCATTAGTCATTACCAATTCCTTATCGTTAATCTCACTCTAACAATAAGTTGTTCGAGTTCGTAGAAATGATTTTTCGTAAATTATCAAAACTGGATCCACGGCTTACCCTTGGCCACGCAATCAATTTGTTTTCCTGCAATAGAGGTGTTCTCGTCTAGCAAGTACTCTTGCATATGCCTGCATTACTGTACGAAAGGTACATCGGCACGGTCAGGAATTAGCATGCTAGGCATAGTCTAGGTGCCCACCTCTTGTCGAGCGAGAGAGACTTTATTTTGTCATTATATATATAGGGCTGCAGCCAATATCATTAAGTTGGTAAATAAGGTGAGATAGAAAGATTAGATATGACGTAGTGACTGACGTGTGTGACGATATCAATCAATTTATTAATATTTTACTAATTGGAACGTGGCTTGCATAGAGTCAAAATGCGACCAACGATTGGAATTTTTAGCATGAGTCTCGGTTCTAGCCGGGGACATTCTTCTGCGAGAAATTATTTCGAGGTATGCTGTAAAGCAAATATTTATTAGAAGGGACAAGGATGCATGACAATGTGTTTACCACTCCTTATGTTCTTTCGCCCCCGCAGCCGCAGGAGAGAATTTCAATTAAAAGGATGCCTGTAAGGTCATACTTCCCCAAACCTTTCTTCTAACTGTCATCCACTGTAATTACGCGCATGATTATTTACAGTTGTTTGTTTATGTCGCTTGTGATTTGGCTATATTTAGTTGAAATTTCGCAATCATTCTCATCCACCCTTTTTTCGGAATTTCGGTGATATCCACTGGATAAATGTTCAAGATAAATAGTTATTTATTCTCCCTCAAGCAAGAATTTTCGAACTCGCTAAACTTAATAATTGAGTTGAAAATGAATGGCTCATTGTTGTTGGAGCTGTCGCTCAAATGCTATGTGGCGTGGTTGCGATGTCTTCGGAATTTTATATATTTTATCATAGATAGACATTTATTGTGCCATAACTTGTTACAACACACGTGAATCGCGTGTTACACCCAACCTCATTTTGTAAACGGTGGTTTGATTGTAAAACTTGTTTGTGCAAGATGGAATTTTGCGTTCTATAACTTTGCGTCGGTTATGCTGTCACTGGGCTGTATGTGTATATGGCCTGGTTATTTGGTGTTTTGCTTTCCGCACGCATTTCATGTTTTCCGACGAAGATAAATGCGTGAACAGAACTGTATTTGCAATAACATCAGCCACGCAGGCCCGTATTCTCTCTACTAAATCGTCACGAAATAATCACTTGACGCACGTGCGACGCCCTAATCAAAACAAACTATTATTGGTACCAAGCGTGGACTCGGGGGGGCGGATGATTCTGTACATGAACAGCCTGACATAGGCCTAATAACATATACATTAATGCGTAAGCCATATTAGCAAGGATATACGCTTATTAGCTCGAATTTAACATTAGAACATTCTGTGGTTGTGGTTACGGCTGTCTGGTAGCGTTTATTGCCGCGTGGATGAACTGTGCGTTTGTGACCACATAAAAGATTCTCGTCTGACTTCGGATAATTTGTTGATTGTATCATAACATTGTTAAACCACAGTCCCTCATCAAATCATGTGTTAGCGGGTTGCAGCGAAATATTTGTTGAGATAAGTTGAAAAGTGCGCGTATCAAGATGATGGATAATAATTATGAGCATCATATCACATTATATCGTAAATTGAGTCCAACCGATCGATTCGATTTCTGTCATTTCGTTAAAGGATTGTGCAGTTGATATTCAAATGCCGTGACATAATGGCAAGTGAAAAATTTTGAACGCGTGATTTTATGCGATTCAATCGATGATCGCGCACAATTTCCTTTCATCTACGCATCAACATCCGTAAAGCTAGAATGAATGAATTTGAGTTAATTTATCAGTCTCACCGAACTAGTTCAAATCAAGTCATCTTGGTGTACGCTGCACGGTTGTTAATCCACAATCATAGTGTTCGATGGTCAGACGCAGTAGCCCAACTAATTGAGTGCAAGTGTATGGCGATGCGTTCTCAACACACGACGCAGACGTGGAGATAACGTTTCGGTATATTTAAATTTTATTCCCTGTCTAGCGGATTAAGATATTCTAAATCGCGGAGTTCTAAAAAGGTCACGTCCTTGACGCCCACGCCGCAAGACATAGGCTATCTATTAGCAGAGAGGACTAATATCGGAATTCAGCTGTATGCAAGTTTTTATCTACTTTGGATTCGATGGTTCGTAAGAAATGTACCTGTCAAAAACCTCTTTTTACAGAACTCGTTACTTATTCGAACGAGGAGATTCTCGCTACGCCGCCCCGGGTGTTATCAACGTTTCATAACATGCAATGCAAAATATAAATCCTTCGGCAATGTAATTAAGAATCACGAAAAATCATGTCCTTAGAAAAAAGTCTACTTTCATTATCGTTAAGCTGAAATTCTGTGAAGTGTGAGTGTTGGCAGGTCACAATTTTTATGAAGCTGCTTTAAGCCGACGTTCTCATGTACCTATATAAACTGTAGGCCGTACGTAGCCTGGTGAATAAGTTCGCTACTAACATTCTGCAGAGTCGACCAACAGCTGATAGCATGACGAACTCTGTCGTACTGTTCACCGTGTTTTTCGGACTCATTTCCCAAGCCAATGCCGCCAGGAAAGTGTCTGAAGAGGTCGTAAAAGGTAATGCAATCTGTTATGTCACTAATATTGCATATTCAGGCAATACAGTTTGAGGTAAATCGCCGCTGTACACATTCCATTTGCAGAGCTATTAAAGGGGATGGCTGAAGAATTTTACGAGATCCCTGATTTTGAAGAGAGATTCGAGCTGAAGCCATTCATATCAATGAATTATTATTTAACACAGTAATAAGATTCTCATCTTTTTGGATTTTGATGTTTTTACGATTGTTATGATTTTTCCACAGCAACCGTGGCACTCAGTTCGACATGGACAGTTGGGCATTTGAAATTCCCGGGGAATTTGCTGAACTGCAATCATGGAACACCACGGCGTCAATCCATGGACTATTCGATGCCGACATTTTTATGTGAGTAGCCTTTTATGGAATTCGCCTGTGAATATGTATATGCCTACCCCTACATGGCCTACTATATTCTAATTGGTTCAGTACCCTAGTAAATAGATTATGTCTGATTGTGATTATTATTCAGAACGAATTCTCAGAGAAAGGTCAAAGTTCAAGTGACAGGATTGTACGTTCTCAACATGTCGGAGATTCACATGAATCATACATTGGAGAGACCTAGTAAGTCAACAGTGACATCAGCCGGTCGCTCACCTCTGAACAACACTGGGGCACTTTGAGTTTAACTCTGCATGACGCCTGGCTTTCAGAACTCGGAGTCGGCACGCTGAAACCGCGAGAATGCATACTGAATGCCAACAAAATGACTGTGGAAATTAGTCGAACAGTGCAAGACTTCCCTGATCAATTTTTAACGGAGTTGTCCGATTGGATATCTAGAGCACTACACGAAGATTTGGAAAGATTTATATGCAATGGCATTTCTGGGTAAAATTAACACTGTTTTGTCAAGTTGTAGGTTACAGGATACTTATTTAACAAAATTCTGATATTCAGGGAATTGGAAAAAGGTATCACATCCACGCTTGTTAGAGATTTGATGAGAAACATTGCCTGCGCGGAAAAGAAAAAACAGTAAGAAATTCACCCAATTTACCCGCATCATTCACGTTGAATGATATTCATTTTTTTATCCCTGTGTTCCTTTCAGGAGACTCCAATTAAGAAGGGAGGAAGTGGAAGAAGGCTGCTAACTAGTATGGTCCATTGTTATGTTATTCGTCATCACCATGTAGCGCTTAACTCCAACCTGTGTAGGCTATAGATCATTAGTAGGCTCGCTAGTAACTAGTCCATATCATGTTCTTTATTATGATCGCATGGTTTTATAAACTAATTATAGCCTACTGCAAGGAAATTCCAGAGTTCTGTCTCGGCGATATTGTCATTAGCAAGGATTTTCGACACCGCCACTGTATCGCCACGTTGGTGGGCCTACGCCAGTCCTAGGGTGCCGAGAAGTCATCGGACGAAGTAGGTGTAGGGATGACACTGACTGAGAGATAGGCCTAAGTTGTTCCGCCGGGCGTTTCTGTAGGTCTATTTAAAAGTTTGCGGTCAAAAGTATGGGCTTTCACCGGTAATATTATAGACACATAACAACATGTTAGGTGTCGCTATTACCGAGTAGCCTATTATATAGAATATGCGACGTCGGTTTGGGGGTGAAACATGTTAGGAAAAACTTAATGCCAGTACAGAAAGTAACATGATTAATCATGCCGTCATCTGATTTCTTGCAAAGGAGAAAAGCATAAAGCAGCTAATCTAATCTAAGGTAACACCTCGGCGTCAAAGCTTACGTATCGCTCCCAGACTGGACAAGAAGGCGCGGGGTTCTGCGGTATGAACTATACCCGCCGTAGGCCTATCCTAATTAGAGATCGACCGATAATCGGCCTTCCACATGACTGACGGACGATATCGATAATAAAAAATCATGAATATCGGCCTCAATAATCGGCAAGACCGGTGATTGTAAATCACTGAGCTTTGATAAAAGCTATGATAGTGAGCAGTCCGACCAATAAGAATAGAAAAATATTTGTCGCGAGTGTTGTATTGTGTGTATGCGTTTTTATAGTACAAGGTGCATTGAAGATTATCGAGCTTTATTATATTGTTCTACGGGGGTGTGCAGATGTGTATTTTATCGTATTGCCGTACACCCTTTCGGCTGGCCAATGTGCACCACTAGATGTTCGGTGAGCTATAAAATCGAACGATGTTGATATTTACGAGCAGCAGGAAAACGAGTGGAGTGGCGCCTGGCGCGCGGATGAGCAGCATGTTGGCGCGGACGTTGCGGCCGTTTTGCAAACGACGGAGCATACCTGCGTGAGGCCTTTCCAATGTGATTCTGTTAGGTGAACATTACCAGTACCGCTGTAAAATAACATGGATTTGTGACTTGGATGATTCATATTGCAATCTGTGTTTTAGACTATATAGGGATGGGGATGACTAGGATTCAAAATGGCATATTCTATTCAATCAGTTAGAGAAGCTCTAAATTATAGGCACCACTTATTTGGGAAAGTCCTACCTCCTATATGAGTGCGTTTATTATCAAATTAGAATCATCCGTCTAGCGACGCAGCAGAATCCACAGGCCAGTGCTATATTATTAGCCTGTGATACTGTACAACGCTGTACATGTTATACTACATCTTGAAAGCTTGAAAGTTAGTATAAGATCTTTGAAATATGAAGAAAATTGACAAGCATTCTACCACAATACTGCTTTTAGTAGAAAAGCCATTACCGTACTGAAGTAATCGATAAAGTTCTGAATTAATAGGGTTCTTGATATAGTATACGGTGGTAAAGCACCAGTATATTATGAGTGGTGGTCTTGCACCTAGTAAGAGTACTGTATATGTAGGTAATTTGCCATATCAATTGACTAACAATGATCTCCATCAAATATTTGGTAAAATGGGAAAAGTTGTGAAGGTTACAATTGTGTGCGACAAGGAAACACGAGAAAGCAAGGGTCTTGCGTTTGTTATGTTCATGAAGAAAGAAGATGCTGTAAAAGCCTCTCAAATTATGAACGGTAAGAACATATTTGGAAGAGCTCTGAAATGCAGTATCGCTAAAGATAATGGAAGAGCAAAGGAGTTTATACGCAGAAAGGAATACAAAGATAAATCTCGATGTTACGAATGCGGTGATGCGCATCATCTAAGTTATAAATGTCCTAAGAACGTCCTTGGGAATCGTCAGCCTCCTCGTGCAAAGAAGAAAAGGATAAGGAAAAATGAATCAGGAAAATCTCATCCTGCAAGCAAAAAGCAACGAATTGATCAACATATTGAGAGCTCAGATGATGATGATGATCTGATTGCTACTGTTGCTAATGAAAGTTTAAGTCAAATCATTGCTGAAGAAACAGCCCAGTCTAGCAGTTTCATTAGTTCTGGTATAGCGACTTCAACAAAAGCAAAAAAGTTCAAGCAAGATTCATATTTCAGTGATGAAGAATTGTTTGACTGAAAATTCAATGGTTTTCAGCCAAAGATGGATACCAAGCCAAAGACATTGCTGGCTTCAAGCTGTATTGGTCAGGCCCTCATGGGTCGTCACTCATCGTAGAGGAGATTGTGAGAAATACATACCTACATTAGTATTTCTTGCTGCTATAGTTCTTTGTTCCAAGTCTAAACACTGACCTAGTCCATCAATGAAATGGAGAATTATCATGCCCCTTATAGAGCTTGGATTGCTCACAGCGAATTCAACATTGATGCACGGCCTCCCTCATGTTCACCAGTTGAATGCGTGAATTAGCCTATAATATAACTGGAATGAATTAATGATAGACAAGAGAAATGGATATATATGATTGGAAAGTGTGGCATGTGTTATTAAACCAGGCAAGAACAGGAGGTTAGAGAGATTGAAGTGCTGTCCCAAGTGGTGAAGCTTTAAAGGAAATGATGTAGGCTCGTTTGTTTATCGTTTCGGTAGTGGAAGTTTAATTTTATAAATTTACTGCCTACTGAAATTTGGTAATTTATGACTGTCTATTTATATCCAGCATAATGCATTAATAACGCTATTACCGTAAAATATCACGCCCGTCAGCCTTGAAGGGATGAGCTCTTGAAACTGGAGCAGCAAATCGATGCAATTCTATTTTGCTACTTCAAGTTGTCTTAACAACGTGATTCATCATGTAAATTAAATCCTATTTTTGGACCACTGCTTTATAGTTTGAGATATGTTAGAGTCACGGATATTTGCATACTGTTGTTACTATTTGGTTATCGTTATTTGACACCAGTTTCTATTGAATTCCGGGACAGACGATGTAGCTTATTTGTTGGCTATTGAGTTGCTATGTTCGTAGAAGAAAAGGCTCCTACATGCTATCGACATTTCAGTGTCACAAAACCGCTCGCTGCTGCACTTATCTGATTAAATATTGATTACCTTCTTGATTCTATTTGCAGGTAGAAGTACTTTGTGACATCCTAGGACTATGAGTTGATAATGCAGTAGCATTGACATGGTTTCGCAGAATGGAAACTACTGAAAATGATTTGCTGGTGGCTATTCCTTCTTCAAATTATTACGAGGATGGAGATCCTTCAAGTAATGGCCACAATGGCGATTTAAATGAAAGCCTGGTTCCTGAAACCAAACATTCATCATTTCTTGAATATGAAGGAAATATCAACTGTGCGATGGATATATTTGCACCGGATTATGGTTCACATTCTAGCAAAAACTCAGAATATTCTACTTCAGGTAAGTGTTAATACTGTAATGAGGTTTTGAAATCAAATACCCGTAATCACGCCCAGGTTTGGTATTTAAATATTCTACTAGTCACCTGGTGATCTGTTTAGAACAGAAGTAGACTCTGGTGTTGTATCTGACATCTTGACTCAAAGCTAGGGTAAAGCTGATTGTAACTGGTGATCATAGTAATGCTGTAATTGCTACCTAAAGGTGTGCAATATTGACCTTATACCCCACTCCCTGTGGACCCCAGTGCACCCTTAAGCCTACTGTCATTTTTCAAGACCTCAAAGAGTAGAAAATTTTTAGGATGTCTGTCAGGCGGAAACGTTTGTGATAAAGACGGGACGATGTCTGATTTCGAAATGGCTGCATCTGGAAAAGCCACAAGCAGTTGCGACTATGTGTCCTTTTTGAATGAAGAAACCAATGTGGTAAAAATAACTCTACAGTTAATTCTGATATGACTATGAGTAACCAAATAAGATAATTATATAGCCTATATATTATGGTTTCCAGGACTCTGCCAGCTTGTCAAGTAATGTCAGTGATGAAGGACGTAACATCTGCAGTCGCAAGAATCCTTCAACTCGTGTCTTTCCTGATCGAGTGGCATGTATTTCACCTCACTTCCCGAGTAGCAACATAACTTTTCCACCGTCTTCCCAATGCCGCTCACCATCGACTCCACAATGGAGTACGTTTGGAGAGAACAAGGAAAATACCATTCCAGCAAGTCCATACAAGTCAAAATATTTTCCGACCCGTCCACCACCCGCAATACCAGAGCGCAAGTCTCTTCGGCGAGTAGATCCAGTAGCCAGATCCTCTCCGATCCAACAACATCATTCCTCTACCTCTAGTCCGACGGCTGATTTGCTTAGTATGGATATGGTCGACTTGCAAAATCATTTATCAGATGGCACAAGTTCTCCGATTCCCAGTTTGTCAATTACCAAACCCATCATACCTCCTAGGAAGAATTTGCTTTCTACTGGCAGCACATCAAGTAAATCCCAATTCAGTGATGCAGAAGTTGATCTCATTGCTTCATCGTTACCTGAAGGCCATATCAATCTTGCACATTATTCCAGTGACTCCTCTCCCGTACCTCTACCTTCAACATCGCAGATAATTAAAGGTCCTCCTGTACCCCCACGAAAAAATGCTCCCAAGGATGAAATTAACATTCTTGCTGCCCTGGCAACAGCAGGCAATTCTGTGAACTCTGGGTCGAATTCTTTTTCATTTCCTCTTCAAAACACCGAGACTATATCCGGGTCTGAGTCGTGCCCATCCTGGGTGAATTTTGCGGATTCTAGCACCGATACTGTGAATAACTCATCTTGCAATATACTAGGTACGTTACTGTGCTGGTAATGTGTGTTCAAGTTATGCCATAAGTAAGTGCTTGTGTTCATGTTATAGACACAAAAACTGCAGCAAGTCCGTGCAACAAAGACTCTGCTACAGAAGAAATGTAAGAATTTTGGTAATATGCATGAGTGCAAATTTTTGACTAAATTGTGTTTCCGGTACTGTTCAGAAAACCTCATGTGGGGGAAGATTCTCATTGGTCAATGCGATTATCTCCAGATCCAAGATCTACTGTTAAAAAGAAGGGAACCGGCGGAATAGGATATCTTTCTCTTGAAAATGATGACGGTGACACGATGGGTTCTATAGATGATATTGGTAAGTTTACAGCTTTATTTCAATAAAAGTCTGAATGTGAAGAGGTCCATTGCGGTGCAGATCTAAGTCCTGAATCCGTGGTGCCTTTTATGGAAATTGTTTTGCTCACGGCCGAAAGATATGGCTGTATGGCACAAGGGTATGTCAATACTGGTTTTAGTATCTGACGCATTTGTGCTTGTTCAATCTTGCCTAAACTGATGGAAACGGTGGAGTATGTGCTCGCACACTGCTCCCACCAATGATATTTCTCTGATTTGAATAATTCTGAACTCTGAAGCTGATGAACTATAGAGATTTAACATTGTTATGACTAAAATTTGTGCGAAGTGTGTTGAGTTAATTAACAACCCATAGGAGTAACTCGGAATGTAGCATGGGACTAGGCCTGTATAATGTAATATTCTTCATTTAATCTTAGATCTAGAATACATGAAAGTACCGAGTTTTTCTGTTCCTATATGGTAGCCTCCGTTTTGCAGTCTGTTACTACTTATCTCTAAAAGTAATTGATATGACTGGCACGATAAAGATATATCTACCATTCATATTTGTTTCGGAAGAGCGCTGCTAATTTTCCAGGCGAGCTATTGGCGAAACAGAAAGTGACATTTTCAAAACCTTAATTCCTGGTAGCAGATTAAGTTTGGTGTGTACATAACAGTAAAAACTGTGTCTATATTCGTAGCATATGGCACTTCATTTGATGAATCAATATTTGTGTCAATTCATAATATTGAAATCGGTAGGAAATCGATAATAGGAAGCTATAGACTACTAACGAATTAAGACTTGGCATCATAAGTCAAATACCGCTTTATAAAATCGAGAAACCATATATATACCAAATATATATATATATAATTTTAGAAATGACCTTATTTATCAAACCAACAAACCCGGTAGACCTAGCATTGTTGAAACTTAACTTTAGTGTAGCTGCGGTTGGTCTACATAATATGTGAATTCGATCGTGTCACAACATATTCCAGGCTAATATAACGTAAACTTAACTCATATCATGCAGCAGTCAGGCTTGTTTGTTTCACCTAATTAAAGAGCAGAATTTGACATAGAGTGTTGTAGATCTTTCTCATTAATATTCAATAATATATTAAAGCACCTTTGCTTATGGAATACTTTTGAAATTCTGTTGTTTTACGGAATGGGTTCAATAGGCTTGTTGTTAGGTCGAGATGTGATTGTGATACGCTTTCCGTATCTAGCCTACGCTGTGGTATGTGTTTTGCAAATGCAGACATTCCTTTTTTAACCAAGCCGGGGTGGTTTTCGCTAAAATATCTTCCTGTGTTTACCAAGCAAATATTATAGCTGTGTTGCCATGCCAGCATAGTTATGCCTATTTTCATGCATAGATGCTATAAAATATCAACATATCTACTGCCTTATTGATACTGCTTGTACAGTTGCTGGTTTGTGGTATATATTTTGTAATCTTACGAGTTGCCTTCCCTGCTATAAAATTAGTAAACTGATATTTTTTCATAGGCTCCAGTATTTATGTTGAAGATGGTGCTGTTATTTCATTGCCGACAAATGATTTATCTCCGGAGAAGCCACAGTCGCAATGGGCCACTTTCCACAATGAAGAAGACGACGAGGAGAAAGTCGATGCCAACATTGACAGTATGTCGTGTGGTGCTGTGTCTCTGCCATCAGGTGCATTAAACAGTTCCGGGAGCGGATTCGCAGGGAGTTTCAATGATGTCGATGTAGCGGATTTGGAAGATGATTTTGTTATCAATCCGAACAGGTGGGTTTGTTCAGCAGTTCTTGATTGTGATTCAAAAAGCATCAGCGTTTGCCATCCATCTGAGTTGCTTTAGTAATGTGTGCTAAATGATTCCCAAGGTAGAAACATAATGTGGATGTATGACATAAAGAGATGTGGATGAGACCACCATATTCACGTTATCCAGTCAACATTGATTTGAGACGTAAGACGTAATATTTTGATCTCTCTCATGGTCCGCTCGGAGTTGCAAACCCCATTACTTCAACGCTTTTGATATTGACATGGGGTATAGTACGGATATGGAATTTCGAAAATGTTTAGACCGGAGAGAATGAGCCAGTTATGGGGTATAGTATATGTACATGTTTTGGGCCAGCTTTGGATTTGATGATCAGTACGGCCTGTTGTAATTAATAATATCATGTATATTCTGTTACTTATAGTGCTTTGGTCTTTCTTCACTCTTGACATGTCAACATGCCAGTCTCAGCCACTCAATCATTTCAGGAGGAATAGCCTTTAGTCACACCCAAAGCCATCACCAAGTATCCATGACACTGTGTTGGTGTAACTGGCGGCTGGTACTTCTACTGACAGCATATTACATATAATTTAATCTCTCCCAGGTTGTCAGCCGAAATGCCAAACCTCAGGGGGTTCAACCGCGCCGATAAAGGATCGCAAAACAACCTCGTCGACTTCTCTGATGACAGAGGAAGCGTAGCTGTCAGCATAGGTAGCCACGACGACGGCGATGAAGATGTTGAAACGATTATTGATCTAACAGCACAGGTGAGGTATTTCAAATTGCACTCTCATCGAAGTGACACATATGCGAAAGATATGACAGATCAATGATTCAACTAGGCCTGTGTCTAAAAGATACTGACGGCTTACGAGTCTGACTTGTCCTTTACAACCACTTTTGTTAATAACTCCAGCGCAATTCATGATTCAATAACACTATGACTTCTTGGAATTTTTGCTGATTCGTAATGTTCTCATACGCATTTCAATAGTTCGCATAGTATGTGCAATTGATTTAGAAGATGATGACTAATGTGTGGGCTTTGAAAAGACAATAGTAGTCTAGCCTATCTTGCGTGACTTACAATTGAATAATTATGGAATCTCTCTCGGTCTCTACACATAGTACTTACTCAGCTTCTGTGATTCTCAGGGTGATAGTTTGAAAAGGAAACGACCAAGAGGTTCAATTACAGTGGTTACAAACTTTCAAGAAAATGTAACAGATGGCTCTGTTGACTCATCTGCTATAGCTGATGCACATCCGGATCCAGAATCACATGCAAATGTCTCCTTTCATGTCGGTCCGGCTGGACATGATGATTTTGTATTCACGGATGAGTGTGATTCGTTTCATACACAAACAAAATATGTTGAGCTAGAGAAGACGGACAATGAACATCCTTCTTCTTGTTCTAGTCGGGCTGAAACTCCTGCAATATGTTCGACTGAATCTAACTGTGATCCACGTCAGTCAATTTCGAGCAATCCTTTTTGGTCGCCGTCGCTAAGAACTGCCCCATCGACAGGTTCTCAGTCATCGTCTGCTGATACTCCGTTTGACGCGTTTGTTTTTTCTTCTTCAAAATCTTCTATTTCTCATAACAAGTCTAAGCCGACAACCCCGATCCGTATTAATCCCATATCGACCCCTTCCACCCCAGTTCCGTTGATTCGAATACCGCCGCCTCCGCTATCGCAATCAAGATCTTCGAGTCGACATCGACGATCATCTCATGCAATAGGCAGAACACGACACACGTCACATGACTCAAGAAAAAGACTCGAACTAGGTTCGTCATCGGATTTCAGTCAAAGCGTTTCTACTTTGCCATCATCACGTGCCGAAACTCCAACACTCGTAACTACCAACAAAGAGGCAGGGAGTGAAAGAGAAGCAACACCATCACCAAGTGATTTTGTTGATAATATCTTGGAACCATTTCCCATAGAGCAATGGCCCGATTTAGCAACTAGCGACTCTATTAGTAAGAACCTATTCACTTGGTTGGATGAGTCACAGCCTGATGGATGTCTAATAGAGGAAAGAACTTTAACTGATAATGGAAAGACAATAATGAACAGTACAAACGATACGCTTCCTACTGATCAGCGTGTGGCTACGATCAGCTTGTCTTCACAGAAAAATTGCAATATGAATGCTAACGTTGCTGAGCCTGAAGCCACTTCCAAAAATTTCATACTTGATATCAACACCGCTTTACATAACAACGGCAATGAGGTTGATGATTTGATGCCATCCGCTGGTTTTGCTCGTGATTCATTAACAAAGCAGAGTAACACGCAGTCGGCTGAAAATCTCGTGAAATCGACTGAAAACAATTCAATCTTGCCCGAAATTGATCTTGTGCAATCCAGAAGTTCGTGGGACGTGTTTATGAGATTCCCTATGTCAAAACGTACGATGAGTAATAGAAAGTGGGTTCCAATCCATATCAAGCTCTTCAATGATCCAGTAAGTTTAATCAGTAGGAATCCTGGTAAAGGTAGGCTAATTGAATGTGTTAACTGCTTTTAAAAGGTTGATCGTCCACTACTAAAATTATATTACACTGCCAACGTGGTCGAACCTTTTCATACACTGTCTCTTGCTAGTCACCAAATGCAGATGTCAAAGCCTGTGCTGCAGTCACACATCTCTGAAGACGGACAGATTTTGGTAACAAATTTTTACATATTTCATTACCTTGTTTTGCTTTAGATATCGGGCATTGCTAATTAATGAGGGTGCAGTCCTCGATTGGTACTGTCCGTCAAATTCTGTGGCTCTTGAAAACAATACAGGCTTTTCATTGTATGTTTTTATCAATTGAAATATGTGTGTCAGTATGTGGGATTGTGGATACATGACAAGCTGATCATGTTCAATCATTAAATCAAGTTTTTGAAATAGTGCAGAGGTACGGTTCGGCTTCTCTAAGATTCTTGTATACATACCCTCGTGGACGTTGTGGTCCAAAGCCTTAACTTGTCATTGGGTCTTAGTCCTTGCATCAATAGCTGTACTATATAAAGTGCAACATCACCAGGCATACAGAGATTTTTATTTACAACACTTGAACTCAAATGGCAGCCATATTTTCATTAATATTTTCTGTATTTTTGCAATTAGGGGAAACTTCATGCTTTGAAGCTCAATATTGTGCAGTATAAAGAAAAGCAAACTTTCACTCAACGTAGTAGAACCTTGACACGGAATGCATCAGGATTCAAAGTATGTATTATGAGATAGCTTGTTTGTTGTTCTTTATTTATTTGTTACGTTTGACAGCATACCTCTAAGGTGAAGCAGACTATCAAACTCGGATTCTCTCAGCATTATGAAATAATGTCATTTGTGAAAGCGGCCAGAGACACAATGTTTTACGCTCATAAGCTGTCGCCCAAGTCAAGCAATGATGAGCACACCCCCACAATGAAATATCATTCCAGAAATGAAATTTTAGTTGATGTCGTTGATGAAGTGCAGGTATATGATCAAGAAGTAGTTTTGGTACTGGTAGGCATCTGGCCTGGTTCTGTTGATTCAATGCTGTTGATATAGTTTAGTTTTTGATAAATTGAAAATTTTCACCTGCCTTATTCTTGGCTTCTTGCCTTTTCCCAGGCTGTCGTAGATGAGTCTGGTGTCTTGAAAGCATGCAAGGTGCGAGTACATTTCTTTGTTGGGTCGTTTCTTTCTGGAGATCCAATGGCCAAAATCAACATCAATGATCAAAAGGTGGATTTAACAAGGCTAAAATGCTAAGCATGTGCTCTGTGGCTATGTCACTGTTCTCCTTCTTGCTCATAAAATATTTATACACTGCTTTTAAAATATATTGGATTCAAGTAATTTTGGGCTGCACGGCTATTAGTCATGTTTATTTGAACTGTTCAAACGAAGCATGTTAAAAATAGGACCAGTCAGAAAATTTGCAATTTGATTACTTGCTTACGACATTATGCTAAGATCATCTTTGGTACCGGTAATCACAAATAACCAAAGTTCAACTTCAATGTAAATTTTAAAGCAGAATTTATTGATCGTGTAATACTGTTGTGTTCTTCTTACTCTGCTCCCCAGACCTGACAACTTAGGAACTAGCTCTAATAGCTTCTGTAATATCTGTTTCCTGCTTTCATCTTCTTATCCCCTTTCCTGCCATGACCTTGGGACTATTTCTGTCCGATTGGTGGTTATTTACCTGTAATCATGTGATTGCTATAACCAGGTTGAAGGCAAAGAAGTGGTCGCTCGGGGAGACATCATCCCATCCAGTCTTGAAGGTTGGATCGAGGTGCGCGATCCAGAATTGCACGAATCATGTACCTCGGATAGTTTTCAAGGAGACAATGCTGGCATGTGCATTTGCTATCCACCAGATGCCTGCCGGTTTGAACTTATGAGGTCAGTAAACTAGGCCTAATTTGAAAGTGGACTATTTTTACGCTATAGAAAAATGTAAGCAGCTATGGTAGCCAGATACATGCATTGTCAAGATATATGGATTTGATTTAGCCGAGGCATGAGCCCAGCTCGAACAGCAATTTCAAGGATGACTGTGAAGATCAATCAGAAACTTTATAGAACCAGATGTTAACAATACTTCAGGATTAAAACGCTGCATACTATTATATTTTGGTTGCTGTTAAGTAATTCTTGAATACGCACACTAAATACAATTTCCTGTGGGTCCCAGATTCAAAACGAATTACACTGAATCCGAGCTTCCATTGAAAGTCAATTCCAATGCCTTCGTGAAATGTGCCAGACTTCACCTTCGATGCATTGTGATGTTGAATGACAAAATCCAAGATGGGTTGGGACAGGTGACTTGCTCTCTACAACCATGCATATGAAAAGCGTGGATAAAATATTTCTGAATTATTTTCAGCTTGTTTGTGAGGATATTATGGTAAGGTTTCCGGTGCCAGACGACTGGTGTGCGTATTTTAAAGTTGAAGGCAAATTCAAAAAGCACACTATTCGGGCAAAAAGATCCGCCAAGTGTAATATTAAGACACCCACTGGTGTGGCAATGGTAGCGTCGATCGGATTTGCCAAGTACGAAAAGGCATACCAAGCTATTGTATGGAGAATTCCAAGATTACCTGATAAAGGTGGTAAGCTGATGGTGATGGTTGTTGTATTACGTAGATAAAATGCATCTGGGCTTCTTGCCGATTTGTTTCCAACTTATAGCTTTTTCTTAGTAAGGAATGTGAGGTGCCTATGTCATATAGCGCGTTTTTGGCAAGAGTGCTCGGTATGAAAACTCATTGTATTTTGGATGTTATGGTTTTCAATATGGATCACCGACTCGAGGCACTTGAAAAGATATGTTGCAGCAACGCTGTTGCCCGATCCTTTCGTGATATTACCCCCAACGTTTGGTGCTTTGCGGCTGGTGGGATACAACATCAAGATTTTTTTTCAAGCAGCTCACACCAAACCACATGCTTTCTCATGCCGAATCGAACTGGTGTCTGATCGAGACCTTCACAAGTTGAGTAAAATTGATGAGGTCGCCAAAACAGAAAGCAAGCAAGGTACGCTGGAGCTGGACGATAAATTCAAGTTTTGCGAAATTGAATACTCCATGGTCGGACCTGTGGCTTCAAAAGTTAGTGTGCGTTCCATGTCTATGCCGAATACAGATGGTGAAAGATTTGTTTCATATTCTTCAAATTTCTTTTACAAGGTATTGTCTTGTGTCACCAGTATGAAAAATATGCTATAATTATCGAAATATTTCTGATTTCAGGTTGGCATTAACGTTGAAATTGAAAGAATTGCGGATGATGATGATGTTGATCCTGCAGATTTATGCTTGACCCATTAACAAGAACTTTCATCGACTTCCATTTTGTGGCATAGTATACGCTATACAACAGCATATTTGCATTACACCATCGGTAGTTGTGTGCTATAAAATCTGGATGTTTATAAAATTTGTGTTCCAGTGATTTTGAGTGTTTCTACCTATCTTGGTGTTTGGTAGCATTACTATGGTATCCTTACATGGTGGACATTTATCTATGTTTTGTCTTCTCGCATGTCATATAACTTGATGCCAACTGTAGCTAAAATGTTTCGCTTGTTGGTGTCGTTGAAAGTTCCTAAATGGCTCGTAATTACTGTACGAAACGTGAAAGTTATATATTGCATATTTACCACGTCTATTCTGATCGTAATGTGTAAATATTTCTTCGTCAGCGCTGAATGCATGTTGAACTAGAGATTAGCATATCCTCTTAACATCCCATTTGGCACAAAATCTCCAATTAATCTATGCTTCCACTGTTAAAGGAATTGCTAACAATTTTCCTGCTGGCCAGGTAGCACTGATGTCTTGTTAAAAGTTGAAATTGTAATTTTTGCTCAAAATAGGTAAATGCTCAATTGCTCATGCATATGTTTATTGCAATAGTACAGTGCCGTGGTTTCACTTTGCTAATTCATTTATAGTTTCATAGAACGAGTCTTATTATTTTTCCTTTTCTTGGGATCCTTGTAAACCTCTGAACTGCGGTGGATGTATCCAACTTGATCTTGCTTTCACCTCCCACCGTTGGTCATGTAGGAACACCACACACTGCATTATGGTGATGTAAAGGTCTTCTGGGTAACCACTATATTAATTGTGTGCAATGTTATCATGCTTTTCGAATTATGCTTCATGTTATAGACCAATAGCTGTCATGCAAGGATGCTACCACAGGTGTAGTTGTGATAAGCTCTGTATTGACGGAGATGTCCTCACTTCCACTTGCATGTCTCTCAAACATCCGAAATTTCATTGGCTTTGAGTGATTGACCGACGACGGAAATGTTTATCAGTGCTGTTGTTTGTTACTCACTGGCAAGCTTGAATAAAGTGTTGTGAAAATACTTGAATTTTCTATGAATGTGATTATACACATTGATCACACTTATTGCTTTACCATCGGTTATCCAATTGGCTGGGATCGATGTAGTTATTTGTGTTTATGTCAGTAAAATTGCTTGTGACTGTAGTATTTTGTGTTAATTTGTCTTGTAACTTCGTTGTTTTAAATTTTTTATTGGCACTGTGATTGTTTCTGATTTTGGCGCGTTTCATCTGCGTTTTGTATTTTGCGTTGAATGTTTCAAAACGGGCATGGTGCTAAATAGAGACGTTGTTTGTGCACACAGCCAAAGTTTTGTGAAACTAAGAAACCAATATTTAAGCATGGTGATCGATGTGTAAGAGGCGCGATGCAAGGCCTAACTCATTTGCGATGTGTATATAGCCGTGACGTATTCGTTCAATGCATGTATATTAACGCGAATGGTACCTTCATCGCATAGCCTATCTTTTGTGCTACCAGTGGCCGGCTAGTATTTTCTCCGAAATAAATAAACTGTGTCGCCGACTTATGTTTTCATTATTGTATCTGGTTCACGCTTACAGTCGAAATTGAAAGTTACTTTCTGTGGTAAAAGCCCTTTTTAAGTCTAGGAGAGAGAGAGAACTTTATTTTGTCAACCAGGAAAGTAGCCTATTAAGTACAAGGTACCTGAAATCATATTATTTGTATCCGGTATTAACAGGGTGGCCCGATATGACTTTCGAGTCGGAGCCACACTCACTCGTAAAGTCGTAGTCGGTTCAGAGTTCTCGAGTATAGCGCGCACCTCAGGGTTCATATGTATTTGCATTCGGGTACGTAGTCTCTATATATATACCATTGAGGATGCTGGGCGCTGGAACAATCTGCCATCTGCACGGATCGCTGCTGTTCCTTCCTAGCAAAGTCACTCTGCTTGCTAGTAGCGTTAGTATAGAGACGTCTCTATAGCGTTAGTAGGTCAGTGAAGTGGGGAGGTGGCTGCGGTGACTCTCCGTTTGACTGCTGGATTGCTGACTGCTCGGTGCCTTCGGTCAAATATTGGAGGAGAATTTTTCTATTTCTTAGCTGTGGTGGCAGACTCTGCTGGGTATAGCTTCTTGGCTTGCTTCAGTGCACCTAGGTCGCAAACCTGGGCACACTGTGTGAGGCTTGCAGTACGGTAGCATACGATGACGCAGATGATCAGTGGTGCGGACAGGGAGCAACACAGGCATGCTGTGTAACAAGCAAATAGGCTATTGTCGAAAGTGAAAATATTGTTTGGACCTGTATGGTGGCAGGGTCTGTAGAACCATAGCATATAGAACAGTCAGTTGGTCAGTGATGACTTCGAACCTAAGCTATACTGTATGGTGGTCATAGCAACTGGATCAATTGTCGAGCTACTGATGATACTTCCATGGTGAACCTGCTGTAACAAAGGGTAAATAATGCTCATGACTTATTATTGACTCAAATATGCCTATCTTCTCTGTGTGCGGCCCAAGTCACCAGCCTCGTTCAAAGTAACAGTACATTGCTAACTGTCGCTGTACTGGTGTCAGCATTCTGTATAGCCTACTATCGAATTTCATTCTTCCGTTTGACCACAATGACCTCATCCGAGACTAAAGAATAAAAACCGTCCTGTGATACCAAACTGATTCCGCTACGGTACAGGTGTCAAGCCAAACTGCTTCTGCAGCAGGTTGGTTAAATAGCGGTGCCTGTAATGACCAGCATAATGATATCTGGGAAGCTCAAAACTTGGTGTGGAGATCTGGATATAGTGCAAACTATAAAATAGAAGTAGCAGAACCCATTGGAAACTAGTTGGAGGGAAATTCGATACAAATACAATCCGGAAAAAATGATATGCTTAAAAAGACTACCGGTACCACAGTTACAGTGATAGGCTAATTTGAATAATTTTAAAGGAAAAGATTTTAGCATTGAGTATTATTGATGGTTTTAGTTTCGGTGATAGGGAGAAAAGAAGTCAATGAAATCACCAGTTATTAACATTAATATTTACAGTGTGCAGCAACCTGTAATAAACCTTAATATTTTTAGAGCTTTTACATAAATATATTAGTCATCAGCCAGTACGTTGACAAGCTGACTTGTTCTGTTATGATTATGTTTTGATTGGAATCACCTTTGTACCTCAAATTGAGCAGCGATGTCTGAAGATACAAGGAAGCAAGCCAACTTTTTCATCGGTGAAGATGAGAATGGAGTCAAAAACGCTGACTTGACGCCTCAGGCTAGCAATACTTATGAACAATTCTTGCATGAAGATTCATTTTGTGATGATGACTTCTACATGGTAAGTTTGTTTATGGCTGATTGCTTTACGCTAGCTTAGCTTAGTACAATCTTGTTATGCAATAGTTCTTTATAGCTTAATTTGATGTGTTGTATCCCTAGGATACGTTCTGCATCGCTAGATTGAATTTTACATTATTTGACGTACATGAGTGGAAACACCTAAATCCCGTCTTGTCAGTTGGCCATGTTCCACTTGTGTGTGGCCACAGCAGACTGAAGTGCTGATGATTATGGCAGTGATTTTAATGCCAGATCCTGTTCATGTCACAACGCTTCCAAATCTGTAGCCTATTGTAATTATGGACTGTTGCTTGTATTTTAGTTACCGGTAAACCTACTTGCAAGGGTATTGGTCACCAACTCCTTGAATCAGATCTTCGGGTTGTAAATTGTAAAATGCTAGCTCTGGTTGGTGCCCACAGTTATTGAATAAATAGACTCCATTTACAGGAAAAACGCAAACAGATCGTAGTTGGAATATGTGCCATGGACAAAAAGGTCGGCTCAAAGCCAATGCGAGAGATCTTGAACAGACTTGGCATGTTTGAGTATCTGAGGATTGAAGTTTTCAGTCAGGACATTATTCTCGACTCACCTATTGAAGAATGGCCATTGTGTGACTGCTTAATATCTTTCCACTCTTCAGGTGAGTAAATCCATACCGGTACCTTATGAGTAGGCCTACCTGTAACAGTCTGTTCAGTGTTCACCCTGCCACTTCCTTCGCAGTTATTGGTTGGTTATTATTTATTTCGAAGATAACTTGATACCATTCATGCATTCTTTGCAAAACGTTGTGGGATCTAGAAATTTGTGTTTGTGCCTACTCAAAAACCCCTAAAAATCTACACGGTAGACTTATGCAGTTTGAAGTATGCCTATATTTCAACGTTGATTCGTTTCGATGGATTGCAAAGAAATTTAGCCATTTCAGGATTTCCGCTTGAAAAAGCTGTTGAATATGCTAAACTGAGAAAACCGTTTTTAATAAATGACCTGGACATTCAATTTGCGATACAAGACCGAAGGCTGGTATACAAAAATTTAAAAGATAATGGAATCGAAACTCCGCGATTTGCTGTCTACAATAGGAATGGAGAAGAAGGTTGGTAGGCCAGTTAACTGTAGCCAGATCCACTATTATGTACCCGTACTGCTATGTAAAGACGTATTTTTAATTCAGGAGAATGCAATCTCGAAGAATATGACGATCATATTGTGATTGGCGATGAAACTTTTCATAAGCCATTTGTTGAGAAACCTGTTGATGCCGAAGATCACAATATTCATATATACTATCCTTCTTCGGCTGGAGGTGGATGTCAGAAGTTGTTTCGAAAGGTGATCTAGTGTATATCAACTTCAGGAATTCTTATTTTGGCAACCTTGTGAACATTTGCTCCATGCAACAGAAGTGTCGATAATAATTATGCTGAGCTATGCGAATGAACTCTATAAAAATTGTGGTGCGTTGCCTGTGGCATTTCTAGGCCTGGAGTTTGAGATAAGGAATACGACTGTGTTTGGATTGAAAATATTTTTTAGTTGATTACTCAGCTGTTTTTGTGACATTTCTGCTAAATTCATCAAGTTATGTTATCTTAACTGTGAACAATTAGGGACTGGGAATGCCTTGGTAAAATTTATTGGCAATGCCAGTCTACCCTTGAATCGCTGACTACCTACCTACCTCTCAAATCTAAGGATTTAAAGGATTAAAAGTTGAAACTATCCATAATTAAACAGATCTTGTCACAGATTGGGAATCGCAGCAGTCAATACTCATCACACAGCTCAATAAGAACAACAGGATCCTACATTTATGAAGAATTCATGCCAACCGACGGTACCGATGTCAAGGTATTTGACTTCATCATCCTAACCTTGAAGCATATCACTCTTTTATCGCTTTCATGAAATTGTTGACTACCCAGGTGCCAAATTGATACTGTACTCTCTGCCCTATTTTTAATGATACCTCACCTAGCCCATTAAAATTCTATACTTTGGAAAGCAAGCTATAAGCCAAGACACCCTATAATATTGTTCTGTTCTAGTGATGTTTTGTGCAATGGTGTCAGTTTTGCAACTGTGATTCTCAGGTGTACACTGTCGGTCCAGAGTATGCACATGCCGAAGCTAG
This sequence comes from Botrylloides violaceus, assembly GCA_030412335.1. Lineage (NCBI taxonomy): Eukaryota > Metazoa > Chordata > Ascidiacea > Stolidobranchia > Styelidae > Botrylloides > Botrylloides violaceus. Next base: position 1,052,501 of record JASFYC010000039.1, read on the forward strand.
AAAATCGCCTGCACTTGATGGGAAGGTTGAACGAGATAGGGATGGTAAAGAAGTACGCTTCCCTGTTATTCTGTCCGCAAAAGAAAAACTAATCGCTAGAAAAGTCTGCATGGCATTCAAGGTAATATATCATCCTTCTTCTTTCGTTTGGCATATCGTCCTATCTAAGGTTGGCACAGCGAATAGTTATCTGGCTGGGAGATTTACCTCAAATGTATTTTTCTGTCATGATCCTAATTCTTCCAGGCTTGGCACCTGCACTAGGTGATGCTACCCACTCGATATAGGCTACGGTACATATCTTGTGTGGTGGCTGGCAATTAGATCTTGCACCATTAAGGTTACAATACATGACTAGACCACCAGTGTGCCAATATAATATTTCATAACATGATGTATTAAAAGTGACATGCGAAATGGAAGTACGGTACTGTTATCCTGGGCTACTGCAGATTGTTTAGCAGCTATGTAGCGTGGTCTATTTTCATAACGCACCGGTCCAGTAGGATTCATTCAATCCGAGCATTTACAGCAAACGGTATGTGGATTTGATTTCTTACGAGCTCATGGAAAATCATATGTATGTGATGTGAACGGATTCAGTTTTGTCAAGAATGCCAAGAAGTACTACGACGACTGTGCCAAAGTTCTTGGGTAAATTATTTTCACACATGGTTCATCTCATGTACTAGATCATCTTTGTCAAAGTTATTGCAATGGTGAACCACTTTTAGGTGGGACTGGCTGCTTTCTTTAGTCCCAATTAATGTCCCACCTTTTGAAGTTGTGACATTTCTGACAATCTTCCTTCATGTTGAATGTACATTGTACATACCCGGTACTATGTACTGTACAGCTCATGTTGTATTTCGTTGACTCGATTTCTTGAGAATTTGAAAGAATCGATCACTAGGCAGGAGTTATTGATTTGTTGAAGATTGAACCTTTTTATTTTATCGTAGCAACATCATCATTCGTAATCTGGCTCCTCAGTTTCATATTCCTTGGTCTATTCCTACGGATGACGACATACCCATTGTACCTACAACATCTGGAACTATGTGAGTGTTTTGCAATGGACAATTAGACGTGGCTTATTCTAATATCCGTCACAGCAGGGTAATCTATTATCTAGGAAGGAAATAACCATAGGTATAACCGTCATATATTGGGTTTGGTAATTCTAACTTGTTGCTTTGTCACTGTTTTAAGTATTAGAAACCTTATTTTAATGCTGGTCAAATAGTTACATCGATTTATGGAACTCCTACAATTCAAGGCACAAAGACTTACTGCAAGTCGTTATAAGTACCAGCTACTTGTCGATTTACTGCTACCACTACTACTACAGTATAAATAAAGTCACAATCTGTACTCTGTAGTACGTATTCTATTTCTCTTTTAGGATGGAACTTCGTTGCGTGGTTGCGGTAATTCGTCATGGAGATCGCACGCCCAAACAAAAGTTGAAGATGGAAGTCCAGCATCAAAAGTATGGTTAAACTTTCAACTTTTTTCTGAAATTTTAAAATCTATTTGCATTCAGGTTGTTACGAACAATTAACTACAAACCTCTTTTAGATTCTTCGACGTTTTTAATAAGTACAACAGTCGTCAAAACGGATGTTTGAAATTGAAGCGTCCGAAACAACTACAAGAGGTGCTGGATGTAGCACGATACTTACTTGCTGAGCCGAGTGAGGTTGTGTGTGAGAAGCAGCAAAAGCTGGAACAACTAAAAACCGTTCTAGAAATGTAAATAATTACTTCTACTTGTGTGATGTGATTGACAGATTGTACTTATTAATGTGTTTTTTGTTTAGGTACGGCCATTTCTCTGGTATAAATCGGAAAGTGCAGTTCAAATATGTTACTGGTGGAAAGAGTATATCTTCCAACTCCGATGACAGCGATCGTAAGTACAGACGAACTGTTGAAAATTGATCAATCGTTTTCGTGCTTCCTACGTTTGTCTGCTAAACAACTTTTTAAGCTGCTTATGAAAGGCTAATGTTGCAACACTTAGCAATTGAAGTCATGGCATAAGCCTCATAGTATGTATTCAGCCCTACATTGTGTCATATATGATAGCTGTGCATGAAAGTATATTGTATATGGCTAGAATAATCCATCTGCGTCGCCTTGACATGTTGCTACCTACTGTATGATCCATTATGTTAGGTAGCTTTGTGTTGCTCAGATTTCAGCTTTGCTGTCATGTTTTCAATGTGTGCTTCGTTACATCGATTTGAAAATGTTTACTTTCATTTCCAAGATGCAAGGACTTCGCAACGCCCTACACTTTTGTTGATCTTGAAATGGGGAGGCGAGTTGACTCCGGCCGGACGGAAGCAAGCGGAAGACTTGGGACGAGCCTTTAGGTGCATGTATCCCGGTGGAAAAGGTACAAAAACTTTCTTAACTCCTAGTTAGTATTTATCCAAGCTCCAAGCGTAGCCGAACGAACCATCCGTTCAACTTAGCCCAGGCAGTAATGGAAGACTGAGGTTGAGTCATATTGCACCAACCTCTATATTGTCACAGTAATAGTAGTAAGTACAAAGGGAAATGCGGGTGATGTGATTGCAACCACAAACTTTGCAGACAAGTGTTGGGCGTCATACTGATTGTACCAAATCTCTGCCTAAAAAGCATTATATACCACTTTAATTCACATTGTTTTGAATTTTCTAATTTTTTTTTACATTGTTATAATATTCTGTCTAGTGGAAGGACATTTTACAGGTAAAATAGGAAATCTTATCACTTGGTTCCTAACACTTGGGATTTTTACTTTAGTGGCATGCTTGCTAAATGAAGTAATGAACGACCATTGTAGCATGCTACTGGTTCAGTTGAAAGTAAGAGAATGATTGAGGCACCGACATAGTTGCAATTTTTGGGTTTCCGAGCAACTATGAAAAGTGGCTGTAAATGCAAGCGGCACCTCTGAAAAAAAGCTGGTGTATTTTTAATAGAGGAGCTAGAAAATTTCCGTGGAAACTGAAATGACGGTTTTCTGCAAAATAAATAGCCTGCCATTTGTATTCTCTGGCCTTGAAAGCCAGACTTCGGTTACTATTGTAAATTTTGGTCAAAATGGTCATGGTCAAGTGGTTGTATGGGGTGATTTGTGGTATTGTATAAGGTTGGTGGTATCGAGAGTTTTATTCTTCTCTTAATTAAGTATAGTCATGTCCTGGACAGGCGTCCTGGGCTGGTGGGTGATATTAAAAGTTTCATTCATCTCATCGGTATATTCATGTGATCATGTCCCATCTGCCCAGATTGAATGGTTGCGTTTGCAAACACGATGGAGTCGGAGCAGTAAAATTTATGTTAGCTTGAAAATAAGACATTCATATATCAGCTTCATGGGTGTGTGGCAAAGCCGACTATACACAACTAAAATCATCCGTGTTTGAAACCATTCACCGATGTTTGATTTTACTGTCCGGATCTTACATCAAGATATACTCAGTAAGTGGAAAAAGTCTGGCAAACAATGTCACTGCGGGATGAAATGCAAAGGTAGCATTTGATAATTCTTGCTGATTAAATAATATCCGTAATGAGATGAGTGTTCAATTGACAATGGAGTCAGTATCAACATTTCATCATATGGCTATTGACCTTGTTAATTCAACTGTGATGTGATTGTGAAGGTGTGGACTTGTGTTAATTGAGAAAAATTTACGTTTTTTATATATATTTTTTTATTTTGGAATTTATGGTGGTTTTCACCTACTAAGGCCATGTACGCTAGGTCGATGCTCACGGTATACGTGTCAGTACTTCCGGCTTGTAGCCTGGATCACTATTACAATCATGGCTCTACACACTTCCCGATACCGACTGCCAAGCAGGGAAGGAAGAGATACCAATTTTAAAGTCTTCGATTTGACTGTGCCAGTGCTTGCCGATTCACAACAAATATGGAATGCAATATCCTATCAATGGATATTTGATGATCAGCCGCACCGTTTGCTTTGCGATACACCTAATTCTTGTTGCGATTTTGATGCCGTCGTTGCTTCTGTGATAACATGCAGAGAATGAAAAATTAATCTTTTAGAGATTCATTTCATCACACATTTTATTTGTACTAAGCATGCCGAGATGTAAATGCAAGGCTTTGAATTGTAATTTCAGCGCGGATCCTCTACTTGGTAAAGACGAACCACCATGCGCATGTGGTGTTCATTGGATGCTATTCTAATGGTTTTGTGCTACGGCAAATACTTGTGGATAAGTGAAATGAGTGTGACATTCTCCTGTATGCAGTACCGTATCATACTCACCCACCCAAGTCCATTATGCAGATTGGATTAGATAGTTGCATCAGCATGAACCTCTATACTTTAGGGGTAACATTCAATCTCGCACAAAGCCAGTGTCTCAACATGTGTTGATGCTGCAGTTGGAAAAATATTTTGTGGAAGACCTCTCCATCACGAAATATTTCAATGTGGTATTTTTTATACAGGTGATTATGCCGGATTTCCTGGTTGCGGATTGTTGAGATTACACAGCACGTATCGTCATGACTTGAAGATTTATGCTTCTGATGAGGGCAGAGTGCAGATGACAGCAGCCGCTTTTGCTAAGGTACACAACTTAATCCATCTCGTCCCAAACGCTCTCGAATTCTTATGATATATTGAGTTAGAGACTAGACCCCATTGACACTTGTATAATCAGTGAAATAAGCAGCGAAAATGTAATTTTTAGTTAGGCCTACCCTGGATTTCAACTTCTTACAACTTTCGACTTGTCTATTTTCTCATCAAGAATTTACGCTGCAGCAAGATTCATGATTTTTGTATATGGATCAATTTACTACAGAAAAATTTGAAATTATTTAAGCTAGGCTAGATTTTAGCACTATGAAATTGAAAATTGGTAGGCTGCAGAAACACTTTCATCTAAATTTCAGGGACTTTTGGCATTAGAGGGAGAGCTGACACCCATACTTGTTCAAATGGTAAAGAGTGCCAACATGAATGGACTGCTTGACAACGAAGGTGATACCCTCAGCGACTGTCAGCAGAAGTGAGTAACTTATCTGATACAAGACCCCCTGACACTTATGATTTTCATTTTGTTTATGATGTCATACTCTTTATTTATTTTTTAGTTCTCTCTCTTTTATTCTTGCCTTACATGTCTAGTTTTCTTCACTATGACTTGGACGGTGAAAACGATCATCGTCTGCGAGGGATGCAGTCTGCGTACGTACTATCCTGGGTGATTCCTTCTGCTTGCTCGATCTTCATAATTTTAGCTCCAAAAATAGGAATATGTAAAATTTGGAGAATGTGCGAAACCCGGTGTGTTCCAATGCATTACAATTACCCACGGCATCTCACATGATGGTGAACAGATAATTATCCTATGGTCCATATTGCAATCTACTCACATATGGAATCATTGAGAATGTAGCACTTGGTTTTTTTCGGACTACTGGAGTCGCATCGTGCAGAACCAGGCATAGTAGTTTCACAGAGGCGCAACCATGCTCGGAAAAATGCATGTTTGTGTGAAGATGCATGATCATGGAACAAGGCAGTTGGCATTTTGATAATTTCACTCGTAATTTTATCAAAGCAGGAAGTATGCATGCCAGTCGTTGAGATTGTAGTTTTGGAGAAGAACGATTTGAAGTACGTTAACGAGTATCCTAAAGCGTCAGTGTACACATAGGTGGTCTTATACAAACTAGGCATCGGTATATGCGCTACCTAATCAGTACCTTACGTTTTAAAGATGTCAATTTGAACCTTTCTCGACTATGAAAGTCGATGTGTGTATAGTCTTTTTTGCCAAGAATTCTCCTCCCGATTTTTAGACATTTTCTGCGTTACGTACAACCAATGAAACCGAAACTGTCTTTCAAAGATGCTCTCTTCCGCAATCTCGAAAATCCTGCAACTTTTTACTTTTCCGGACTCGCCAACTTCCTTTTTAAGTAGTGTCAAATAATACTTCTCAAGTAGATTTGATCGTCGTTTTTTGGGCGCCTGTTTTCGTTATTGACTTGAATTGGTTATATCTTTCAGCGTAAAAGATGAACTGCAGTTTTTGCTGAATCAAGATAAAGTGGACGATATTAATTTGGTGAGTTAGTAGCCCATTCTAATATTTTCTGTTTATCATATCAGTTAGCAGAAGCACAATTACATGCTCCAGGTTATTCATTTAAATAGGTTATGCTATGCTACAATGGAAGTTGAACAAGAATATAGTGATGATTTCAGGGCTAATATTGGTCACAGAGTCTATTTTTACTAACGAAGAGTTCTGTTTCAGTTTGTGCCGTTGCAAACTTCATCAATCCTATCTGCGTTGAATGCGACAGACAAGCCTTTGCAAACAATGGAGAAGATACATATATTGATAAAAGAACTTACGCAAGACATCAAAAAGAGGCTGTTAGACCCAAAGCAAGAAGGTGCGATGCCGCTTATAGAAAATAAAATATAAATGGTTCAGAGTTTATTTTTGTGTTCACTTCAGACACTGTGCTTTATCACAACGAAACTCTCAGTTTGATGTTGCAACGTTGGAGCAAGTTGGAGAAAGATTTCAAAATAGCGAAAGGAAAATTTGACATTAGCAAGATACCAGATATATATGATTGTGTCAAGTAAGACGCCTCCTGTTCCTGTTAAAAATTTTCTTACCTTACCAATTCCATGTAACAAACAATTCTGCGGTTTACTCTGTATTGTTTTGTATCGATATTCCCTCAACAATGCTAATGACAAATTATGGGAGAAGCCTCAGGTTGATAAATGGATAACTGTATATTGTTGAGAGCATGAGTTTGAGCACACCAGGTTGATATTGTTACAAAAAGGTGAAGAAGTATTCTCCCTAGTAAGCCCTGCTTGTCTTTGGTATAGGTACGACATGCAGCACAATAGCAATCTACAATTGGAAAAGTTCATCGAACTATATACCTTATCCAAAACTCTTGCCGACATTGTCATTCCGCAGGTTTGTTTATCTAAATTTGTTGCGAATTGCTTGATTCTCTCTATAATTGCATGACCTTCATAACAGGAATACGGTATTTCAAAAAATCAGAAACTCGACATCGCGAGTGGATTTTGTATTCCACTACTCCGAAAAATTAAGGTGGATTTGGAAAGAAACTTGGAAGATGATACGTATACGTTGAACCCTCGGTAAGGTGATTACGAGACGATATAAACGATGTAACCAACAAACAAAATCATAAACCTTATGTTTCGATCGATTCATTTATGAACTTCAACTTTAATTTAATTAAGAATGCATGCTTATCTAGTCACTTGGTTTGGGGTGTCCAGGTTTACTGCTCCTTGGGCTGTTGTCATGATCTTGTTTGGGGTGTCTGCTGCTGTGCTCAGGCTCGTGGGTAAGTATTGATGCATTTTGGACAAAAACGTATGCAACGGTGCTGAGGTATAATTGAATGACCCGACAGTATTATGTCAAGGGTTTGCGTAGTGTTTCACTGTAACATCGAAATATCTCTGATACTGCTGTTGGGTTTGTGCCCGTTTCATGACCCATTCTATGCTCGCAGATAAGTATCGGCAATTTAACACTCCAAGTATAACTGTTCTTAAGTTCGCAATATTTCTCTCAAATGATTCCGTATGAAAGCCGAAGAGTAGGCATGACACTTCCTGCCTGTTAGGATTTGTTTGACAAAGGAAAAACTAAAACTGTATTATCAGGTATTCAAAAGGTGTGTTATCTCCCGGACGGCGAGTTCGAACCCGGCTGTACTTCACGAGCGAAAGTCACATCCATTCTCTTCTTACCATATTACGTTACGGTGGCCTTTGCGATGTGAGTAACAGTCATTTTAAATATGAAAGAAATGCAACTTATAGCCCCGATTCACACAGGAGGAGAACGATGATCAGTGGAAACGAGCAATGGATTATGTGAATGCTGTGTCAGAATTAAATTATATGACGCAGGTTTGTGGCTCTGCGCATTCGTTACATTTCGGAATTGCAGTCGTTCACTGCTATCTTTTAGATCGTAGTTATGCTCTATGAAGATCCTAATGAAGATCCGCAGTCTGAAAAAAGATTCCGTGTCGAGCTGCATTTCAGTCCTGGAGCAAAGGGTACCTTTCCAGATGTTGACTTTCCTCAAGGTGGAGGATATCGTCCTGTGTCAAGACCACAGTCTCGTGGGGTTAGTCAGTATAGTCACTAATCTGTTGTTCGTTGTTGCTTGAGATAAACTGAATTGATATTGTCTTTAGCAATCTCCGCTGCCTGAAATGCCAGAGAGGAAAACACCCGGTTCCTTGGTGAGAATAATAGATTTTCCTGCATGATAATATGTAATGCTTTTGATTTTCCACACAGTAACCTATGCCCACGTTCGCAGGACACCGTTTCTGCTATCAGATGATTCGGTTGTGTTTGAAATTTGTTATTTTCAGAACATTGTTGGCACAATGAGGACTTGTTGCATTTGCGTTACACAACTTTTTGTCACCGTCTAGATTTGGTATTGGAAAATTGCATCATTTGCAATTCCTAATTCTAAACAAAGAATTTTCTGAAATCGAATCACTGCATCATGCATAACTGAAAAAATTGTCAACCACTAGGTGACACTGTAGATCTTGGTTAGAAATAGTCTTCGACGATATTCTGGATATTCGATTCACCCATCTCTAACTTGGTCATTTTTGTATCCACAGATCGTTTCAATTATAAATTTTCAATCTAATGGTTTACTTATCTGCATGTATTTTATAGGTTGCATAACTGGTATCTAAAATTTCCCTTTTCACCTCCGTCTTTCCAAAATACTAAGACTCAAATTTTTGTTTCAGACGTCGAGTTCAGGCTCAGCCTCAGATGCCGATGAAATTGAAAACACTCTTGACATCCCTGACGGCCGTGTTGAACTAACAGATGATGAAGACGAACAATCCGAAGCGGTCAAAGCATTTCTAAGGACTTCCAAACCTCATAAAAGTGCTCCGTCGGCGCCTGTGGATCATGGGATCAAATCTTCACACAAGAAGAAAAAGCTTCGTAAGACCTCGGCTGGAGAAAGACCTCCGATTGTGTCAAGGTCATATGAAAACAACCAAGGGGGCTTAGGTGAGTTGAGATCAAAAAATGTTCTTAGTATATATAAAACTTGTACCCTCATACCCTGTACTCAAGTTGAACCGCTTTTCATCAACTCCTGATCTGTGTGCTATTCTCTTAGCAAAATAAATGGTACCCGGGTCACGACTATTGTTACCGCACAATAAGCTGCTCATCGTTATAATTTAATTTTTCGCCGTCTATACCAAGACGTCTGCCACAGTGATGGACTAGATCGGAAAGTAGGAAACCTTACAAGTCGCATAGTTGGAAAATCAAGTCAAGTCAACTGCAGATCTTGTGTGATTATGCCACACTACTACTTGAAGTATGGTGCCATTAAGGACAGAGGTGTTCAGATTTTTTTCTGCCCGGTAAGTCCTGCACAATGTTGCTGATGGGGCTTGAAATGCCGTAACCCACATGTCTTCGTCAGCGGTGACTGGTGAGTGGTGACGTCACTCATTTTGCCGCTTCATACAGTGAGGTGGTTTTACCCAAAGGAAATAGTTCTGCTAAATGCTGAAAAACAGCTAAAAACGACGTGATACTGTCAGCTGACCTTGTTGTTAAACATAAAAAATTCATCTTCTTGCTTTACAAACGGTAATCAGTCAGTTTGAACTTAACTTCAACTGTTTTCAATGGTTTATCAATACTTCCTTGTGTCAGCTCGTTTTTCATCTTCTACATGTTATAATTGGTGTTGTTTGTTGACTTGAGTTGATAAATAAACAAAATCTTCACTTCGTACATTATTGATTACTAAGATGGTTGGCATCGATTGGTTCAAGTCCTCTGCACAAGTCAGAGCACAGAGATTTGAAACATGCGACGAGCCACTAAGCCAAAAGAGATATATTTTTCACACTTGTAGCATCACTATAGGCTGATTGTGATAGTGCTCTAGAAAGCTCAGTGTAGGTTTCCTGGGTCATTTCCCTAATATAACTAATGTTATGTAAGCTCTGGTTTCCAATACAAGGAATTCAATTTTGATATACAGCTACCTGATATCCTAGTCTGCATGATGCGGTATCAACAGAGTTATTGCTGTTACAAACTGCTTTATCTCGATGTGACAAATATTTTGTCCCCGATATGACAATCTTAAAAAATTTCCAATGGTGAACCAAAACAATATTGGTTGAAGATGTGTAAATTTAGAATTGCTCAGACCTTGGACATTCCCTAATGTAGATATTCATCAAGCTAGCATCTCACTTTCTTTACGCATGTATTCATTCTGCAGGCTCCAAAAGCAGTTTGTTTAGCACTAAAGTTCTGGGTGGCGGGAAAGCATCGTTTTCAACCCCAAATCTTCAACACCAGTTTAATCATGTTTACACCGTATCTGACTTGCCAGCAAGTACGATTTGTAAGCTACACTAGCAAAAAAGCTATTATTCATGTCATTCTATTGATAGTTTCAGACAGATTAACCAAGGCAAGGGTTCCTGCTATCCGTCCATTAGAAACATTGCATAACTCGTTGTCTTTGAAACAGATGAATGATTTTCTCGATGGTGTGACGAAGGTAAGTGTGAAATTCTTGAATCATCAATCATGGGGAGTCAATAAAGCCGAAATCTTATTTTAGAAGTCTGGCGGTTTGTCAACCCCTCATGCTTCTCAACATGCAGTAGACCTTCCATTTAATGCATTTATTCCGTTAAAGATACCTCCAAATGAATATGATGGTACGTTTCCTGTTCTTGCTTTTTTTACTTGGTGTTCTGTTGTGTAAGTCTAGCGTAATTAGTGTGTAACCACTCTAGCGTTCCTTCCTGCTTGACAGTCGGTATCGGAGCCGTGATTGTAATAGTGATCTGGGCAATAAGCCAGAGGTATTGACTATTGACACGAATACCGTGAGCATCGACCTGGCGTATATGACCTTAGTAGGTGAAAAACTCCATAAATTCCAAATTATAAAAGTGTAATATCAGTTTCCATATGCGGTTGCTACCTGGTAGGTAAGCAATCATCAGCATGTTACTCGCGTAGAGTTCACTACTGTTTTGTACTGGTACTTCATGATGGTCAAATGTGGATAGTTCCACTTTTGTGTGTGAATCAGCTGCGTCTCTCTTCCCTTCAATGCCGTGCTCAAATTTGTAGTGTATTGTGCACCTAATCGGGTTCGCCAAGGTCTATACAAATCAAGGCTAGAAAAGGGCAAGAAACTTAATAATGGACATCTGCACGCACGATGCATTTGCACCAGGATTGTCTAGTGCGTATGTATTGTGCGAGTCTGTAAATTCATCAAAACTTACCCGGAGTGTCTAGTGTGTATGTACAGTATTGTGCTAATCTGTAAATTCAGCAAAAATTTAAACAATGACAAATAAATATTGTCCTGTTATGGTATTATGCTCCAAACACGAAGTATTCACTCTACGCCCGTTGGTTTTTTCTTGCAGATGCAAACTATATGGATTCTCACTGATCAAATGTTCCAACAGCATATATGTGAGCGCGATCGTACATTTTTTCTTTGCTTGGCCTCGGTACGATGGATCTTCAACACTTTACCACTAATACATTTATGTAAGAAATGCCTGATATTGCCTGCCTCAAAGACGCCTCAGAATATTCATATATGGAGCGAGCAGATTTTCCTCTGTTTCTGACCTCAATTCGATATAAACTAATGTTAATGCCATCACTTTGTGTCACTAATCGGTAGGTGTACTTACCTGCGTGACACTGCGTTAGTTTTCGCAGGAAAATGCTCATTTAACACTTGATTAACAGATCTATTACACGGTTTTCCATCTTCACCTGATGAAGGAGAAGAGCTCCGAAAGCTAGTGAATGTTTTAATTCTCAATAAACCAAGGCTGGACGCTAAATCTGTGGTGATCTTCTTTACAATATCTATTGATCGTCAGCTATCGGCTCCACTAACTCTTCAATACGGTTTTCCCTATAATTTGACTAATTATGCTGAGAAAAGATTTACTACAGCTTCATCGGACCAATGGTCTACTGGAATGCGGGTTATAAGTGACAGCAGCAGTAGCCATACCAATGTCTGCGCAGTGGCAAACACCAGGCTGTATTCCAGAATATTATCCACATGTCTGTGTAAAGTGTAAAGATCGGGAATTCCGGATGGTTCGTCGTGAAAGTTTACGGTCGAATCAACTGCATTCCGAAACCGACGGGTTAATAGCTGTAGTCTACATTTACTTGGCAGGCCAGGACCATTAGACCAAGACCATTTGATGGAATATTGGCATATCCGCGTTCTACTTCTCAGCTCGTAGACGGTTCCGTAGTTCGAATATTAGTTCAATCGAATCTACAATACTTCGGCAGTCACCGAATATGTCAAACATTGCAGCTATTTTGTCAGGGCTATACACAATATTCGATGGGATATTGGCATCCGCGTATATGATATCCGTGCATGTCGCTAATTTCAACATCCTACTTCTCAGCTCGTAGACGATTCCGGAGTTCGAATATTAGTTTGGTCAAATCAAATCACCGAATATGTCAATTATTCCAGCTATTTCGTTAGGGCTAGCGCAGTACTTCATCTTCCCTGCACAGCAGCTCGCGAATGAGACGCAGATGCTTCCCACTTCACGCACTACTGGTTTCTCGCGGGGTATCGGTCTGTTGCTTAAAACTCACAATGCAAAATATATTACCCTCAGACCAGTAGAAGTATGTTGATCGCAAGCGCTAACTACAGTAGCCTATATGCTCTCGTGATCAGGATTACAGCGATGTTGGAGGCTCTTGTCTAATAATACCGTGCAATCGCAATAGGAAGTACTCAGAGTCATGAACGAAGCGCAAGGCTGGAATTTCTTTTGCGACAGAAATAGCATTACCGGCTAGGGCAGGTGCTCTTGGTCACGGAGACTTGATGATCATTTTACCGATTGAAATGAATAAACATGAAAAGTAAACATAAAAATCACACAGCTTACAAGAACTCGCAATAAGTATTAGTTTTCTTCTTGGAACTTACGCATCAATTACTTCTTAACCCATGTCTTCGTAATGCTGTAGCTGCCTAGCATCTCCGTTGTAGTATCACAAGCGCAACCGCATGTTTGTGGAGTGGGTGTGGTGATCTTAATATTAAGATCGCCTTGGTGGTGATCCATTTATGTTGGTGAAGAGCGTTTATTGTTTATGGGCCTTGCCAGCATTTGCTTGACGAACACAAAGAAAGAAAAACAATCTTTGTTTGTCCTCGTCTCCATTCTTATAACCTGACTAACAGCTAGCACGCATTATAGTTTCAGGGCCGACCTACCAGCATGGGCCGTAGACAGATAGCCTATAAAAGAACCGGGATATCTAGATTGTAAAAAAACGTGAGAAGTTGTATTCTTTTTCAGATTAGTGTTGCCAGTAATATGTATAGGCCTACTATTGCTGTCGTGGTAAAGTTGCATGTTAGTTTAATTTTCTAGGATAAATTAGGATAAAGTGTGACATAAAGCAGGGGAAGTCCCGTCCATGACTATTCGTGAGAGCATCGAATATATATATATAATGCTTTGCTGTCTGTAGTGAGAGGCTGTCACTAGGTATGTTGAGTGGCTGTCACAAAGGTACTGTATTGTTATTTCTTACGCCGCGTACCGTTCTCGGCATATCTTACAAATTTTTGAACAATAAAGGTTTGTTCTATTACTTTAGTCAAAGTGATCTGATGGAGAGTTTATACACACCTTAGGTCCCCAGCATCTACAGTACCCAGCGCAGCCGGAAAATGGAGAGTCGGAGGAAAGGCTCTCGGTGACGAGATAATATAGCAAGCCCTGCCGGCCGGTAGGCCTACGCTACGTGCGGTATAAGAGGCTCCTGATCTGCCAAGCTGCCGATCAATATATCTACGAGGCTCGTTTGCTTCTTACCTGCTACCTATAAGGCATTGTCACGTCAGAGATGTGACGCATACATGTAACTCACCAATTGCCGTTGTTTGTTGTTGATGGGCGAATAGCGGACTAAGTTTCTAAGTAGGCTACTCGGAAATATGAATCGATGCAGAATGCTTGGGCGCTTTTGCTAAGGAGTATTTTCGATTTCTAAATCTGAAATTCTGCCGTGCTTAATCATGGGCGAGAGCAGTGCTCCATCAAACGAAAGGTATGAGACACTGATGCAGGAAGTAGGCGAATTTGGACATTTTCAAAAGTGGATATGCGCGCTTCTGGCGCTTAGCTCCGTACCTAACGGGTATTTCGCACTGTCGACGGTATTCATTGGACAAACTCCAAGATTCAAATGCAATGATTCGACTATGCCGAGAGAGCAGCTCGAACCTTTAACTACTAGCCCAGGTAAATGAATTCAACTGCGTGGTGTTTCAGGACAATTGACAATTGATTCAGGACGTGCGCATATGCACCTACCGAATTTTCGAAATCGGATGGGCTAGTGTCAGCCGTTTCTTGGGACATTTCAATTAGAGATGCTCTTTGACTAACCAAATCTGTTTTGGCATTGAACGACCATGGACCGACCATACCAGCTGGTTTGGCGAGACAAAATCTATAAACTCTTCATAAATATAGCCTGTAGCGAAGTAGAGCGCGTGGTAAACAAACTTATCTTCTTTAGAAGCCGCAAACGTGAGTCGTAACCAAAGTCGCCAGAACGAGCCGATTGAATTTTATGCCAACCGGGTGAGCGAAGTTCATCACGCTATATCTCTATTTTGGAAATCCAGCATAGGTTTCTTGGAGTGTCAATAGTGTCTATCTTTCTACGAAATATTTTTTTGCAGTCTCAATAATTGAAATAATACTTCAGTGACGTCATGGTGACTTGCGGGTAAACTTCATACTTCTCTGTTGTCTTAGCATCTGGTATACAATTCTTTTCGGAATTTTTCGATGGCCATAATTATGCGATGAAGAGCCCCATTACCCCATCGTGTACTTCACTTAGGCTACCGCATGCCTGAAATATACTCCTGCGTTTATACCGCGAATTATAGCCTTTTGGACGAGTTCTATCTATCTCTGGTGTTCTACATACTCTTCTAAGCTATCCCAATAAAAACGCGGGTAGTCGGGTTATAAGATTGTTATTATTTTCATGGCTAAATATATATACAGGGTACAACGGAACCTATCCGTTATCAGCTCTCCATTCTTCTATAGAAATGACGTACGTTATATATATAGACTTCTGATGTTTTAAATCAATTAGTGCTTCGTCATACACACACTCGTTATAGCCTTATGTATATTGTAGACTGTATTCGTTATGTCTTTTCAGTTGCCAGTGTCATCACAAGAAATGAATAACACGTGCTCCACAGGATGCCCTAATGGTTACGTATACTTTTTTGAAGAAGGCAGAACGAGTATTGTCACCGAGGTAATAAACCACATACGGCCATACGCACATACAGGCCGACAGCATAAAGATCGACTAATCAAACGACCCGGCTGGTATATCCAATCGAATGTAGCTATATTCGTATGATTTGCGATTGGTATCGGCCGTCAGTCAGTCAGTAGCATGGAGGTGGATATATAATATTTGATACCAGCAGCTACGATAATTATAACCAGCTGATTTATTGATGCCGATATCGATGATTTTTCGATAACTCGAATTGGCCATTTGGTTAGATGAGGATGCCGAATATGGTATCGGCAGCCTGTATCATCGGTACCGGCCCTTCTCACCCTGTACAGATTTTCGCAGACTCTCAAGTCTCAATGGCCATTGCCTTACGGAATCGTCATTATCTTTTCTACAGTGGGATCTTGTTTGTGATAAAGATTGGATGATGCCTTTAATTGTTTCAATATACATGTCTGGTGTTCTGGTAGGCTCGTTAGTGAGCGGAGCGTTGGCGGATAAGTAAGTACCTTAATTGCTAACGTGCTTTTCCCCGGCTTTTTCGCTAATCATCACGTCTTCGTCGTTTTTTACAGATTTGGGCGCTATCCCTTGTTCATGACTGGCACATCGTTTATGTTCATATTTCTGGGACTTGCAGGCGTTGCCACATCTCCTTTTATGTTTGCCGTATTCTATTTTTTTGCCGGGAGTTTTGGATTTATAAATTACGTCACAGCTTTCATTATGGGTATGTATTGGTAGACATCGGCCAAAAATATTATATATCTGAATTCACTATAGGACGATAATCAAGAAGTATACTGTAGTTTCATAAATTGGTTATACTGGATGATGTATAGCTTGCGTTCCTGAAGCGATATCCATGAGACCATGATCCATGAAGATATGGCGACCTAAAGCGGCAACGCAGCTCTTGCCCCATTAGTTCTGTATCGACAGGATATCAAACCTTTGCTGTCACCTAACGATAACCACCGCTCACTCGGCTGGGTTTTTTGAGTTTGACTGTCCGCCTTCTGATCGAGAGGTCCTTTTAATTGTTAGCCTACCTGTTTCTGGTTTGATAGAAATTATTATCGGCTACGAGTGTGTGGTAGGCCGCGACCGTCTCTTTCAAATGTATAGGGTAGGCTATACAATGGCCTACTCTAGGAACTAAAGTATGCCATGGCTATACACTCGTATCACCGGCCCATCGTATGATTGTGATATAGGGGACGTCTTGTGTGTGAATATGTAAACTATACTTCGTATTACGATTTAAGCTTCCGAAATTATCAACTCGAAGGACCGTGCACTGACTGGTACCCTACTGGTCGTGGGATTCGCTGTTGGTTATATGCTTCTGCCGCTGTTTTCATACTTCATCGCAGATTGGAGAATTCTCTGCTTCGCTCTTGCTTCAACTGGAGTTGTTTTTATTCCGTACTTTTGGTAAGAGCATGCATGGCCTACTACATTCATGTAGTACATTCACGTAGTAGGCCATGGAGCATTTTACTTTGTCAAACGATTGTTCATGTTTCTCACAACAAGCGGTAATATTGGGATACCAAGCCTATAGTCTTATGCCTTACGATTTAGCCCACTCATGATTGGGTGACTTAACTCTGGATAACGCTGGCCTAGATCCACGGTAGGCCTATATAAGGAGGCAAGTGGCGGCCATCGAGTGGAAATATGATGAAGGATTAATTCATGCATGGAAGTG